>CM061541.1:33757621-34357621 GCA_030864215.1 Capsicum pubescens
AGTTATATACTAATTTATAAAACATATACACATGTATACGTTAAATATATACTACTTTAGATTTAGAAGATATACACACACACACACATATATATATACACCATTCAAAATATACACTACTTTAAATAAAAGTATAAAACATATGCTACTTAATATAATAAATTAATAATACTTGATAGTAAATTAATAATGTATTAAAACTAAGTTTTTAATTTAAGTTTGTGAAATTCTGAATTTTCAAAAAAAAAAAAAAAAAAAACTTAACCGGGTTGGGCCGGGCCGGTTAACCAGCGGGCCCAAACCGGGTTGGGTCCGGTCCGGGTTAACCGGGCCCAAATAAAAAATCCAACCGAACCGGGACCCGGACCCCAAAAGCCCTTGGGCTTACCGGGCCGGGTCAAACCAGGCCGGTTTAATTATGTGGGCCGGTTAAAATCGGCCCGTTTGACACACTTAGTTCAAACTGAGTTTAGACAAATTTTGATAAGGCGGGGCAAACCTTAGTCCTGAGCCTAGAATGATGGGTATATAAGTAAGCAAGTCTTACTCCCTAGTAACGCATTTTAAAGTCGTACGGATCTAGGGGTCTCTAGGGCCTTAAGGTATCATGAGTAAGATCATAAAGATTGGATAATAGACTATCCTTTCTTTCTCTAGCATTTAGAATTTACTTTTTGTTATTTTATGATGTCTTTTTGTCAAATTTCATGGACAAAGAAAGTTGATATGTCCCTAATTACTTGTTATAGAATTTCTGCTCATTAAGATTTTAATTTAGTAATTAATTTAACGGAAAATGTACGAATATACCCCTGAACTTTGATAAATGGTACAGATATAGCCCTCATTATACTTTAGGTACATATATACCCTCGCCGTTAATGAAAAGGTACAAATATACTCTTATCACTAATGGAGGGACACGTGTCAATTTCCTATTGGCTAGACATTTCTAATTAAATTCAGTTAAAATAAATCCCAAATCCAATCCAAATTAAAATCAAACCCGACCCAAATTTAAATCACACCCGACCCGGTTTATTAATTATCCAAACGCGTCTATACTACGCGTATAACAATCCCAATTTCTTTCACATGTCTTTCTCTCTCTCTACGCCTAAAAAAAGATGTTAGCAAGCCATGGCTCGAAAGCAGTGTTAGTAATTTTTGCAACAGAAAGCTGCTCATGATATATCAAGTTATGGAACCAAGTTAGTTTTGAATTCATTCACATCCACATTCAAAGCACCATCAAAACGAAGAGACGCAGTCAGTGATGAGATAACCTAAACGTTCCATTGCTTGGCCAATCTAAATCTTCCTAAAAAGTCTCGAGTGTTTCTTGACGACTGCAATTGCAAGATATATCAACAACAACTAGTTAACTATCATAGAAGATCCTCCTAACAGTGAGCATATATACTTTCAATATTATCACTTTCACAAATGAATGCCCTTCACTGGCATGGAAAAGTTCCAAAAACACACCCAAACTTAGTATAAGGAGTCTCACATCGACAAAAACACATAAGGAATGCTAGGAATATAAGTAAGCAAGACTTTACTCCCTAGTGACGTGTTTTAATGTCGTACGAGTCTAGAGCCAAAGCGGACAATATCACTAGTGGGTTGGGCCATTACAAGGGGTCTCTCTAGCCTTGATGGCTGGGATGTCCGTCGCGGCTAGGGCCTTTGCTCGGGTCACGACAAGAATGGTATCAAAGTCGCTCCTGTGTCAGCCCTGTCGATGTGGGCCAGAGTTCAAACTGAGTTTAGACAAATTTCGATAAGGCAGGGCAAACCTTAGTCCTGAGTCTAGAATGCTGAGTATATAAGTAAGCAAGTCTTACTCCCTAGTAACACATTTTAAAGCCGTACGGATCTAGGGGTCTCTCGGGCCTTGAGGTATCATGAGTAAGAGCATAAAGATTGGATAATAGACTATCCTTTTTTTCTCTAGCATTTAGAATTTACTTTTTGTTATTTTATGATGTCTTTTTGTCAAATTTCATGGACAAAGAAAGTTTTTATGGCCCTAATTACTTGTTATAGAATTTTTGCTCATTAAGATTTTAATTAAGTTAGTAATTAATTTAACGAAAAATGTACGAATATACCGCTGAACTTTGATAAATGGTACAAATATAGCCCTCATTATACTTTAGGTACATATATACCCTAGTGAAGTCTAGTGAAGCCGTGTGGGGCTCTTTCGATTCACTAGCATTGTTGTTCTTGTGTTCATCTCTTTTCTTGCTTAAAACTAAATCTAAAGTCTAGTGAAGTCGTGAGTGGTCTATTTCGATTCACTAGCACCTTGTTGTTCAGCTTGTTACTCTTGTGTTGGCTTGAATCTCTTGATACACACTTAGTCTTGTATCAACCTTGTATCTTCAACCCCTAGAATTCCATCTTTTTTCTTGAAAACCCATTTGCAACCAATGATTTTGTTTCTTGACGGAGGCTTCACAAGAGTCCAAGTACCATTCTTATGGAGAGATTCAATTTCTTCATTCATTGCAATCAGCCACTAGGCTAAATCAGCACCAGAAACTGCTTCTGAATAATTTGATGGTTCTCTAATTTCTTCAATTTTTTGTTCAACTGAAAAAGCAAATGCAACATAATCTCCATACCTTTTTGGTTTGTGAATTTATCTTCTTAGTCTATGTGTTGCTATGGAATACTCATTTGGTTCAACTTCAGAAGCAATAAATTTTGGCTCAACTTCTGGAGTTTGAACTATATTTTGTTCCACTATAGATGAACTTGGCTCAAAAGGTATGCCAAGCTCAACCTCCACCTATTCATACATATCATGCTCTTTGTTTTTGGTACAAGAGCTAGAAGACTCTTGTCACGACCCAAACTAGGGACTAGCCGTGACGGACATCCCGAACCATGAAGGCCCGAAACGCCCTTGTCTTTCTGGTAATCATGCACAACATTCATATAATAAAAGAAGACGCAGAAACACAGTCTGATACGGAAACATGGTCAATTCTGAATTCAACATAAGTATGGAAACTGTAAATCAACTACATCTAAATAACATCTGACTCAGTCTGCGAAATCTCTACTACATAAAAATCTGACAACTGTCTGAAACTAGAACAAGGCCCCCAGTAGACCAAAACTGAAATAAGTGACATAATCTGAAAAGACAGGCCTTCTGGAATAGAGAAGGCTCACCACTGCACGATCTGATCAGCTATCTGAATTATCTACTGCTTATCTGGACCCCTAGACTGAGTCTCATAACCTAAGAAGTAGGGGGAGGGGTCAATACAGATGTACTGGTACGCAGAGCATATCCAAAATAATCATTTATTATTCAACATATATGAGAGCAATTTAAAACAGTTCATAAGTATATCATATAGTAAGAATTCACATGGGCATTTTAAAGACTCTGTAAAAATCATCTCAACTCTGAGAAATCTGTGTTACTTCTGCGCTAGGTGGTATACCCTACAACTCAGCCCCCAACCCAAGTGTGCCGCAAAGGTCGGAGTCTCTGAATTTACTACGCCACACGGCCGTCGCCAGCGTACAATAATAATCTACCCGTATCTGCAAATACGATTTCAGGCTAAGAGTTGCTTGAACTCGCGCCTTCTTCGGGTAACCACCTAACCCTCTTTAAGCCTCTTTAAGCCCCGTTTTGAGAACAAGCAAGGCCGTGTGTGGAAGATTTCTTGGAGCATCGAAGACTTGAGGACTCACGGTTTTGGACAACACTTAATGGGTCATGATTTGATCATCTTCATTAAGGGTATTTTGGTCACTTCATGGGTCCAAATGCACTCCATAGCCACCCCACCCTTTAAGGGCATTGTTGTCATTTTACCTTATCTTGTAATAGAATATAAATAGAACATTTTAGTTCTTTTTCTCATTAGTTGTTCATTTATGTAAGACTTGAAACATGAAACAACTTTAGTTGTAGGGCTTAGAATAGCCACCACACCAAAATGAGGGCAACAAGTGTGGATATCACTTGTGTTGCAATGTTGGCTTGAGACGTTGGTGTTTAGAGGGGGTAAAGTTCCTCTTGTGTTAACGTAGGAGTTAGGTTAACCGTTGTGTGTAGTGTTAAGGGTTCAAGATTACCATATTCTTGAATTCTTAAGATTATATCAACCAAGGTCTAACTATCTATCCATTTTGTTTATGTTGTAAATGTTTGTTTGTGTTCTTGTAATTCAAATCCGTGACTTGTTGTTCTTGTTCCATTTTTGTTGTTCTTCATCTTGTTTTTGTTAACATAGTTTGTTGTTAGCTTTTTTTAGGTGATAAACACCTCAATACATTGTGTTCTTGTTGTTGTTTGTTGAATCCGAGTGTGGTCTTCAAACGGGTCCTCAGATCTTTGATCTTATGGACTAATTTTGTAGTGTGTTTCGTGTTGTACTTGTAATTTTTGTATCATTTGGTATCAAAGCCATCTTTCATTTTGTTCTAACAAGATCAATCTTGGGCATGAGAGTTGAAAAAATAAATATAAAAAAAAGAGTTTAAAAACTGGAAAAAAAATCCAGAAAAGGAGTAATCTGCCCGTTCTTGTTGTTCTTGGCCGAGAAAGTTGTTGTATTGGCCGAGACATATTTCTTTGCGACTAGATCTTGTATTCTTTTGTTGTTTAGAGTGTTTTTAGTGTTGGTTTCTTTCTCACCAACACTTAAAAGTGTCCAAATTTAAGCTTGAACTTGAACTTGTTGATGTTGTTAATGTGATCAAAGTGTGGTTGATTTGATGTTGTTGTCATTATAAGCCTTGACCGTGTTGAGGGCCTTGTTGTTGTGGAGTTGGGCGTTGGAATTTTTTGTTGTTCTTGGAGACTATTGTTGTTGTTCTTGGTGTTGTTATTGTGTTCTTGTTGTTCTTCACCCTTTTCATCTTTTGTTAAAACAAAAAGTGAACATTAGATCCACAAAAGGTGAAAGACCAAGTTGTAGTACTTGTTGGTGAAAGACTTGATTACGTCACTCAAAAGACTTGACAACCACTTTTCACCTACTTTCCTTGATTTAAGGACCTTGTTACAAGGAGAAAGTACCAAGAAGGTCAAGTCTTGTTTTGAACTTGAAAATGAAGCTCCAAGACCAAATTTCCCTCCATTAACCAAATCCACCATTTCCAAATTGTAAATTGGTCAAGACTTGAAATTGGAGAGTAAAATTTTGACAAAACCAAGGCCAATAGTGGACTGCCACATCACTAAATTACTGTTCATGCAATATTTTGAGTTCAACTTTTAGATTTCTTAGTTTCATTTTATTGTTTTTTAGTTTCGTTTGCTAGTTTGAACACTAATTGACAACCTAGTAATCTCCTACTAGCTTGTTAGTTAGTTTCTGTGCCCGTTTGTTCGTGTTAGCGTTATTTTGTGCTTTTCTTGTTTTTGAATCGTAGAATTTTTTGGTTCAAGTTCGGACATTATTTCCTTGAGTCTTCAAACAAAGAATCCATTCCGACCAAGGAGTAGACTCACCCCTCAACTCATCACGAACTACAAGCCGACTTGCAACACTTGTGAATCCAAGTGTGAAACGATCAATTGTGTGAGAGTATGGTGAGGTTATTTCGAACTAACTTGTGTTTTATTTTGTAGACTTGTTCTTTTTATTTAGGTGCAATTACGATGGAACCCGCGGCTGCAAGTGCTATTTTGGCTAAACTTGAAGCCATTACCCGTCATGGGAAGTGATAAATAAAAGGTTGGATCATATGGGAGTTCCAAGGGAGAAAGTGGGCTACCCAGACACACGTCAAGATGAAAACCGTAGCTCATGTGAGCTACGAGGTAAAAATATTATCCCCTATACTCATATGAACGTAGTTGCGGTTTTACCCAGTGTAGGAGTGCATGAGTCTTCATTTTGTGATAATCTTGATATTGTTAGGTCACATGAGGACCAAACTTTTGTTTTAGGTACACAAGCACTAGTTGATCCTTTAGATGACGAAATTGATTCTCCTCGTGAGAATGATTTGTGTCCATCTGGTGCTAGCACTTACAACTTGACTAAGGTTCCATTACCAAGTGACGAGAGTATTCACACACTAGTTGACCCTTGTGAAAAATAAGGCAAGTCTACGTTGGTATGTGAATTGCCAACAACTAGTGAGGGTGAGAAAAATTATCAACCGGGCGTAGATGATCTTGATTTGCTTGAATATTTAGAAAATCCGAGTTGTAATTGTCTTTGTGAAGATGATTTTGATTGTGTTCCTTTGGCTTCCCATGATGGTTTGTACGTATGTGAGGACAACTCTTGTGAAAGAGAAGGTGATATGTTCTTAGAAATATCATCTACTTCATTTTTATGTGTTTCTTATGTTGGGCATATTCTTAGTGGAAATTTTGAAACTAGTAGTAAGTGCATGCATGAGAACCCTTTATTTGAAGTTGACTTATGGAACACCTTTCTCAACCTTCTTTTAGTTCATGATATTTTCAATAGTGATAAAGAGGGATTGCTTAATTTTGAGGATGACACCCTAGGGGAAAGTGAGAGTGGCCGAGACCTAAACCCTTGGTTACGTCTCTCATTCGATCCCGGTAACTTCTTAGGGTGTGAAGGATAGATAGTTATTGGTCGGTCCACTTGTATGCGTGATATTGTTATATGTGTTAGGTGAACTTTACTTTCAATTAGGACACCACCCCTTGATGGTGATTCCTTTCGCCAACTCCTTTGTAATTTTTTTTCTAAGTCCCTCGTGATTATAACAAAGGACGTGTGGTTATATCTCAAGTGTGTACCTCCTTGGAATGTTGATGTTGTTTATTGTACTAACTCTAACCCTCATGTCATGAGGATGTGGTGCTTGTTTGTCTTCTCTTTGTTCTTGCAAGGTTTGGATTCGGGGTCGAATCCTTTTCAAGAAGGGAAGGATAATACAAGGCAAATGACCACCTAAATTTTTGAAGACATGATTGGAGGTCATCATTTAAAGGCTCAAGACTTGGTCACCCCGAGGGCACAAGAATATGCAAGGAAGACCCGTTTTGAGCACAAGCAAGGCCGTGTGTGGAAGATTTCTTGGTGCATCGAAGACTTGAGGACTCACGGTTTTGGACAACACTTAATGGTTCATGATTTGGTCATCTTCATTAAGGGTATTTTGGTCACTTCATGGGTCTAAATGCACTCCATAGCCACCCCACCCTTTAGGGCATTGTTGTCATTTTGCCTTGTCTTGTAATAGAATATCAATAGAACATTTTAGGTCTTTTTCTCATTAGTTTTTCATTGATGTAAGACTTGAAACATGAAACACCTTTAGTTGTAGGGCTTGGAATAGACACCACACCGAAATGAGGGCAACAGGTGTGGATATCACTTGTGTTGAAATGTTGGCTTGAGACGTTGGTGTTTAGAGGAGGTAAAGTTCCTCTTGTGTCAACGTAGGAGTTAGGTTAACCATTGTGTGTAGTGTTAAGGGTCCAAGATTACCATATTCTTGGATTATTAAGATTATACCAACCAAGGTCTAACTATCTATCCATTTTGTTTGTCTAACTATCTATCCATTTTGTTTATGTTGTAATCATTTGTTTGTGTTCTTGTAATTCAAATCCGTGACTTTTTATTCTTGTTCCATTGTTGTTGTTCTTCATCTTGTTGTTGTTAACATAGTTTGTTGTTAGTTGTTTTTTGGTGATAAACACATCAATACATTGTGTTCTTGCTGTTGTTTGTTGAATCCGAGTGTGGTCTTCAAAAGGGTCCTCGGATCTTTGATCTTGTGGACTGATTTTGAAGTATGTTTCGTGTTGTCCTTGTAATTCTTGTATCATTAAGTTATTTAAAAGATATTTGTCGGAGAGACTCCCTAAAATGTGATATTTAAAATCTTAAATATAAAGAAGATATTTGATAGTGAAAATTATTTACACTAATAATATACATTACTTAAAAGCAGTTGACTACAATAAGGGAGATTAGTAATTAACCTGAAAAATATATAAGACACATAATTTACCACAATAGGTTAAATTAAATTAAGAGTTGATGTAAAACAATATCTCACACATAAACAAATCATTTTAAATTGTGGCCTACATCCTTTCATTAACATAAACCATAAGCATAAGTTTCTTCAAAATAATATCACTATGCCTTCCTCACCAAATCATCATCACTTTGTCCTTTGCCTCCTCTCTTAGTTTTTTATCAGTTACTAATTCACAAAGCCCCCCCCTAATGTTGTTGTTGTAGTAACAACAAATGAAACTCTAAGATGTCTCTCTACTTCATCTGAGGTAGTGGTATGGACTCCATACACTTTATTCTCCCTAGACCCTACTTTGTGAGAATATACTGGTATGTTGTTGTTGTAAACTCGGAGGTAACTTTTAGCAACATATTACATAAATGGAATATGTTTTGAAGATGAATACTTGATAAAACCAGGATACACTGATCAATACAGTATTACAGCAGAAGCATTGTTCCTGGAGTAAATAACACACTTTCTTGCAACTTCAAATTGGGGAAAAAACATGGATTTTTCAGGATGTTTGCCTTGAATGACACAAGTATTTGTCACATTCCCAAGGTAGATTGTCATTGGAAAATATATGAAGACGGATTATGCATGTTGGTTGAAGGCAAATGTGTAATGTTCAAATGGGATACTTCTTTATTAGTAGGGCATATTGTAAGGGAACCAATTATTAGACATGATATTTCTGGTATATACCAAGAGTCGAATCGTAAGAATTTTGACAGAGAAATTCTGTACATCTCAACACAGCCCTCAAAGTTAACATATTTTGACTAATCATGTAACACCCAAACTTAGTATAAGGAGTTTCACATCGACAAAAACACATGAGGGATGCTGGGAATATAAGTAAGCAAGGCTTTACTCTCTAGTGACGTGTTTTAATGTCGTGCGAGTCTAAAGCCGAAGCGGACAATATCACTAGTGGGTTGGGCCGTTACAGGGGGTCTATCAAGACTTGATGGTTGGGATGCCCATCGCGGCCAGGGCCTTTGATCGGGTCGCGACAAGAATGGTATCAAAGTCGCTCCTGTGTCAGCCCTGTCGATGTGGGCCAGAGTTCAAACTGAGTTTAAACAAATCTCGATAAGGCGGGGCAAACCTTAGTCCTGAGTCTAGAATGTTGGGTATATAAGTAAGCAAGTCTTACTCCCTAGTAACGCATTTTAAAGTCGTACGGATCTAGGGGTCTCTCGGGCCTTGAGGTATCATGAGTAAGATCATAAAGATTGGATAATAGACTATCCTTTCTTTCTCTAGCATTCAGAATTTACTTTTTGTTATTTGATGATGTCTTTTTGTCAAATTTCATGGACAAAGAAAGTTGATATGGCCCTAATTACTTGTTATAGAATTTCTGCTCATTAAGATTTTAATTAAGCTAGTAATTAATTTAACGAAAAATGTACGAATATACTCCTGAACTTTGATAATGATATATATATAGCCCTCGTTATACTTTAGGTACATATATATACCCTCGCCGTTAATGAAAAGGTACAACTATACCCTTCTCACTAACGGAGGGACACGTGTCAATTTCCTATCGGCTAGTCGTTTTTAATTAAATTCAGTTAAAATAAATCCCAAATCCAACCCAAATTAAAATCAAACCCGACCCAAATTTAAACCACACCCAACCCGGTTTATTAATTATCCAAACGCGTCTATACTA
The DNA here is from genome assembly GCA_030864215.1 of Capsicum pubescens. Lineage (NCBI taxonomy): Eukaryota > Viridiplantae > Streptophyta > Magnoliopsida > Solanales > Solanaceae > Capsicum > Capsicum pubescens. Next base: position 33,767,313 of record CM061541.1, read on the forward strand.
CGCGTATAATCAGTCCCAATTTCTCTCACATGTATTTCTCTCTCTCTACGCCTAAAAAAAGATGTTAGCAAGCCATGGCTCGAAAGCAGTGTTAGTAATTTTTGCAACAGAAAGCTGCTCATGATATATCAAGTTATGGAACCAAGTTAGTTTGGAATTCATTCACATCTACATTCAAAGCACCATCAAAACGCAGAGACGCAGTCAGTGATGAGATAACCTAAATGTTCCAGTGCTTGGCCAATCTAAATCTTCCTAAAAAGTCTCTAATGTTTCTTGACGACTGCAATTGCAAGATATATCAACAAAACCATAATCTTTAATTCAATACAAGAGAGAGAGTTCATAATTTTTTGCTCTCAACAATCTTAGATCTCAAATTCATACATATAAATATATATGTAAATCAATTTAGGGGAAAAGACCACAAGGCCAAAGCAATAGTAGCATTGAAACTTTCGAAATGCATAATCAATAATATAGTTTTCAAACCCCCCATAAAATACATGCATCAAAACCTTTAAATCATGCTTTAACAATTTCAAGCCCATGTAGTTTTTTTTTTGGATAACCCCCACGTACCTCGATTACGAAGAATAAGGAATGATCCTTGAAGCCTACGGTTTGAGGATTCCAAATCTTCAGTAAATTTTGAAAACCCACGGTTGAATCTTGAGTTTCTTGGAAGAGAAGTATATGAACTAGGGTTTTTGTTTTGAGAATGTCATATATTCTGCTTGTATTGGTCTTAATCTACTGTTTGGACGTTTTATGAGGCTTGGAAAAAGTCCAAATTACCCTTATTAACTTATGAACAAAGCTGGAAAAAATTAAACTGGGAACCCGATTTTATGGACCACCGCGACGTGCCGCTATCGCGGTGGCTCTCTGGAAATTGATGAGTGGGAAATTGGGATCCTCCGCGATGCACCACTATCGTGATGTCCCACTGGAATTTGACAATTGCTAATTAAACCCTCTCCGGAGCGCGCTAAACACTAGAATGACGATGTTTTACGACTAGCACATAAAATAGCCATAACTTCTTCACCGAGTGTCCGTTTTGGACGAATCTTTTATCGACGGAAAGCTTATTCAGTCATCTACGTAATGAAAAGTTTAAATCTAAGTGATTACATAGGAAAATAAGTATAAATTATTCTAGAATCCAGTGCTTGGTATTTTAGGGACAAAATTTAGCTAAGAAAAATTTCGGGGCGTTACAATATCCCCCCCTTGGGAACATTCATCCCTGAATGTTGATGTGGGATATAGACAAGTCTAATTTCAAGCATACTAAGTCATAGAAAGAATAAGGCAAGGATTATACCTTCCATTTCGTCATCCACTGGATCAAAAAGGTTTGGGTATCTAGCTCACATGTCAACTTCTGATTCCCAAGTCGCTTCTTCAATTTTCTGGTTTCTCCACAACACTTTAACTGAGGCTATCTCTTTGTTCCTCAATCTTTTAACTTGGCGATCCAAAATCTCTACAGGCTCTTCTTCATAGGATAAAGAGTCTGTCACTTTGATTTCTTCGACAGGCAATACTAAAGAATGGTCTCCAATACACTTCTTCAACATAGATATATGAAATACCGGATGAACAAAACCCAAACTTGCAGGCAAATCTAACTCATACGCAACTCCACCTATTCTTCTCAAAATTTGGTATGGTCCTATATAGCGAGGACTCAGCTTGCCTTTCTTCCCGAACCGCATGACGCCCTTCATGGGAGAAACCTTGAGAAACACCCAATCTCCAACCTCAAACTCTAGATCTCTTCTCCTAACATCGGCGTAGGACTTCTGACGACTATGAGCTATCTTAAGTCGTTCTCTAATGACTTTCACATCCTCTATTGGATGATGAACAAGATCAGGCCGAAATATCTGTGTCTCACCTACTTCATACCACCTTATTGGTGACCTACATCTTCTCTCATACAATACCTCAAATAGTGCCATCTTGATACTGGAATGAAAACTATTATTATATGCGAACTCTATCAATGGCAAGTGCTCTACCCAACTACCTTTAAAATCAATCACGCAGGCCTTCAACATATCCTCAAGGTTCTGGATGGTGCGCTCAGCTTGCCCAACTGTCTGAGGGTGGAAAGTCGTGCTCAAATTCACTTGGGTACCTAAACCCTTTTGAAACGATCTCCAAAACTATGAAGATAATCCTCTCTCAAATAATTTATCCTGACAGGTAGAAAGTGAGTTGACTTGGTCAACCTATCTACAATTACCCAAATGGAATCATACTGGTTTTGGGACCTCGGAAGTCCTGTAATGAAGTCCATATTAATCATCTCCCACTTCCACAAAGGCAAAGCTATCTCTTGAGAAGAACCGCCTGGCCTCAAATGTTCCACTTTAACTTGTTGACAATTCAAACACTTGGCAACATAGTTAGCCACATCACGCTTCATATTATTCCACCAATAAATGGTTTTCAAATCCTGATACATCTTAGTAGAGCCAGGGTGAATAACATACCTCGACGTGTGAGCTTCATCAAGGATTCTCTTCCTCAGACCATCTATATCTGGCACACACAACCTACCCTGGTATCTCAAAATACCATCACCACCAATTTCAAATGACATTACCTTTTGTTAACCCACATCTTTCTTGATCTGCATCAAGATGGGATCTTCAACCTGCTTCTCTTTAACTTCTGCATAAAGGGAAAATTTAGCTATCTCATGAACAACCACTCCTCCATCCTCGGAATCCAAAAGTCGCACTCCTAGATTTTTAAGTCAGTGAATATCCTTCACCATCTCACTCTTCTCTTCGTCAACATGAGAAAGACTGCCCATAAACAACCTGCTGAGGGCATCGGCTACCACATTTGCCTTGCCCAGATGATAGTGCAGGCTCATGTCATAGTCCTTTAAAAGTTCCAACCACCGCCTCTTCTTGAGATTTAATTCTTTCTGTGAGAAAACATACTGTAAACTCTTGTGGTCAGTAAATATATCAACGTGTACCCCATACAAATAGTGTCGCCAGATCTTAAGTGCAAAAACCACATCCGCTAACTCCAAGTCATGAGTAGGGTAGTTCCGCTCGTGCACCTTCAACTTCCTATATGCATAAGCTACTACCTTACCATGTTGCATAATAACACACCTAAGTACTACTCGAGACGCATCACAGTATACAACAAAACCTTTTGTACCCTCCGAAAGAATCAGAACAGGAGCAATAGTCAACCTGTCTTTCAACTTCTCAAAACTATTCTCACAAGAGTCAGACCATAAAAACTTTACCTTTTCTGAGTCAACTTAGTAAGTGGTGAAACTATGGAAGAAAAACTCTCGATGAATCTTCTGTAATAACCCGGCAAACCCAAGAAGCTCCGAATGTCGGTTGGAGTTGTGGGCCTGGGACATTTTCTTACTGCCTCAATCTTTTGGGGATCAACCTTAATACCCTCACTAGACACAACATGCCCCAAGAACGCAATAGCATTCAACCAGAATTCACACTTGGAAAATTTTACATACAGTTTATGATCTTTAAGGGTCTGAAGGATGATTTGGAGGTGATTGGCATTGTCCTCCTCACTCTTAGAATATACCAAAATGTCATCAATGAATACAATGACAAAAAAATTCAGAAACTGACGGGAAACCCTATTCATTAGGTCCATAAAAGTTGTAGGGGCGTTAGTCAACCCGAAGGACATGACTAAGAATTCATAATGGTCGTAACTGGTTCGAAAAGTTGTTTTGGGAATATCTGACTCTCTAACTTTCAACTGGTGATATCCTGAACGAAGGTCTATCTTTGAAAAATATTTAGCACCCTGAAGTTGATCAAAAAGATCATCAATCCTAGGAAGGGGATATTTATTTTTAATCGTGACCTTATTCAACTGGCGGTAATCTATGCACATACGAAGGGAACCATCTTTCTTTTGCACGAAAAGTACAGGTGCACCCCAGGGAGACACACTGGGCAGATAAAACCTTTATCTAGAAGATCTGCTAATTGTTCTTTTAACTCTTTTAGTTCTGCAGGAGCCATCCTATATGGCGGAATAGAAATAGGATGGGTATCTGGCAATAGATCAATACCAAAATCTATCTCCCTATCAGGTGGTATTCCTGGGAGATCATCTGGAAAAACTTTTGGAAATTTACTCACTATGGGGACAGACTGAAGAGGAAGACTTTCGACACTAGAATTTTTAACCCGAATAAGATAATACAAGAAACCTTTGGAAATAAGTTTACGGGCCCTAAGATAAGATATGAAATGCCATCTAGGTGCTAGAGAATATCCCTCCCATTCTATCACCGACTCATTCGGAAAAGAAAATGTGACTCTTCGGGTCCTACAATTCAAGGTGACATAGCACGAATGGAGCCAGTCCATCCCTAAGATGGCGTCAAAATCAACCATATCAAGTCCCATGAGATCTGCCTCAGTATCCCAGCTGAAAACAGACACAACACAATTTCTATACACCCTCCTAGACACAATAGAATCCCCCACCGAGGTGAAAACCGAAAAAAGTTCAGCAATCACATCAGGCTCAAACCCAAAACCAACAGCCACGTATGGGGTCACATAAGACAAGGTAGACCAGGGATCAAGTAATATATACACATCACGAGAAAAGATTTGCAACATACCGATGACTATATCTGGTGAGGCCTCTGCCTCCTGGAGGTTGGTCAAAGCATACAACCGGTTTCGACCGTTTCCGGTAGCTAAAGTGGCACCCTTATGAGGTGGTGGTGCAGATGAATTCTCCTGCGACTTGGCTCCTCCAACATTACTCTTTACTGCTGGACAGTGTCTCTGGATATGGGCTGGCTGGCCGTATGAATAACACACCAAAGCGCCAAACTGACATCTCTCTGGATGATTCCTCCCGCATCTCCCACAGCGCGGATAGGACCAAGAGGTCTGGGTTACACTTCCTTGCGACTGCGTACCCTGCATCCTTGGACCCTGACTAGACTGAAAATTCTGGGTGCGCTGCTCAGTTGTGGGTCTGGACACTGGAGCACTAGCTGCCAACTGTGCATTACCCCAATTCATTTTTTTTTGCCATTTGCCGCCCCAATTACCACTCTGCTGCTGACAATGACTCTAGTTTGTCGCTCTGGCGCTCTTTGCCTGCCTTTCATTTTCCCTAGATTTGGCTATCGTTTTCTTCTTCTCCTTAACTTGCTGTATGTGGACTGAAAGTCTAGAAAAGTCTATATCCTTGTTCAGCATAACTCCCTGACACTCAAGCACCAGATCATCTAAAAGGCCGAAAGCAAACTTCCTCATTCGGGCCCTCATACTACTTGTCATCTCAGGAGCATAACGGGCAAGCTGGTTAAACTTTAAAGTATACTCCTGAACACTCATCTTACCCTGCTTAAGGTTCATGAACCTCTCTGCTTTAGCTTCCCACAGCTCCAGAGAAAAGAATCGGTCAAGAAAAGCTTTCACGAACTTGTCCCAAACTGTGGGCTCAGCACTGTCACCCTTCGCATCTTCCCACTCGTTGTACCATTGGTTCGCTACATCCTTTAGCTGGTATGTTGCTAGCTCAACACCCTCCATAAAATACATGCATCAAAACCTTTACATCATGTTTTAACAATTTCAAGCCCATGTAGTGTTTTTTTTGGATAAACCACACGTACCTCGATTACGAAGAATAAGGGATGATCCTTGAAGCCTACTATTTGAGGATTCCAAATCTTCAGTCAATTTTGAAAACCCACGGTTGAATCTTGAGTTTCTTGGAGGAGAAGTATATGAACTAGGGTTTTTATTTTGAGAAAAATCTTGAAAATGTCATATATTCTGCTTGTAGAGGTCTTAATCTACTGTTTGGACGTTTTAAGAGGCTTGGAAAAAGTCCAAATTACCCTTATTAACTACTGAACGAAGCTGGAAAAAATTAAACTGGGAACCTAATTTTATGGACCACCGCGACGCGCTACTATCGCGGTGGCTCTCTGGAAATTGACGAGTGGGAAATTGGGATCCTCCGCGATGTGCCACTATCGCGATGTCCCACTAGAATTTGACAATTACTAATTAAACCCTCTCCGCAGTGCGCTAAACACTAGAATGACGATGTTTTACGACTAGCACATAAAATAACCATAACTTCTTCACCGACTGTCCGTTTTGGATGAATCTTATATCGACGAAAAGCTTATTTAGTCATCTACATAATAAAAAGTTGAAATCTAAGGGATTACACAGGAAAATAAGTATAAATCACTCTAGAAGCCAATGCTTGATATTTTAGGGATAAAATTTAGCTAAGAAAAACTTCGGGGCGTTACAACTCTTTTCTGGAATGTAACATGGAGGATTCATCAAAGGTTAGATCTTTGCTAGTTATAAATTTTGGTGACTTGGGATCAGGGCACCAAAGTCTGTATCCTTTCACCCCAAATGTATATCTAAGGAAAATATATTTTTTAGCCCTTGGCTCTAATTTTTCATCATTTACATGCATGTATGCAGGACAACTAAAACTTTTTAAGTCAAAATAATTAGCAGGTGTACCTAACCTATTTCCTCTGGAGTCTTGAATTTCAAAGTATTTGTCAATCCAGCATTTGAAATCATGCAACGGGCTCTTTCCAAAAGAGTCTTGTTCATCCTTTCTGCTACACTATTTTGTTGAGGTGTTATCCTTATAGTCGATGTCAAGCAATTCCTTTATTTTTGCAAAATTCATTGAACTCGTCATTACAAAATTCTAAGCCATTATCTATTCTAAGCCTTTTGACCTGTTTTTCTGTTTGTTTTTCAATCAAAACTTTCCATTGTTTGAAAGTTAAGAAAACATCACTTTTATTTTTTAGGAAATAAACCCAAACCTTCCTTGAATAATCATCAATGAAAGTTAGCATATACCTGGCACCACCTTTTTATAGGGTACGGGAAGGACCCCAAAGATCTGAATGAATGTAGTCCAAGGTACCTTTTGTTCGATGAACTGCTGGCTATTTGAAGCTGACTCTTTTCTTCTTTCCAAACACACAGTGTTCGCAGAACTCAATTTTTTTTATACTTTGTCCACACAGTAGACCTCTTTTGCTGAGGATGAAAAAACCTTTTTCACTCATATGCCCCAATCGCATATGCCACAATTTGATGATGTCGGGATCAGATTGATATGAAGTGGAAACTGCAGCATCATCTGTAATAGTGGATCCCAATAAAGTGTACAACGTACCTAATCTGTGTGCTTTCATGATCACAAGAGCACCTAGAGAAACTTTTAAAACTCCACCTTCACCTGTGTATTTACACCCAAGAGATTCTAGAGTACCCAATGAAATGAGATGTTTCTTCAAGTCAGGAACATATCTAACATTGGTGAGAGTTCTCACCACACCATCATGCATTCTAATTCGGATTGTACCTTTACTAAGAACTTTGCATGGAGTACTATTGCCCATCAAGACAACTCCACCTCCAACAGATTCGAATGTGGTAAACAAATCCCTATTGGGACACATATGATAAGAAGAACCCGAATCCAAAATCCACTCATCGTTAGATTTAAAACTATTATTAGTTGCTAAGAATATTGTTCCCTCATACTCATCAGCAGCTACACTTGCTTCGGCGGAGTCATCATTTTGGTGCTCATTTTTGTTTTCCTTATGCTTTTCTTTGTTTTTCAACTAATAGCATTCAAAAATATTATGACCTTTCTTATGACAGTATTTGCACACAACATTTTTGGATTTAGACTTTGACCTTGATTTAGGCCTCTCACTATTTGATTCTTTCTTATTAGATCTACCTTTTATAAATAATTCTTCCCCATGGATTGCGCTACTTTCCTCAGTAATATCTCTATCAATCTGTTCCTTTATTTTTAAGATAGATTTGATTTCTTTGTAAGAGATATTATCCTTTCCATAAAGCATAGTATCTCTAATATGCTTAAATGGTTGGGGTAAGGAAATAAGTAATAAGACGGCTTGATCTTCATCATTAACTTCAGCGTCTATATTACTCAAATCCATAAGAATAGAATCAAAAACATCAAGATGTGAGAGTATAGAGGTACATTCAACCATACGAAATGTGTAAAGCTTTTGCTTTAGGTAAAGTCGATTTTCCACTGTCCTCTTCATATACAAGGATTTTAATTTTTTCCACATGCCTGTTGTGGTTTTCGCAGATACTTCACGTAAAACCTCATTTGAGAGATTTAGAATGATACTTGATTTTACCTTTTTGTCTATGATGGTAAATTCTTCGTCCGTCATATTTTCTGGCTTCATCTTCTTTCCTTCCAGTGCCATATCTAAGCCATCATGAATTAGGATAGCTTTCATCTTTAATTGTCACATCCCGAAGTTTGCACTTCAATCAAATTTTTCAACATAAGTCTTTGCTATAGTCATTTTGGCTACTAAAATAACCTGGTTAGATCCGGCTCTGATACCAATTTGTTAGGATCGAGAACCCGGTTATTGCCGAATTTAGCCAAAACAATGTTATAATGATAATAATAAAGACAATGACAAGTTGATAATAATGGTAATTAAAAAAAATTAAAGGAGACGCACATTTAATGTGGTTCGGTCAGTTTGACCAACGTCCACGAGCGGAGAGGAACAATTTCACAATATCAACAAGAGTGCAATAGAGAGATTACAAAATTAGAGTAATCACTCTGATTAACCCAAATATCCCAAGAGAAGAACCTCACAAGATCACTCCAAAAAAAAGGGCTCACAAAAGTGTTTTCCAACACCCACTCTCTAACTTAATACTCTAATAGGAAGAGAGAATAAATAAAAAGAGAATGAAAGAGAACTCTTGAAAATTGATATGTTACAAATGAGAAAGAAGGCCCCTATTTATAAAGATGAAAATGGACTTGTTGATGTCATCCATGATGAAAATGGCAATATAAATTTCAACATTTGCATGTCAATGGAAGAAATTTACAACAAAATCTTTGATAGCAACTTTGTTTGAACAAGTAGCAACTTTGTTTGATAAGTCCAAAAAGTAATCTTCTACTTTGTTTGACAAATCCAAAAAATAATCTTCCAAAAAGTATTTGATAACAACTTTCTTTGACAAAGCAGGTGTGAATCAAAAGAATAAAAAAAGGCCACATTACAACATGTCTACCTACCTTTACTTTGCTGGTACTAATTGGTGTGTATTTAATATTCCCCAGGCGTATTTGGAGCATTACAGGGTTCCTGAACTTCCCAAGCTCAAGAAATTTGTTGTATCTGTGTTGGCATGGTCCGACGCGAGTGTCTTAGGTTGCACAGATGCCATGAGGGCTGCTCCACATTTGGAGGAATTTGAGGTGAAGGTAAGTATCAAGTTTGATTTGATAATTTCGAGTTCTGGTTCAAGAAATTTGTGTTGCTTGTAAGTATCAAGTTTCATTTGATAATTTCGAGTTCTGGTTCAAGAAATTTGTGTTGCTTGAGCTAGAAAACTTTAATGCAGTTACATCACCAATCTTGGGTAGAATAGTTTAGGACTAGCTGGCGTGAACATGTGTTGCTTAACAGGCATCGTTATTTCTAACTGTTTTACTATGCCACGCTTATGTGAGTGTCCACTCTTCAATAGGTTGTGGACAGATGTGTCGACTTGTGTTTCTCTTTCTGAATGCATTGGAATCTAACAGTAACTTGTTTGATATGGTGGATTGACTCCACAATGCAATTTTGATTTTGGCATTTCATTGGCATCACTGATTCTGCCAGCGACTTGATAGCTGACTGTGATCCTTTATCGTCAAGATTTTCATTCCTTTATACTTGGGAAAAATAGAAATTTTAATGTCTCTATCCAAATACTGGATAATGACTAGGGTGCTGTCCAACTTTTCATAAAACTAAGACTGTACTACCAACTTTACCTTAATTTATAAACCAGTTTCAGTAGAAAACTAACCAGCTAGAAATTTGAGATGTAAGTTGGAAGTGTATAGGCCTATGAAGGATGAGTGGATCGAATAAATTAAGGTCGTGGAGATTAAGGCTTGCATGATATTTTGGAGATAAAGTGAAACGTGTGATAGGGGAGGATTGTTGGGAGTTGGTATCACAACCAAATTACTCGAGGAATGTGGATTTGAATAATGGTACTCCATCCGATCCATTTTATGCGACATACTTTCCTTTTTAGTTCGTCCCAAAAAGAATGTCGTCTTACCATAAAAAAATGTCCCTTTTTACCTTTAATGAAATGATTTATAACCACACAAGTATCTAATGATAGTTATAGACCACAAGTTTCAAAAGTTTCCTTTATATCTTAAACATTGTGCCAAGTCAAAGAGTGTCACAAAATGGGATGGAGGAAGAATTTTCTAGCAATGGAGGTAGTGATTCAGAGACATCATAAGGTAGAGGTATTATGTTAGGATTATGATGACATTCTCTTTTGGGGAGTAAAGTTGACCCTTTTTCTGGACATAGCCACAGCGTAGAGCATTTTGTTCATGGTTACAATTAAGGTGATTAAGAAAGGGCGCATTCAAGTCATAGGTAAGTCGTAATAGATTATTTTCCTCTCCTATATATAGGCATCTCCCAGGGTCCCGATTTGACTTATGGTCGCATGGGTACCTCACTATGACTAGATCTAAAACAACAAATGTGTAATTTTTATTTTTTGATTTTCCTTAATTTTTGTAATTAATAGCTGTTGTAGAGTCTTGTATTAATATTGCTCAAAAGACTTGGGTAGCAAGTAGTTTCCTAGTATTCAAAGTTAATATGAAATCAGCAGTCTTGCTGGTAAATTCTTGGTCACCAATTAAATTTGTCTCAGAAGGTCTGCAGCCTTTTATTTGATACAATCCTTGCTTCTCATAATGACACAATTGGATGTTTACTACATAATCAAAATAAAAGTTGTATGCAAGGATTCTATCAAAATAGGTTGCTGGCCTTGTAACCAGAGATCTAGTACATAATGTACCGGTGAGGCACATTCAGGAATCGTTTTTTCCTCGATATTCAGCCTAGTGATTTGATTCTTCTAATCATTTATTATATACTACACATATTTGTCGTCTTGAGTTTGAGTGTGGGCTCAATTTTCTTATTGGTGTCCAGGTGTTTTGGATGCAACCCCAGAGGTCAAAAAGAGAGTGTATTAAGGCTGTTAGATGTCCGCACCATCATCTCAAAGTGCTCAAGTTGCTTGGATATTATGGTCGTATGAGTGAACTTGAACTTGTTAGATACTTTCTGGAAAATGCTACTGCGCTTGAGAAAATCATTGTTGATCCCTGGTGTCAAGATCTGGTCACTTTGACCCCCTCTGAAATTCAAGAGGGGGAAATAGCAAGAAATTTTGCTAAGCTCCAGCTTGAAAGTGAAGTACCCCCTCATATTGAGTTGGTAATACTTTGAAACTAAGTTTTTATGGAAATAATGTGTTAGTTTTCGGATTATGATTGTATTTCTAAGGGAGCTTATCGTTTGATCTAATTTATATATTGAACCTTTGTTTATTTTGCCTAATTTTCTCAACGGATATCAGGTTGGTTTGTGATATTTATGGCTTGTGTCAAATATACCATTGGGATATAACGAGAAAATTATTATTTACTCCTGTCTCAATTTTTTTGTGCTCCTTGTATGAGCAAAGTATATTTCTACTATTAATAAGTGAAACTCCTTTGGACTACCAAGGATGTTTTCGGTATTATGCATTTGTTAAGGAATAATTTGGAAATTCCATCTTCATTGCTCAACTGCTACGTTGAGACTTCCAGCTTCAGCTGTCCAATTTGAAGCACCACACGTGGTTTAGATTCCCCTCCACCTTTTGCCCTTCTTCTCTCTGTATGAAAGTAACAAGTTTCATCTCTTTCCTTCCATGCCGCTCTTCCTGGTGAGTTTTCTTCTTCCTCCTCTTAATTTTTTGCTCAATCTTACATTAATTTTAGTAGTTTGATTTCTCTATGATTTTATCATTTACCTTGGTGTTACCAGAAAATAGACATCTTCTTTTGCTGGTAATTCTTCCTTCTATTTGACCATGAGTTGCTTGCTATTTATTTACTTGCATCACTGAAATGTTTGATGGGTTGTATGGAGTAATCTAAAGTTTCATACAGAATTTTGAAATTTTAACTAAAAGGTTCAAAATTGGTGTTTCAAAATATTAATTTGAGTTCAGAGATGGACCAATAATTAAATGACTTGCAGTGCTGACATACATGAGTTATGATAATTGGGATTGTGAAGTACAAGAGCAGGGAAGATGATGGGTGAGGGGTGAAGTAATTAGTCTCTGTTTTGGAAAGATGATAGGCGAGGAATGAAGTAATTACTCTTTGTTTTAGTCATATATTGGTCTCTTGGTAAAGCTGAAGCTGAGATCAGCTTATGTCTTCATAAATGGTATGTTGTTGCTTTTTTGAGCCAAGGGTCTTTTCGAAATAGCCTCTTTACCTGTCAAGGTAAGAGTAAGGTTTGCATAAACTATACCCTACCTAGACCCCACTTGTGGGATTATACTGGGTATGTTGTTTTTGCTTAAAACTGAGATCAACTCTCACTTCCATCAATTACCAGGATCTCTTTGAGAATAGCTCAACAAAATGGGGAAGGAAGGTTGGTGTATAGTTGTAGAGAGGACCTAACATCATAGGCCAATTGTCTATTGAGTCTCAACTCATCTACAAACATAATTAGGATTTAGGCTGTTTACAATGTGCCACATCACTGTCCTTTTAGGCTATAATCGTTCAACTTAAGTCCGAATTCAACATATTCAGGTGTGATTCGTTATACAGCTGTGTAGATTTGGGGAGGTGAGACAGGAAATGGATGATCAGGAGATTAACATTTCCGACTAATGTATTTGATCATTATCAGGCTGAATCAAAGTATCTATAGGGAATAATTACCATCACTATGAGTCCTGAAGAAAATGATCCTTTGCACTATGGATAATAATTGTTGTTTGATTTGTCATTTAGGCCATGAGGAAAGCTGACCTATAGAACCATGCCTCACTTGTATTTAGCTAAGTTCTTTTTTTGTCAACTAGGCAGTGTTGATAAAGTAGATTCTGTTATATCTGGATAACTCCAACTCTTATCCCAGATATCTTGTCCTCTTAAGGAGCTTCTCTCTTCTGCTCTGTCCCATTTGTTGAGTGACACCACCATATTTTGTTCTCATGAATATAAAACCTTTTCATGTGATATTGCTTTAGCTTTGTTTGTGGAGTAAAAAGTTAGATAGTGTATAGAAATTTATGTTGCTCAGACTCTCCAAAATTATCAACGGGCGTGTCAGATACTCCATAACTAGTGTATTTTTGGAGAATCCGACATGGGTGTGGCATTAAAAGTGAAGAGTCCGTGCAACTTAGATAGGAAGGGGCGAATAGAGCAGATTTCACTCAACAATAATATTGGTACTCTGGAAACAAACAATAGATGCAAGGAAAAAAGAGAATTGCAATATTAAATGTGAGTGGGGTCTCTTTGGTCTACCAAATCATTTGTAGATTGGATATCGATGGTGAGTATAAAGATGGTTATATATCATGTCCCATATCATTTCTAGACATGTAGACTGAGATTTTGCGAAATCTTATGGACTTTTGATAAATATGATGTGAAGACAGAAGTACTGTATACAGTAGTAACATCAATGTATGATGAAGAGCTAAACAAACATGAAACATAAACTAGAAATTTTAGGAGTTGTATATTACCCAAAAGGCCTTTAAATACCGTGCACTCTCTCCCAATCTAGGGTACATATTATGATCAATTGCATTAAAGCTTTCACCCTGCGCAGGATCCGGGGAAGGGCCGACCGCAGGGTTAGATATTTCTCCATGTTTTTAATTTTCATTTTCTTTCTCAAAACCTTCTTTAAACGAGCAGTTCTTTCTTTCTGTCATTAAGTTTTATTAGTTCACCAGCTTTTACCTTATGCGGACTTGGTTTCTTTTCTTTCTGCTCTTGTATTTGGTAAAATTGCAAAAGCCAGTGCCCGGTAGGATGCGTTGCTAGTGATTATTAACAGAAAAAGTAACTCATACCCAGAAGTATCTCCCTATCATGATATCTATGCGTAGGAAGTTAATTTAGATCAATTAACTTGATATATTAGTTCTTTAAGTTTGAGATTCCCCTCAAAGTTTCATTCCTTATTTTTAATGGGTAATAAGTACTTTTGAAAGGGTAAGTGTGGAGAAAAACAATATAAAAAATCAAAACTACACCTACTATGTAGTTGTGTAGTTGACTCCTACTGTTACAGTAAAGCTTTAAGGCTCTGTGATTGTATCTTATTAAGTTGCAGAATAAGATAGTTTTATACTAAGAAGAATCAAACAATTCATGAAGCTCAAGTGTCAGTTTTTGTTGCTTGCATGAATTTGGAATCGAAAATGTACGATTGTTTGGCTTTTTGCTGTCTAACAGAGCCTAGAAAGAGTGTCATTTTTTTTAGCTCAAATAGGAGATGGACAACTGTATCACGTGCATCCTTTTTCTTAACGTTTCTCCTTATACATATTAGTTCTATGTTTTTTTGATTGCTTTACGATCCTCTAATATTGGGATTTTATTGCTCAATCAATCTCTACTGGTTTTTGTAATTTAAATGTCAAACAAAAAACAAGTAATCCCTGCGTTTGGATTTGTTTGTTTGATTTTGGTTGGCAAGGAGTTTAAGAAAGTAAAGAATACTTTTGAATTTTGTGGTCTTAAACGAAAGATATGTAGAATGAACCAAAATGTTCTTTAATCTTGTGGTCTGAAACATTTCATGTGTAAACTCAAAATTAAGAAGTTGGTAAAAAGGAAAAGAGATATACTTTTTGAAATAGACTAAAAAGGAAAATAAGATGAACAAATTGAAACGGATGGAGTAACTAATATAGCCAAGTGTCAGTGTCTTTGGTCATGCATATTCAGATAAATTTTTCAGTGGATTGTATTACAAAAACATTAGGAAATAATCACACAGCTCCTCAGTAAGAATGTATATATCTTAGAGAAAAGTATCAATTACCCTGAACTTGTCTTGTTTTATTTATGGTATACCTGAACTTTGAATAGTCCTAAGTACCCTTCGAACTTGTTCTTTTAGTATGTCACGTCCCCCTTTTCGGCCCACTGTCCACTGTGTGTAATACACGCTCGGACACGTGGATAAAAATGTTGATGTGGCTATCCACGCAGATAATACCATTCACTTCCGTTATATTTATCCTATATTAAAAAATAACCCATTTCTACCCTTAATTATTCGATTTCTCTCTAAAAAATTATATTTTTCAATTTTCTTCTACCCCAAAATAGTGAAAGGTATAATTTTCGTCGATCAAGCTATTATTTAAAAATTTACACTTTTTTTTGTGTGTTAAAAATATGAAATTTATTTTTTTCCGGTTAGTGTTTCATAGTAGTTTCCGATTAGTGTTTCGATTAGGATTTTGAGGAGACTCACATGCACAAATATGTTTCTTAGTATAATTAACGGAGTAAGAAATTGCAATTTAAGTTAGGGACGTACAAAAATCAAACCGATAAAAATGTTATTGATTTATCGTTATAGGGTTAACGATTTTTTAATGATTTTATAAAAAAAAAATATTGGGTTATTGATTCGATTTTGATTTTTTTTACTGGTTATTGGGTAAATCGATAACCCAATAAGTTTATGCTAAATTATTATTTTACATTACATACATATATATATATATAGTAGAATTTTAGTTGCAACTAAAATTCAGTTTCTTTTCATGTTAGTTACTATTTGTTTTTATTTTATGAGTATTTTCTTATCGGTTAAATCAAAAATTAAATCGTTGCGGACTAAAAATCGATAATCAATATAACTACATTCTCTTTATTATAAGTATGTGTATTAGTTTCTTTAGTATTTGTTTTGTTATTATCTTTTAAAATATCTGCTTCGATATTTAGTACATTTCTTTAATATTACAATAACTCATATGATATATATACTTAAGATTACAAAATTGAAGCATAAAAATGAAAACTGGAGTTTTAGATTGAATCAATAAATGAATGATTTTTTTTTTTTTAGATTAATAAACAAATTTTTTACAAAATTAATAAACGGATGAAAGTTTTATTTTATAAACTAATTAAGAGACAAACATGAGTTTTACAAAATTTATAAATGGATGAAAATTTTGTTTAGATTAGAAGTAATGGAGGAAGAGGGATAATTGAATTTTTTGAAAAAATGAAAGAAAAGCATTTTTTTAACCATTAAAATGGCTGATTTGGCTTAAAAATACTCCATCACGCGCGTGATTGAGTGTGAAACCCCAACATTTCACCACATCAGCAAAAAGGGTCACGCGACGTACTAAAAGAACAAGTTTGGGGGTACTTAGGAGAAATCAAAGTTCAGGTGTACCATTTGTCAAAATTTTAAGTGATGGTAACTTCTTAATCTGTGATTTGTCGGATGGTTGGAGCGAAAGTTGGTGAATGCAAGTACTGCTGGGTCTGGACAGATTTGAGAGCAGGGAAGCACTTCTGTGTCAGTCATTAGTTTGACTAATTCGAATTCGTGCTGGATGAAGTTACTAAATGGATAAAGTGTTTTCTCCTGCATTCACTAGTCTCCGACCAGGGATACCTGAAAAGCTCTGCCATATTATTGAGGAGGTCTGAAAGATGATGAGCTCTCCGAGGAAACAGGGATTCCTTGTGTTGTGTCTATCCGCAATGGTGGGTACCCAAGTGTAAACCAAAGTTATGAGTGAGTACTTTTGATGTGAAAATCTGTATCGAAGCTCTTTTATCACCATTTGCTTTACAGGACTGGTGGTTCAATTTTGCACTTTTTTGTTTCGTAAATAATCGAATATACCCTTAAAATACGTTTTCCATTATAAATGAAATGCAAAAGCATAAAATTGTTGTACTAAAATTTCACTAGAATATATAGAAGCTTACACATGCTTTTTGATTTTTCTTAAAATCAAGTTGTTTTTCTTCTCAGTTGCCTTAATTTTTAGTGCAGTTTTCACTTCGAAAGAGTGGCAGTTGCTCGATTGCAGGTGCCATCAGCATATAGCTCTTCCAACTGCTCTGGAATGCCAAGTTTGCAAGCCTTTAAGTTTTAGAAGCCTTTTAGATCAGAGTTTTCAGTTTTCACCAGCTCAGAGATATTTTGCCGCGGGACGTTAATGCTAACTGCATTGCAAGCTATATTACTAGAGATAACTGTCAAAGTTCAGATAGTATGTAGGTAAGAAGAATAGAACTAAGAAAGTAGAGAGAGAAAATGTGTGAATCCTCAATTGGAAAATGAAAGCTCAAAACTCAATTACTCATAGCAGTAGAGCTTATATACTAGGAGAGAATATCTGTAACTACCTAGACAGCTAATCGACAGCTCACTACTTCACATAGACTAACCACAAACAAACTCTTAACTGATTTGCTGACGCAGCAATTACAATAAATATCTTGTATTGTAAAGCTTATCTCAACACCCCTCAAGTTGGAAGGGATGTAATCACAGCCAACTTGTGAAGAATCTCAGAATGCTCAACACCAGTAAGAACTTTAGTGCAGATGTCTGCAAGTTGTGCTTGTGTGTCAATGTGATGAAGTGATATCACCCCATCTTGTAGCATGTTTCTTACAAAGCGACAGTCAACTTCTATGTGCTTTGTCCTCTCATGAAACACAGGATTTCTAAGAATATGCGAGACTGATTGACTATCACAAAACATGGGAATCGGACTAGGAAATGGAACACTAAGATCAGTAAGCAGCCTACTTAACCAAACGAGCTGAGTGCTGCGTATTCAGCTTCTGCTAAAGATAGTGAGATAGTCTCCTGCTTCTTGGACTTCCAACTGATTGGACTAGCACCACCAAGTACTATATATCCAGATACTGATTGCACGATACAGCAAACGCAAACGGAGTTGTCATTATAACATTCTTCGGTAAATCTGCCAAGATAATTTAACCATTAGCTGACAATTGCACATTCTGGATAGCCAGTTGCAGTAGCCACTGTTTCAGTAAATCATCTGCAGTATTAAGGACGTTATTCTATACGTCTATCATGCTTACTTCTTAGTTATAAGGTTATTATCACTTTCACAAGTTAAATCTGTATTAGACGAAGGGGAGTAGCTTATAAACTAATAAATTTTCCACTCCACTCACATGCACATAAATACTCTCACCAGCAAAGACATACAATTCCCCACACGCAATATTTTTCTTCTTTTTTTTTTCTCCAAGGAACCCACATATATACATGTCACGTTTATTCCCACTCCACACAGACAATCACATTTATTTTTTTTATTCACTTTCTTGCTCTGCAATTAACGCCACAGCACACAAAATTGAGGTCCAATTCAGCTAAAAATTGCAGGTCCAATTCTTTCTTCCTCTCATTAATTTGTTTAATTTTATACCTCATTTTTGGTCTGATGGATCATCAATAGTTTTGCTTAAATGGGTTACATAATTTTTGTTTGGGAAAAATAGAGAAGCAATTAGTGGTTCGTAAATATTTAAATTGAATTGGAGTGGAGTGTTACGATTTGATTTTGAATGAACAGAATTGAACATTGATTGAGTATGGAAATTTTGGGGACTCTACTAAATACTCCAAATTCAGTTAGGTTTCTTGTAGGCCATTTTATCATAAATCCCATCTCATGCCTAGGGTTACTTGAAGAGTCATCTCGAATAGTCTGGGATGTTCATACAGAAATCAAGTCATCAAATACTACCGTTGTTAAATCTGAAGATCGAGAAATACGCTCAAAAAGAATTGTACTCATATTCTATTGTGCATATCAATACAATTATGTTTCTTCATATTCATATTTTATTTGTGATTGTAATTTATTTTCTATCGCATAAAAATTTGATACAAACAAGTACTGAAAGAAAAATACAAACTGTAGCGTAATTTAAGTTTTGTTGCAGGTAACTCATGGACAAAAGACTGCAATTTTCGAATAATTTTGGTCTAAAGAAGGTAAGTACTGCTACAAAACTCGTGCTACAATTAAATCTTTTTGCATGGATTGAATTGATGAAACTGCTCTTTTCTGTTATATCTTTTAGGATGGGATAAGTGAGTTGCCTGATGAAATTGTGGTACACATACTGTCCTTCCTTAGCTTTAAGGAAGCAGCAGCCACCAGCGTCCTCTCCAAGCGGTGGTTACACTTGTGGACATATTTTCCTCGCCTTGATTTTGATGGCACCAAACTAGTAGAGAAAATAGAGCTCTATCCCAAGCTATATTAAGAGATGAATGAAAAGTTTGTTAGATGGGTTAACAACACTTTGCCTATGTGTAAAGCTCAGAGATTAGACCGTTTTCGTATTCTTTTCGCTATAGACAAATTCGTCCCACATGACATTGACAAGTGGCTTGAGTTTGCCTTTGCTAGGAAAGTTCAAAGGTTAGAGTTGAACTTAAGAGTAGGTCTGGACGAGCTCTATCCAGATATTGATGACTGTTATGCTTTCCCTGGACAAATCCTCCTTCATAATGTGTGTCAACCACATTTAGACAACCTCCCACCTCTGTGGCATAACTTTAAGAACGTAAAAGTATTGTTACTCAAGGCTGTAAATGTGTCAGACAAAGTTCTTGAGTTCTTCCTGCACAATTGTCCGTTTCTTGAAGAAACGGTGGTTCATGGATCGGATGAGTTGGTAAATCTTCAAGTTGTTGGTCCTTCCCTCAAGTTGAAACTCTTGGAGGTAGTGTTTTGCTCAAAATTAAAATCACTTCAAATCTGTGATACAAATCTTGTAAGACTTAGGACTACATCAGGACATAAATTAGTGCTTCGTAATGTTCCAATGTTGATTGAGGTAGATATTGCGGGTTCAACGCTCTGCACACAAATGCTGGATGTAATATCGCCTTGGGTTTCATGTTTTCTATCTCAGTTGGAAGTCCTCAAATTGTTTGTTAGAATTGGCTGGGTCAGTGAACCAAATTTTTAAATGTGTACCTACCTTTACTTTGCCTGGTACTAATTGGTGTGTATTTAATATTCCTCAGGAATATTTGGAGCATTACAGTGTTCCTGAACTTCCCAAGCTCAAGAAATTTGTTGTATCTGCATTTGCATGGTCCGACGCGAGTGTCTTAGGTTGCACAGATGCCATGAGGGCTGCTCCACATTTGGAGGAGTTTGAGTTGAAGGTAAGTATCAAGTTTGATTTGATAATTTCGAGTTCTGGTTCAAGAAATTTGTGTTGCTTGTGCTAGAAAACTTCAATTCAGTTACAT
Organism: Capsicum pubescens; assembly: GCA_030864215.1. Lineage (NCBI taxonomy): Eukaryota > Viridiplantae > Streptophyta > Magnoliopsida > Solanales > Solanaceae > Capsicum > Capsicum pubescens. Next base: position 33,787,609 of record CM061541.1, read on the forward strand.
CACCAATCTTGGTTAGAATAGTTCAGGACTAGCTGGACGTGAACATGCGTTGCTTAAGAGGCATCGTTATTTCTAACTATTTTACTATGCCACACTTATGTGGATGTCCACTCTTCAATAGGTTGTGGACAGATGTGTCAACTTGTATCAAGCACCTAAAACTGACTTCTATCAGTCATTACTATTCCACTTAAGTTCTCTTACTAAATGCCTTGGAATCTAATAGTAGCTTGTTTAATATGGTGGATTGACTCCAGAATGGAATTTTGATTTTGGCATTTCATTGACATGACTGATTATGTCAGCGACTTGATAGCTGACTGTGTGACTGTTTCGTCAAGATTTTCATTCCTCGACACTTGGGAAGAATAGATATTTAATTCTCCGGAATACTATCCAAGTACTGCATAATGACTGGTGTGCTGTCCAACTTTTCATAGAACTAAGACTGTAATACCCACTTGTCCTTAAGTTATGAACCAGTTTCAGTAGAGAACTAACCAGTTAGAAATTTGAGATGTAAGTAGTTGTTGGAAGTGGATAGGTAGGCCTGTGAAGGATGAGTAGATAGAATAAATTAGGGCCGTGGAGATGAGGACTCGCATGATGTTGTTGGAAATAAAGTGAAACGTGTGCTAGGAGGATTGTTGGGAGTTGTTATCACAACCAAATTACTCGAGGACTGTGGATTTGACTTATGGTAGTTCTAGCAATGGAGGTAGTGGTGTAGTGAAATCTTAAGGTAGAAGTTTTATGTTAGGATTATGACGAGAGGCCCTCTTTGGGGAGTAACGTCGACCCTTTTATTGGATACAAGTAAAGTGATTAAGAAAGGGTGCAAACAAGTCATAGCATAAATCCTAGCAGAATATTTTCCTCTCCTATATATAGGCATCTCCTAGGGTCCCAAACGTAATTTGACATATTCCCACATGGGTGCATAACAACAAATGTCTAATTATTTTTTGAAAGTTTTCTTATTTTCTGTAATTAGTAGCCGTTGTAGAGTCTTATATTTGTATTGCTCAATAGACAGACTTGGGTAGCAAGTGGTTGCCTTGGTAGTCAAAGTTCATCAGCAGTCTTGCTGGTAAATTCTTGGTCACCAATTAATTACTCTCACAAGGTCTGCCGCTTTTTATTCGGTAGAATCCTTGCATCTCATATTGACAATTGGATGTTTACTACTACATCATCAAAATAAAAAGTTCTATGCAACGATTCTATCAAATAGGCCGGAGGCCTTGCAACCATAGATCTAGTACATAATGTACCAGTGGTGCAGATTTTAGTGATTATAGGTTTACTTTGGGACAAATTAACTTCCTGTTGAGTTAATTTGTCCACCCTTAACTAGAGGTCGAGGGTTCGACCCTGGGCATGGAGAAAACTTTGTTGGGAGGGCTACCCCCGAATGGTGCCCTACCCGGCGCGAATCCGGATTAGTCGGGCTCCAATGCGGGTACCGGACAGCGGATGGGAAACCAAAAAAAAAAAAAACTTCCTGTTGAGTTTTCATGAATTGTATTTTCCTCGATGTTCGTTCAGTCTAGTGATTCTTCTACTCATTTTCAATATACTACGCATATTTCTTATTGGCAGTTGATTTGGACCGAACCCCGGAGGTCACAAAGAGAGTGCGTGCAGGTTGTAAGATGTCCACACCATCACCTCAAAGTGCTCAGGTTGCGTGGATATTATGCCCGCATCAGTGAACTTGAACTCGTTAGATATTTTTTGGAAAATGCTACTGCGCTTGAGAAAATCATTGTTGATCCCCGATGTCAATATGTCTATTTAAGCCCTAATCAAATTCAGGAGGGGCAAATAACAAGAAATTTGGCTAAGCTCCAGCTTGAAAGTGAAGTACCACCACATATTGAGTTGGTAATACTGTGAAACTAAGTTGTTATGGAAACATTGTGATAGTTTTCAGTTATTTGCATCCTTCCATTTGAGCTAGACGAGAAACCTGATTTAATATTATGATTGTATTTCTAAGGAAGCTGTATGTTTGATCTAATTTAATGTCGACTTAGTTTATTTTACCTAATTTTCCATGTAGTTGATTGTACATCTGTACTGAGTCAAATATACCATTTGGGTACAACGAGAAAAATAATTAATTACACTTTTCTCTTCCTGTCAAAATACTTTGTGATCCTTATTAAAAATAATTGACATATTATTCAAATTAATAATATTTTTGTCTAATTAATTATATAGTTTAAAAATACATATTTTGTAAGGGCACTATGCACGGCATGTTTGACAAATTTTAGTATTATAACTATAGTGCCTAAAAAGAAATAACAAGTCAATACTAAATTTGGAACCAAAAAACATCAATTCAAATTATTTCTTAAAAAAAAATAAAAAATAGCATACTACCCTTATGTCATTGAGACAGTTAAAAGTACTCCCGCCGTTTCGGTTTAATTTTTTTTCATTTTTTAAAGAAAAAAATAATAAATAGTATAAAATATAGGTTATCCTAATTTAACAAATGTAAACTAATTTTTTTCTCTTAAATATTGGATATAATTTTCAAATAAAAGATATAGTTGAAAATAATTATTAACTTTCATTCTCAAGAGTTTAAATAAAGTGGTAACTATTCTGTCACAGATTTTTTTTGATCTATAATGACCGTTAAAATGGTACAGATGAAATAGTAAGGAACACTTATAATCAGAAAATAATTTTATAATCCTTCTCTAAAATACATACATTGGTCAATGAAACAACAAAATACAAAAATAAATTGAACAAAAAGAAAATCTTTGGAAGAGTATACACAACTGTTCCACACTCCTAAGAATCAAATACCAAAAGCTCGATTCTTCAGAGTTTAGAACACCAACACAAATTCAACATAATTAACAATTCCAAACCCCAGAACAATATATAATGCTATATGCAGAAAATTATATAAGTGAAAAAAACAATAAGCTTGAAGTTGATCTCGTAAGCTGGTCCGACCTATTGCTCTTTCCTTGTGCCTATTAGGACTTGGTTCATAGGTACAACCTTTATAACTTCGTGTTATTTGGAAGGCTGAAATTCCTTAACTGACGCGTTGTATATGGCGTTAATTATCTTTTCCAACTTCGACTTTTAGATAATTGATCTCTAACACCACCTACAACCCATGTCTCCTTTGCTATATCTGAAGAAAATCTGTGGAAATCACTCCCATATCTCATCACTACTAAGTTTTCGTTTTTCTTCTTGTTTTCCATTTCTTCCATTGTTGATTCTACTTCCTTTTCTTCTTCACTTTCCTCTTCTACTTTTTGTTGTGTTTCTTGAAGCCAGCTTTTCGGGGGAGCAGAACGACAACGCATGAGTAAAAGTGCATTAGGTGGTGGCACACAATTAGGAACATTATCATCGTCATCATTATCATTATCGCGCTCTTTAGTGAGCTCAGTTTTCGGGTTTTCATCTTGCAAAACCATGAACCATTTGGAGAATACAGTTCTTGAAGCTTCTTCTTCTTCATCTTCATCTTCATCTTCATCTTCGTCATTATTATTTATATCTCTATGTATGTGATTCGCTTCTCGATCTAATTCTTCATCCTCATCCTCTTCAGAAGTGATGTCATGAGCTGTTGTTGGAAATGAACCAAAGCATCGAAACTCAAACCTTATGTTACGAAGACATGTCAAGAATTGCATTACGTCTTTCTTGATTCCAATTGCTTCCATCCAATTAGCACCTTTTTTCTTTTGAGACTTTCTGTTGTGTAGCTTCTCTATTTCTTCCATCACTGATTGCCAATTCTTGCATGATTTGCCCTGCTTTGGCTTTACCTTTATCTGCCCTGCATATAGAGACACAGTAAAAATCAATCTTTCATGGCTCAAAACACTAATTTTCAAGATTTGGGTACTAAAAAACACTCTTTATAATTGAACTCATCCCTTAAAAATGTTGTTGCATCCATGCACCTAGTGCAATTTTTGAAGAGTAGCGGTAAACTATATACATGTACAAAGTACCTGCACAAGTGACTTTTGGGGAAGTGGGCTCTGAAATAATCTCAGAATTCTTGGATTTTGACCAAAGTAGAGGACTGGACTGGGCTTGAACACCACCAATCCTGGTGCTAATTTTCTTGAGGTCGTGATTGTGGTGGCGTTTGGTGGAATCTGAAGGTCTTGCTGGGCTACATATTGGTTTTGGCATAAGGGTTAAATGTGCTCTTGATGGAAAACATACTAAAAGATCTGCTGAAGGAGGTCCTTTCCCTCTTCTAGTACCTTTCATTGTGTGCGTGTATGTGGGTGTGTTTTGTTTCTACTTTCTTCTTGAATGTTCTTTAAGCTATTTTGAGATCTTGGGGTTTGAAGAAGTGTAGGAATGATGGTGATGATGATCTTTAGGGACTTTTTCTTTTCTGAATATTGTGCTTACAAGAGCGAGTTTTTAAAAGAGAACAAAGAGGGGGAGGCAACAGGCTTTCTTTTATTACTTTTTGTTGATGTGCTGCTTTTATTACCATCTGTTTGATGGCGCACTTTTCTAATTATATATTCACCTTTTTGCTCTCTCTGTCTAATGGGGTTACAAGAGTGACCTTCCTTTCTTTCTGTGCTAGTCTAATACTTATAATCCTTTCATATTCTTCGAACAATAAAGGAATGTGTTTAATGAAGGGTTGGGTTAGGGTAGATGTTGCAGAAGACGTTGGGAGTCTCACTCCCCTGCTTAGTTTTAGACTTGATGTTTTAGTTCTCTTTCAAAAAAAGAAAATGAAGCATTGGGTAGATAGAATTATAGTTGGAATCATAATTGATGGACTTTTTCTATAAAATATGAAAATCTGGGATAAGTTTTAGTATTTTAGAAGAGCTTAACAAATATATTTTGGCCAAAAACCATGTTTTTGTAAATCCTGGGATTTTTTGCCAAAATTATTTTTCAAAATTTGACGAGTTTTATGACCAAGCACATTTTGTCAAAAAAATTCAGAAAAAAAGCTTGGAATTTCTATGCCCAAATTGGTCTTTTGTTGATGTGCAATCTCTCTTTTACCTTCTGTTTGATGATGCATTTTTCAAATTATCCACCTTTTTGCTCACTGTCTTTTTCTCTGTCTAATGGGGTCACAAGTTCCTTTCTTTCTTAGCTAGTCTCTACTTTTTCTCCAACCCTTGCCTAACAACTAATAATTAATTTTAAAATAAAGAAAGACCAAAATATTATTGAGAAGAAAAAAAGAAAAGTAGTTCAAAGAGATAATAAAGAAAGGAAAAGTTTAGATGCCCACGAGCTTTGTTTCATGATCCCAATCATACCATCAACTTGTGAGACCATGCCAGCCAGCTTAGGCAAGGGTCATGCCATAGAGCTATTTGGCCACAAATTCACCCAACCAAATATATGCATATTTCAAAGTCCCTTTGCATAGAACAATTCTATTTTTTTCTATTTTTGACTTGGAGGAATATATAGGAGATTAGCTTTATTGTTAGACAACTTTGGAGATTGAAGATGTTCCATCCATTCAATTTATGTGCTTACTTTTTTTTTAAAAAAAAAATCTATTTCAAAACGAACACCTCTTAATAGTTAGTACTAATAACCTTTTAACACCACAAAATTTAAAAACATATTTGGTGTGCATGGGTGGATTTAGCCCTTAAGGTGTGGATTCACGTGAATCCAATCACTTTTGGTCATACCAAGTACTTGTACTTGAGAAATTTACAAGAAAATGTAAATAATTGATTGTGAATTTAGTTATTATTTTATGTTAATGTGAGATCATTTTAGAAAACCAGAGACTTCAAAATCAAAATCTTACTCTTTTTCTATATACATCATTTCTAAAAGAAAGTTTACAACATTCAAAAATCATATCTATATATTTTAATTTTTTGTTTATCAGTCAACTAAGACATAAAATGGAACAAAGAAAGAACTCATTACTTGCTAGGGGGTTTGGGCCACAGGTGACAAAAGAGTTTTAAAATGAGGTGTAGGTGACACAAGTTTTAATAATTGAGTAGAGGTGACAATTACTTAATTATAGTTTAAGAAAGTTTTAAAAATTTTAACATAACCCACAAGTTTTTAAATTTACACTTTGATCCAAGTGTTAGTTAATATATAACGGGGAACGAAGGAAAAAAAATATCTTTTTCTCTCTCCTCATCCGTTGTTATTTTCCCTCTCTTCGTGATATTTGTTGTCCATTGTTGCTGTTGCTTTATTCATCATCTTCTGATTCATTATCATCATCTTATACTTCATTATCATCTTCATATTCTTCTTGTTGACCATTGTTGTTGTTGTTACCCCAACTGTTGCTCTTTGACCAAATTCTTATGTCAAATTTTATTTCGTAAATCACTTTTAACTTTGGAATTTACTTGAGAGGAGACTTTGGTAAGTCAGATTATGTTTTTTAGTTGAATCTGGGTAACTGCTAGTGTGTTGTTTTTTCAACAATAGCTTGCACGCGAACATGAATGCAATACAAGAGCAATCAGTTTAAACAGATCCATTATCTGCAACAACAGATAAATGTTTTGTTGTAACAGTAGACTCATGTTGGATGGATTCATGTTTAAGGGTTTTAGGTGCTTGTAATATGAATCGAATAGATGGGTATTCTGTTGCACCAGATTAGTAATCTATTTCAACAGATAAATAATTTATTTCATCAGATTACTAATATATTTCGAACAACAAAATTCAGATATAGCTCCTGTCACACACAAAACCTAACAGATAACTCATATGTTCTTGCTATTGATACTGGAATCAATTTATTCCTTAATTGTAGGCATGTCATTCGTTAAGAAATAGAAATAGACAGCACGAAAATTAAATAAGAAATAAAAAGTCAAGTGCATCAAACATAATTTTTTATAAAACAAACAAAAAAATACATAGATAGCAGGAAAAAAAAGCTTAATTATTAGTATCATCATTATTAACATCATTATTATTTGTATGGCCAGCCGGCCAATCTTTAAAGGGCAACAACAGTGCCCTCCGCAGCCTGCGGATCTCCCGCAACATCCTTACTCTGACGGCGGCCAACTCCCAATGCAAGTCATGAACCTCCTTCTGCAGTTCCCTCATGGCGTCTCGTAAAATAGCGACATCCCACACAGGATCAACCATATCTAAAAAATGCATAAGTTGACAAAACACACACGTAAAAACAAAGTTAAAGAAAAGAAAGAATTCGAATGTAATGTAATACAACGTATATTTACACAAAAATCAAGAAAAAAAACTTACCAGATACAGGAAAAATCTATCAAGTCCTTCAAGAGAAAGTAGTTGAAGGTGTAACAAGAGCGAGGAATAAATAGTGTGTAGTAGAACGAACGATTGAGTAAGGAGGGACCTATTTATAGAGAATTGAACTTGAATGAGTTAGGTAAAAAATCTCAACTGTTCACCTCCATTTATTAATGACATTCTTGATTACTGTAAAAAGTTATGACTTAATTAAATTAATCAATATTATGATAAGTCATGACTTTTCTTCTTTATTATTATTAATAATTAGTTCTTTCCGGGAACCATTTTTTTTACACTATTTTGGACAACAGATAATATATATGTTGCATCAGATAAATCATCTGTTACAACAGATATATCATGATTTGCAACAAATAGATAATCTGTTGCATCAGATAATATATCTGTTGCAACATATAATATATATATATATATATTTTAAAAAAAATAAATTAGCTTTATGACATCCAAATTTTCTGACTTTTTAATTATATAAATTAATAAAGCAGATTTAAAGACACAACTATTCACCTCCATTTATTAATGACATTCTTGATTACTATAAGAAGTTATGACTAAATTAAATTAAACAATATTGTGATAAGTCATGACTTTTCAGATTTATTATTAAAATAATTAATTCTTTACAGGAACCATTTTTTATTTACAATGAGTTGGACAACAGATTATATATCTGTTGCATCAGATAAATTATCTGTTACAACAGATATATCATCCGTTGCATCAGATAAATTATCTGTTACAACAGATATATCATCCGTTGCAACAAATAGATAACTTGTTACATAAGATAATATATATGTTGCAACATATAATATATATATATATTTTTGACATCCAAATTTTCTGACTTTTTAATTATATAAATTAATAAAGAAGATTTAAAGGCACAACTGTTCACCTCAATTTATTAATGACATTCTTGATTACTGTAAAAAGTTATGACTTAATTAAATTAATCAATATTATGATAAGTCATGACTTTTCAGCTTTATTATTATTAATAATTAGTTCTTTCCAGGAATCATTTTTTTACACTGAGTTGGACAATAGATAATATATCTGTTGCATTAGATAAATCATCTGTTACAACAGATATATCATGATTTGCAACAAATAGATAACCTATTGCATAAGATAATATATATGTTGCAACATATAATATATATTTAAAAAAAAAAATTATCTTCATGACATTCAAATTTTCTGACTTTTAATAATATAAATTAATAAAGCAGATTTAAAGGCAGAACTGTTCACCTCCATTTATTAATGACATTTTTGATTACTATAAGAAATTATGACTTAATTAAATTAAACAATATTGTGATAAGTCATGACTTTTCAGATTTATTATTAAAATAATTAATTCTTTACAGGAACCATTTTTTATTTACAATGAGTTGGACAATAGATTATATATATGTTGCATCAGATAAATCATCTGTTACAACGGATATATCATCCGTTGCAACAAATAGATAACTTGTTACATAAGATAATATATCTGATGCAACATATAATATATATATATATATTTTTTAAAAAATAAATTATCTTCATGAAATTTAAATTTTCTGACTTTTTTATTATATAAATTAATAAAGCAGATTTAAAGGCACAACTGTTCACCTCCATTTATTAATGACATTCTTGATTACTGTAAAAAGTTATGACTTAATTAAATTAATCAATATTGTGATAAGTCATGATTTTTCAGCTTTATTATTATTAATAATTAGTTCTTTCCAGGAACCATTTTTTTTACACTGAGTTGGACAACAAATAATATATCTGTTACATTAGATAAATCATCTGTTACAATAGTTATATCATCTGTTGCATCAAATAGATAACATGTTGCATCAGATAATATTATTGTTGCAACATATAATATATATATATATATTTTTTTTTAAAAAAAAAAATTATCTTCATGAAATCCAAATTTTCTGACTTTTTAATTATATAAATTAATAAAGCAGATTTAAAGGCACAACTGTTCACCTCCATTTATTAATGACATTCTTGATTACTGTAAAAAGTTATGACTTAATTAAATTAATCAATGTTGTGATAAGTCATGACTTTTCAGCTTTATTATTAATAATAATTAGTTCTTTCTAGAAACCATTTTTTTACACTGAGTTGGACAGATAATATATCTGTTGCATCAGATAAATCATTTGTTACAACAGTTATATCATCATTTGCATCAAATAGATAACCTGTTGCATCAGATAATATTACTGTTGCAACATATAATATATATATTTTTTTAAAAAAATAAATTATCTTCATGACATCCAAATTTTTTGACTTTTTAATTATATAAATTAATAAAGCACATTTAAAGGCACAACTCTTCACCTTAATTTATTAATGACATTCTTGATTACTGTAAAAAGTTATGACTTAATTAGATTAAGCAATATTGTGATAAGTCATGACTTTTCAGCTTGAAGCTTAGCTTTATAATTATTAAAATAATTAGTTCTTTCCATCAACCGTTTATTTTTTACACTGAGTTGTACAACAGATTATATATATGTTGCATCAGATAAATCATCTGTTACAACAGATATATCATCTGTTGCAACAAATAGTTAACATGTTGCATCAGATAATATATCTGTTGCAACATATAATATATATATATCTTTTAAAAAAAAAAATTATCTTCACGACATCCAAATTTTCTGACTTTTTAATTATATAAATTAATAAAGAAGATTTAAAAATAAGAATATTTCTGGTGAGTTTTTTACGGTTTAAATTGTGTTTATCATTTATTTTCTTATTCTTTTCTGTGAAAAGAAATGACTTAATTAAATAAAGCTGGTGGTGAGTTTTTTATTATTGTGACAAGTCATGACTTTTCAGCTTATTAAATTTAAATAACCTTTTTCTCAATTTAAAAATTGAATACACCTGGTTTTCAATAACTGTTTCGTTTCTTTAATAACCATTTTTATTAATTGAGTTATGGCAACAGATTGTGTATCTGTTGCATCAGATAACCCATCTGTTTCAAAAGATATACCATCTGTTGCTATAAATCGACCATCTGTTTAAGGAGCTTTTTTTATTTCTTCTAACTGATTCATAAGTCGCAACAAATGAGGAATTTGATGCATTAGAACCGTTTTTTGTTTTTGTTTGTTTGTTGAATGTGTTTAGACAAAAGTCACAGTCACGACTATTCATTAACTTTTTTCTTAAAAATCATATCATCATATATATATATCTTAATTAAATTAATCCAATGTTGTGACTTTTTTTAAATTAAATAATCTTTCTTTTACGATTATAATATCATTTAGTTCCTTATTATTTATTAACGAATCATTTTTAGGAGAATTTTTCATCATGACCATATCCCTAACTCCAACCGCCGACATGTTGAGAATAGGAAATAAATAGAATGATAATTAAATATTGAATAAGAATTAAAAATTCAAAGTCGACCAAACCAAACCAAACCAAACATATACATGGATTTTTTGAATCCCTTATAGGTAGATCGGATATAAAAAAAGGGAAATACATACGCTAAAAGAAAGAAAAAACATAACCTAATTATTATTATTATTATTATTATTATTATTATTATTACTACTACTACTACTACTACTACTACTACTACTACTATTGTCAACCTGATAATTTTCATCCGGCAGCAGCAGGGCCCTCCTCAGCCTTGCTCGAAAGTCGGCCAAATCCCTCTGGAGTTCATCAAACTACCTTTGAAGTTCCTGCAAGGACTCAATATGAACCTTCTTGTACGAATCTGGATCTGACATATTAGTATTGTAAGTATAGTAGAATGAACGAGAGTGAGTGAGAGTGAGTGAGGAGGCTGGAAGGACCTATTTATAAAATGATTGAATTGGAAGGGACTGGACTTAGTCAAACAAAAAGCCATGACTGTTCATATCCCTTAAAAGGAAAAATTACACAAATCTCATATTTAAGACACCATATTACACAATATCCCTTAATGTTTTAAATAATTACATAAAATCCCAGATTCATATTTAGTAGTGATACATATGCTATATGTATCACTATTGTATACATATGTATATACTAGTGATACATATGTATCACTAGTCCATATATGTATCACTGCTTAACATATGTATCACAATTCGAAATTTCGGGATAAGATGTAATTAGTAAACTATCCGAGATTTAATGTAATATTGCTGAAACTATCCGGGATTTATGTGTTGTGTGTGTTAGTGTTACTTAAATAAAACTGGTGACTTTATTAATAAGTAAATTAGAAAAAAAACGGATCTAAATACAACATTTTATCTTTTTGTTGTATTTCTGAAAGAGAAAGATTGGTAATCTGTTGCAAAATATATTTCACCTGTCAGATAACTTACAACATATGGACAATTTGTTGCAACAGATGGATATATCAGTTTTCTTTTCCATCATTTGTGGCGTCTGTTGCAACTTGCTAGTCATCTGTTTATTCAATTTCATCGAGAGCAATCGATTTTTCTAAACACTTCTTGGCCAAATTCAATTTTTGCTCTTGGATTGCTTCTCTTTTTTTGTTTGCATCCTTCAACCAAACTAAATTTTTGCTATTGGATTGAGGGAAAAAATTGAATTTGGAGGCCAGCTTAAAGGATGCAAAGAAAAAAAAAAGAAGTAATCCAAGAGCAAAAATTGAGTTTGGCCAAGAAGTGTTTAGTAAAATCTATTGCTCTCGATGAAATTGAATAAACAGATGACTAACATGTTCCAACAGACGCCACAGCTGATGGAAAAGCAAACTAATATATCCATCTGTTGTAACAGATTGTCCATATGTTGTAAGTTATCTGACAGGTGGAATATATTTTGCAACAGATTACCAATCTGTCTCTTTCGAAAATACAACAAAAAGATAAAATGTTGTATTTAGATCCATTTTTTTTAATTTACATATTAATAAAGTCACCAGTTTTATTTAAGTAACACACACAATACATAAATCTCGGATAGTTTCAATAATATTACATTAAATCCCGGATAGTTTGCGTCAGATGTGGAGTCTGTTACGTCAGCTATGGAGTCTGATGCAACAAATATGGAGTTTGTTGGAATACATAGCAGCCTTGCTGGTGGTTTGATTTGTTTCATTAGTTGCTCCGTCTGTTGCAACATCAATAACAGCATAAACTACAAACAACAAATAAAAAACATCAACAACAAAGAAAACAACAACATTTGTTCCAACAACATCAACAACAACAAAGAAGCATACATCCTATGTTCCAACACCATCAACAACAAGGGACGGACCCACATGGAGTCCTCCGGGTGTGTGAGCACAGACTGAACTCGTATCGAACTTTATATATGTATGTGGAAATAAAAAAAAATGTATCTAATCTAATCAGTGAGCACCCATAGTAAGAGTTGTTTGGTTAGCCTAGTTGTTGTTTATGGGTGCTTAAGGCTATTTATTTCTTTTGGTCTTGAGTTCAATTCCCACTCAGCACATATTTTTTAAATTTTGGTAACCAACTCTGCTCTTTTTATTCACTTTAAACTTTTTATTTTTTTCTCTCTTACTCCTTGTGTTGATTGTTCGGACTCCACTATTTTTAAGCTAAGAAGCACCCACCGTCTAAATCACACTACACCACAAGTTCCAACAATGCCAACACTACCAACAACATCAATAACAACATCAACAACAAAGAAACAAACAAAATACATAAAAAAATGATATTGCCAACAAGGCTTTTAAACTTCTCCCAACAGATGACTGTTTTTCACATCTTACAATAAAAATTCTCGGTATGTTTATTCAACAATTAAAAATTCCTTCAAATTTTTTAAATAAATATGATATGGGAAAATGGTAATTAAATAAACAAAAAGATGTAAATAAAGTTGCAAGAAGAAGACGAGAATGAAACAGCAATAGTGAATCATATCATACCTTAATGTCAAAAGGGGGTCAAAACAACAATTTTAGTCGAGGAATCTAAGCTATGGATATCGTTCGGTTTAGATCCGAACGAAAATTTTTGAGAAAGAGGAGAGAAAAAAGAGGTTGTGATAACCCTAAAGAGGATAGAAAGAAAAAAGATGAGAGATTTAGGGTTGAAGGAGAGGAGAGGAGAGGAGAGATGGGATAATTCTAATTTCTAGATGTACTACCCTTAATATTAAATGACTAAACAAAGTGTATTTATTCAAATTTATATTTTCAAAGCATAATTAATAAGGCTAATTTGGTAGTAAAATAAACCCCTAATTAATATTTTCTTGATGGGAGTGCCAAGTCAATTTGAAATGGAAGAAATATTAGGGGTTTCAATATTCATTAATTAATATTCACTAATAATTTGAGGGGCACGAGGAAGAAAACGGGTGACATTAAAAAGACAGGACAAGACTACTCAATGAGATTTTTGAGTTATCCAAAAGACATTTTTACCGTCTTTAGTAGTACTACTACTTTATCTACTCGGACAATAGCTTGCTTTAAAATTAAAAGAAAACAAAAAGATTTTCAAACAGATATGTCGTCTGTTGCAACAGATTTAGATGTCTGTTTGAGAAATCCCAACAGCTCAGTCATCTGTGACAACAGATGGAAATGTTATTTGATAACTAAATCAAAAACGTCATCTGTTACAACAAATATCAATATCTGTTTAAAAATTTCCAACAGCTCAGTCATTCGTCATAACAGGTGCAAATGTCTATTTGATAATTAAATAAGAAATGTCATTTGTTGCAACAGATATTGTTATCTATTTGAAACTCTCTAACAACTCAGTTGTTTGTTGCAACGGATTTCATTGCAATTGATTTAGGATGAACTAGGGATGAAAGAATGAGCTCCTCATTAACTTAATGTTAAGATTAATAATAGTACCTACATCGATCTAGGTGGAACGAGGGATGAATGAATGACCTCACAGGGTCAACTACAAATCCGATTGAGTCGTTGCATTTGCATGGTGTTAGTGTTGCGTTCATCCCGACCCGAGTCGTCGATCGATCACTCTGAGTTGAAATATGTTCTCATTAACTTAATGTTAAGATTAATAATAGTACCTATATTGATCTAGGTGGAATTAGGGATGGATGAATGAGCACAAAGGGTTAACTATAACTTCAATTGAGTTTTTTGGCAATTGCATGATGAGACAGTACTGCATTTCTCCCGACAAGAGTCATCGATCGATCACTTTGAGATGAACCGATTCTTACTATCTCGTATGTTCAACTAATACCTTAATTGAATAATCTGGGACTAGGGGTGAGTTCTCATAGGGTCAACTACAACTTCAATTGAGTCTTTTGGCAAATGCATGATGAGACGGGACTACATTCCTCCTGAACAGAGTTGGCGAATGATCACTCTGAGCCGAACCGATTCTTACTACCTCATATGTTAGACTAATAGCTTAATTGATTAATATTGGACTAGGGTACTAATACCTTAATTGAATAGTCTAGGACTAGGAGTGAGTTCTTATAAGGTCAACTACAACTTTAATTGAGTCTTTTGGCAATTGCATAATAAGACGGTACTGCGTTCCTCCCGACAGAGTCGTCGATCGATCACTCTGAGCCGAACCGATTCTTACTACCTCATATGTTAGACTAATACCTTAATTGATTAATCTAGGACTAGGGTACTAATACCTTAATTGAATAGTCTGGGACTATGGGTGAGTTCTCATAGGGTCAACTACAACTTCAATTGAGTCGTTTGGCAATTGCATAATGAGACGGTACTGCGTTCCTCCCGACAGAGTCGTCGATCAATCACTCTGAGACGAATTGATTCTTACTACCTCATATGTTAGACTAATACCTTAATTGATTAATTTAGGACTAGGGTACTAATACCTTAATTGAATAGTCTGGGACTAGGGATGAGTTCTCATAGGGTCAACTACAACTTTAATTGAGTCTTTTATCAATTGCATAATGAGAAGGTACTGCATTCCTCCCGACAGAATCGTCGATCGATCACTCTGAGCCGAATCGATTCTTACTACCTCATATGTTAGACTAATACCTTAATTGATTAATCTAGGACTAGGGTACTAATACCTTAATTGAATAGTCTTGGACTAAGGGTGAGTTCTCATAGGGTCAACTACAACTTCAATTGAGTCTTTTGACAATTGCATAATGAGACGGTACTGCGTTCCTCCCGACAGAGTCATTGATCGATCACTTTGAGCCAAATCGATTCTTACTACCTCATATGTTAGACTAATACCTTAATTGATTAATTTAGGACTAGGGTACAAATACCTTAATTGAATAGTCTGGGACTAGGAGTGAGTTCTCATAGGGTCAACTACAACTTTAATTGAGTCTTTTGTCAATTGCATAATGAGACGGTAATGCGTTCCTCCCGAAAGAGTCGTCGATCGATCACTCTGAGCCGAACCGGTTCTTACTACCTCATATGTTAGACTAATACCTTAATTGATTAATCTAGGACTAGGGTACTAATACCTTAATTTAATAATCTAGGACTAGGGGTGAGTTCTCATAGGGTAAACTATCGATTAATCTAGGACTAGGGGTGAGTTCTCATAGGGTCAGCCACAACAGATGGCAGCGCCTATTTGATAATTTACAACATATGGGTAATCTGTTGCGACATATGACGGTCCATTTGATAATTTACAATAGATGGGTAATCTGTAGCAACAGATGACTTAATTTGTTTTATAATTTACATCAGATTTGTAATCTGTTGTTACGTAATCTGATTGATAATTTACAATAGATGAGAAATCTGACACAACATGTTGAACATTTAGTTTTTACAATTTCAATTGAGTTCATATGTTAGACTAATAGTACCTAAATTGATTAATCTAGGACCAGGGGTGAGTTTTCACAGGGTCACCTTCTAGAGTACTCGGTCAACTACAACTTTAATTGTTTTTATACAATTTCAATTGAATTACCCTTTTGGAAACTGCATGATGAGAGAGTTAAAAATTACGCATATATTTTATGATTTTAATAATAATTAAGATCATTTCAGGCCAAATTAATATTTTCAAAACTACTTGTCATTCTATTCCAAAATACAAATCAACCCATAAAAAATGTTTCATCATTTCAAATCTCAAGGTCTGGCTCTTTCTCTCTCATTCTCACTCAACAATACAGTACAGACAACAACTACTCAACAAATTTGTTCAACCCTCCATAACAGATTGATTTTCTTCTCATTTCCGACCACATAGGTGTTATTTTTGACTTCATTCTTGCTTTTATCAGTCATTTTCTTTATCTTCGTAGGCAACAGAGTTTGAGAAGAGATCTATATTTGTTTTTTTTTTCTAAAAAATAAGGGCTTTTAAGTTAATGATGAAAAATAAAACTTTTAGTTGTATTATCTTCGAGAATGGGTTTACAATTTTGAGTTTTGATGGTAAAATTATAGGAAGAACTCGAGAAATCCCTAGTTTCCATCACAGTATTCCGTTGACTGTCGTGGTATAGTTGGATGGTGTTTGTGGTATTGGTGGTGGTAGTGGTGGTGGTGTTTGTGGTCGTCGTGGTGGCACCAGTGGTGGAATTGGTTGGTGGTGTTTGTGGTGGTGTCGGTATTCATGGTGTTTGTTTGTTTGTTGGCATTGGTTGGTGGTGTTTGTGGTGGTGGCTGTTGGTATGTCGGTATTCGTGGTGTTTGTAATGTATTTTTTAAAATCTATGCATACATCAACTGTAATGTAATTTTTGTTTTTCTTTGTCTGTAGGTAAAACATGTCTCCCAAAAGAAAAGAAAGTGAAAGTGGATCAACGTCTGACCAATCATAAAAAAAGGCTACAGTACAGAGGGATTCGGAGGAGCTTCCTGAACAATCTTAGTCAGGGAAAAGTGAAGTTGAGGAGAGATGTGAAAAAAACATTGAAGGAGGTGGACAAGGGTCTGTAGATGGTGATGAAGAAAATAAAAGTGAGAAAGAGAAGGAATTGGAAAGTCAGAAAGAGAAAGAGGATGATCATCAACATAATGCTAATGGATCACCGATGAGGCGTGAGTTAATATCAACATCCCAGCATGATCCTGTCAAAACTTTTAGTATTGACAGGTTTCAAGTTGCGATGCCGATAAATGACCCAGAAGGAAAACAACTAACTGGTCAAATTGTACTTAAATGTCAGATGGGGAATTTTTTTGAAAATTTATGAAAATTATGAAAAACGAAAACATCGGAAGACTTTTTAAGAAGAGCTGCTTTGGACGCTTTCTCGAGCTGCCTGAGGACCCCTCTGTCCGTATTCATTTTCCTATGACGATGGTATATGGTCTTCTCAAGCGCAGGATCAAGTACGCGGGGGATGATAAAGATCCAGAGGAGGGGGCAAAAAGAAGGTGGATGAAATCTGGATTAACTACTGTGGCATGTATGTTTATTTTGGCTTGCAAGAGTTTGCCATAGTGACGGGCTTGAGATGCCATCGTCCAGAAGGACCACCACCTCGCAAAAGATCTAAGGCAAGAAAATGCAAGGACAAAATAGATGGGTTGTTTGACATTGCTCGACGTGGCTACAAAGCATCGGATTTATTGACAGATCTCGAGGATAAAATCATACCAGAGAAGTACAGGGAGAAATTGTACTTAGTTTGGTTTGCCCATTCGGTTATATTAGCAAGAGACGTCAACATGGTCATAGAAGATGACTTGTTGGCGTGTGATGAGGATTTTGATAAATTCAACAATTATCCCTGGGGATATGACAACTTCTACTTGACTGTCCAATATTTACTGACAAAGCTATCCTCGGGGACGACCACATTATACGGCTTTCCTTGGGCTTTTATGGTAAAATTAATCACTAATTTTACTCATTCATTAATTTATATTGAATATAGTTATTATGATTTTTTTTGCTTGCTTCCTGTTTACATTTTTTAGGCTTGGGCATTTGAAGTCATTCCCCCCCTCCGAAAGCAGTTAATGGATTACCCAGATGAGGTTTATCATCCAAGGATGTTTTGGTGGTTGGCTGCAAAGAGCAACACCAATATTAAGGAGGCTAATCTTTTTAACCCTCCGGATGATGCAGTACGTCTTCTTCTAGTAAAATAATTCTACTCAAAAATAAGAAAGATATTGAACAGATGGTATATCTGGTGCAACAGATGTTATATCTGATGCACCAGATGGGACATCTGTTGCGATAGGGTATATCTTGCATCAGATTACCCATCTGTTGCTTTGGTTCTCTGAACCCTACTCCTAAAAGATTAACTATCTACTGCAAATTATGCAACAAATGTTTAATCTGATAACATATTATTCATCTATTACGACGTACAGACCATCTGTTGCATAACAGATTACCCGTCTTGTGAAACTATTGCAACAGATGATTGATAGTTTGCATCAGATTATCCATGTGTTGCTTTGTTTCTCTGAACTAGACTCAAACCAATTTTAATCATATACTGCAAACTATTCAAAAGATGGATCTTTTTTTTTAAAACGTAGCCCAATTGTGAAAATTATTATATTATATGATTTAATGCATCTGTCTTTTTTTTTCCTTTTTATAGGTTGTGCATTCATAGATCGTGCCTACTGAGGAGGAGTCGGTGATGACTTCTTATATTACTCTAGGTCATGTTGATACTATAGCAGACCCAATGGTGGAGTTAATAAAGAAGGAATTGGCTGGAGCAACAGCCATAAGAAGAGCAGTTAGGCAAGGTCAGCCTAATATTGAGGCTCTTCATGACCAATCTTTTACTAAGGCAGATCCGGGTGCTTCTTCTGGTGGAGTTATTGGTGTTGGTGGCAGGCATGCTGATGCTGCTACCACTCGTGATGATGAGCATATTTATGCTCAATAAAGAATAAATATGTTTGAAAACACCCCTTTTCGCCCTTACACAGGTCCCTCTCACCCCTCTTCACTCTCGTATTCTCATTGTGAATGCGATGAGTGCAAGGACAGACAAGATAAACTCTTTGGAAAAGTAGAGGCTATCTCTAAAGCTGTTGAGGAATTCAAATACAAGAGGTGTGTCATACCATCCAAGAAGGTGAGGGAGCCACACACTCCTACAGCATTGGTTAGGAGAAAGAAAAGAGCAATTAGAGACGTACTCTCTACTCGAAAATCAAAAGAAATTACAATTCCTCCCTTTCCAAAAGCTATTAAAGTTTAGGGGTCAGTCAAGAAGGTGGACATATAAACGGAACTTGGCGCCGAAGGGAAGAGGGATCTGCGATAGGACAAGAATGCCAAGCCAAGCGCACCAGATTACCCCAGGCCTCCCTTTTCCCCCCAAGACTTCCAGACTATGACTGATATGCATATGTCGTACGAGGACAAGGCAAGTTTACTTTTCCTAACCTAGTCCTTCTAATCTACCCCATGAAGAAGAAGCTACGCAATATATTTCACATCTATTTCAACAGCTGGGTATACTGGTGCAACTGGTAGTGGTTCTATTGCAACTTATTATCCATCTGTTGCATAAGTTGAGTTGGATTATTGATTCAGAGAACCCTATGCAATAGATGGACCATCCATTGTATCTTTACAATTACTAACCTATTTAAAAATTGACTTCTTATCTCACAGCATGTTGACATAATTCTCTGCCTGATGAGGAAAAGGCAATTAATGTACCGAAAAGATTATGACGCTGCCGATAGGATAATGGACCTCGACTTCTGCAAGAAGCTCAAGGATAGGTACGATCAACTCAATGGAGAGGCGTCATCCCTTGGCGTGGGACTTGATTTCCTAGTTCCTACGTTGGTCTTGGATGAAGAAGAATCGTTAAGATATGTTAGAGGGGACAGGCCAAATCCACATGGCAAGAGATGGACCGAGGGAAAAAGGATTCTTGTAGTCATTAGCGTGAACAACATGCATTATCGGGATGTTGAGATACTACTCGAGGAGGGAAAGATCAATGTTTATGACTCCAACGTACCTCTCGTTGATGATTTTGATCTTTTTCTCCTCGTGAAGCCACTGATGGTGTAGTTGCCCATCTTGTTGAGAGAGAGTAAACTAATGAATCATTTGACAAAAGAACTGTTGATGAAGAAATAATAGGATTTTGAAGGTCGAAACAGGGGAATGATTCTTTCAAAAGATGATACCGCTAAAGCGAGCGGCTCGCACGCTCTTGCACACATTAAATGTTTGCTGACCTGCACAGAAATGGCCGAGCCAACGACTTTTCTGTGCGACAATGCTGTGGAAAACCTGCAAGAGGTCTGGGCTTATGGGGTACTAACTGGATGCTTGAAGCCTATGTATATAGAAGAGCCTGTGAAATAGAAATTTTTAATTTCAAGTCACCCTTCACTTTATTACATGTACATGTAGTGGCAATAATTTTTTTCTGATGAAAGTTAAGTTTTTTATAATGCAATAGATTAGATTGTAAATTTGTTATAAAATATCTTTAATCCATTCTGACAGATAATTTATCTGTTGTAATAGGTTGGTCATCTGTTGCATTGCAGCGATGTTATTTCTATGAATAATCTAATAATCTAAGTCTAATTTGTTGCAAAAGTGGAAAGACTTGTTTGATAATTTCTAACAATGACCTAAATTTTACAACATATGCCTAAATCTTTTTGATATTTTCCAACAGTTACTCTTGAATATCCATGTGCTCGACAACACCAAACTAGTAGCAAATATACACACCACCATAAAAATTTCAGCAATTAGGCTTGAATATCCATGTGCCCAACAACACCAAACCAGTATCAATAACGGCAACAATGTAGTATCTTCTTGCTCGATTTTGTTTCTCTTCAGAAGCCTTGACTTTGTTCAACAAACCCCAGATTACACGATTTGCTTGTGAAGGATGTCGTTCTTCATACCAATCAAAGTAATCGCATCCACCCAATTTCTATAAAAAAGAGAACACAATTACAAAACAATTACAAGTCAATAATTAATCAATTAATTAAATAAAAAAAATATTACCTTTGAAATCTTACAAGTAAAAAATCTACGACCCGGATTTTGTTGAGTCCAAGAAGTCTTTAACAGATCTTCATGACTGCACTTACAATAACAAAAATATTTATCACAAAAATCAGTGAAAGATGCGCTCGACATTGTCAAGCTCAGTTGGAAAAAAGGAAAGAAATAATTTGAATAGATAAAAGAAGATGACGATGAAGAAAAAGATTTGGGAATTTAGGGTTAAATTTTAGGAGGAAGATGAATATATAAGACAATGGGGGGGGGAATGACCGTTGGGGGCCAAGTGACGGCAAGTCAGCGAAATGTGTCAGACTGACACTGACACATTTGATGCCTATTTTATTTTACGTGTTTAAAATAAACACTATCTACTTGATGCCTATCTTATTTTAGGTGTTTGAACTGAACACCGGCGATGGGTTGCACCTTTTTTATTTCAATTCAATTCACTTTAACCTTTTTATACGTAGTGACAATTTTTTATGTCCAACAAAAGTTGAATTTTTATAATGCAACAGATTCTCCATCCGTTGTTACAGTTATCCTATCTGTTCTGAAATATAGTTTATCTATTGCAATAGGTTGGTCATCTATTGCATTATCTCGATGTTTTTATCTAAAGTCCATCTGTTGCAACAATAGGAAGACATGTTTGATAAATTCCAACAGATCACCTACCTGTTGCAACATATGTCTAAATCTGTTTAATTTTTCCAATAGATGTGTCATCTGTTGCAACAGATATATTATTTGTTGCAATATTTGAATCTCGTATTCCTTTTCAATTAATAAGTTCAAATCTAAGGAATAAATAAAATTCGTAGACAAAATAAAATAAATCAAACCCTTCATAAATTAGCTGAAATAAGTCAACGAATAAATGAAGTGTAAAAAAATTGTTATGGGTACAGATCTCAACAAATACATCAACAACAATTTAAGTATACTGTCAAGGATTGCTTTGATTTGACAAGCTCAAGCTATAAATATCTACTCAGTATGGGAAAGTTGTTCTTCATCCGGTGCTATGGAATTCGGCTTTTCTCGTCGTGGATCTTTATTGTCGCTAACGTATGATTTCTGCGCTTTCTGTTCTCCGTATTTCCATAAAAAGAGTAGCATATTATCAATGTTGTTCAGCAGTAGCTTCTTCTACATCCATCTAGAAAGCCAAAATTGGTCAATTCTAATCACGGAGATACAACAAAACGGAAAAGGATAACTCATCTCTTCTAGCAAATCAAACAGGTCTTCCTCCCGTTTTAAATTGTCCCAAACATATTATATTTTTGTTGCAATAATGAATCAACTATTGGGATAAATTTTTACATGAGGAAGACCCTGTGTGATAATTTCTAACGGATCAACCATCCATTGCAACATATGAATCATCTGTTACAGCATATAGGTCGTCTGTTGGTACAAATAAAAGTGGTACGAAGAGCTATTTGATTTGCTAAAATAGACGAGACATATTTTGCACCAGACAAAGTATCTGGTACAACAGGTTAGTCAACTGTTGCAACAGATGTATATATCTGTTTGATAATTTTAGCAAGATGTGTCATCTGTTGAAACATATATGTGTCCTTTTGTTTTGTCAGTTGGAAGACATATAATATATTCACCTTCTTCAGCTCGTGCTGCTCTCTTTTGGACATTATACGTTGCTCAGTGCAACACACAGACAAAGGAGTTGCAATTTCGCTTTTTTGGATGGTTGATAATGCCCTGGAAATCACTCTCCTTCTCCTCTTAGCCCTAATCTCTAATAGAGCGGATGGAAATAAAATCTTTTTTGATGGAATGAGACCCCTCTTAGATGTCAATTCCTTTACAGAAGCAGTTAATACATTAATAGCATTAATCACTACATCATGTTTTGTCCTGCAGTCTTGACATTTGCATGCAGAACATTCGCTGGGAGAGGCAAAATCTGTATAACCAGTATGATCATACTCATAATGGTTTGCTTTAAATACTGTAAGAGGAGCATCATTAGCACCAACAGAAGAACCACTACCACCACCAATAGCTCCATCACCACTAACACCATCAACAACAACAACAGGCCCACCCTCCAAAATTGTTTTTCTTGTAATGGTTGTTGCTCCAAATAATTCCATTTTTATTCTGTCAATGACCTTAGGGTCTGATAAAGTTTACACAGACCGTAAAGTAAGAAAAAATGGCATGTTCAACTCTCGATTGGTCGAAACTAGCGATGGATGTACAATCTAACATAAATCATTACATTTATTAGAATGATGATTAGATCATTCAAAAAAAATCATTAATTAAAAGAAAAAATTAATTATAATTATACTTACTGCTTCCTTTGGGGGGTTGAAGAGATCAAGAAATTTTACACTTTTATCAGTTTTGGCCGACAACCATCTCAAGATTCTTGGACAGGAAACTCCTTCCTGGTAGTTCACTTATTGTCTCAAATAAGGAATGGCTTCAAATGCCCAAGCCTATAAAATAACGCCAATAAATCAAAACCATTATTGAACGAAAAAATGAATGATATCATAATAGAAGAAAGAAACATTTACCATGAAAGCCCATGGGAAGCCATATAAGTTGACTGTCTTTGGCGCTAACGGAGTCAACAACTATTTGACAGTCATTTTGAAGATTTCATACCCCCAAGGATAGCTGATGTTAAATGCATCAGATCCTCGGAGAGATTTATTAAACCGAGGCTTATGTTGTTGTTAACGTCTCTCGCCCAAAGAATATTATGTACAAACCAAACCAAGCACAATAACTGCTTGTGATTCTTTGAAAGTCCTTTACCTTTCAACGCTTCTATCAAATTTTAGTTTTTGAAGCTTGGACCAACAATGGAGACCAGGACATCACGATCACACAACTTTCCTTTGCCTTTTTTGGGTGTGCGGGGTGCTTTTTTTGGGTTAGAATAGGTATAACTTGATAAGGAGGATAACATTTTAGTCCAGTAACTATGGCAAACTCCTTCCAACCAAAACAAATAGGCATGCCACAGTAATTTATCCACACCTCATCCATCTTATCATTGTTTTCATACATAAACCTACGCTTGAGTAGTTCATATACCATTTTCATTTGGAAACGAGCATTGTTGTCCTCCGGCAAATCAAGATATTTCCTAAAGCAGTTGTCCCTAAAATAAGCATCCAATTTTTATTCTCGAAGTATTTTTCTGAAGGCGTCGAAAGATTTTCCCATAGCTGACTTAACCACAAAATCACCAATTAAATCTACGGCACCATCGCACTGCATTCTTTCAAGATAACGATCAATGCTGAAGGCTTTGACCAGCTCTTCGGTGAAAAGTCTATTAGCATCTGCATCATCTCTTTTAAATCATCCCTCCTCCCCGTGTTCATCATATTTTGCTCCCGATTGAGATAACGATTGTAAAGTAAGCTTATAGAGTGGTGGATATAGCCTAGCTGCTTCACTTGTTCCTTTACTTGGACTTGATTCGGTTTCTGTTCTTTTGGGAACCATATTATCTAAATTTAGCAGGAACATAAAATAATATATTATTGGTGATTAATGCATCGTTAAAAAGGGATAGCAGTAAATCAAACAAGCAAAATAGTAAAATAACAGTTGCAACAGATCACCGATCTATTGCACCAGGTAGTATATATGTTTCAGCATATAACCAAACTGTTGCAGTGGATGAGTAATCTGTTGCAATAATACCAAACATACCACCCATCTTTTAAGACAGATGAATGGTCTGTTCAACAGATCACACAACTGTTGTGACATCATCTGTTGCAACATATGAGTGGTCTGTTAGAATAGTTAAATAATCTGTTGCGATAATACAAAATATATCACTCATCTGTTGAGAAAGATGAATGGTTTGTGCAATAGATCACACATCTGTTGCAACATATGAGTGATCTGTCAGAGCAGTTAACTAACCTGCAACAACGACTGAGTAATTTGGTGCAATAATACAAAACATATCATTCATCTGTTGAGAAAGATAAATAGTCTGTGCAACAGGTCACACATCTGTTGCAACACATGAGTGATCATTTGGAACAGTTATCAATGGTCAATATTATTTAGATTTATTCCAACATAGGGTCGTCTATCACGGCAGATGAATGATCAGTTGGAAAAATCAAGTCTTGGACATTTCCTGTAGGAAGAGATGATGGGATTTTATCCAACAGGAGGTTTATCTGTTGCATCAAATCATTAATCTGATGGTTCTTCCATTGCACCAGATGGTTAATTAGTTATATCGGATTTTTTTATCCGATGTTTAATCTGTTGCAACATATGGTAAAGTTGTTGCATCAGATAGTTAATCTCTTGCATCAGATTATTAATCTGTTGCATCAGAATTGTAATCTAATGGTTCCTCTGGTGCTTCAGATGGTTGATCTGGTGCATCATATAATAAATTTGTTGCATCAGATGGTTAATATGTTGCACCAGATGGGTAATCTGTCGGAGGAAACAAAAAATAGTAGCACGATTTTGTTTAACAAAAAACAGCAATTTCACCATTTTTACTAAGAACAAGAACAGAACAAATCAAACCAAATTATCGTTTTATTTTTATAAACACAAACAATAAAAAGGGCATTTTAGACCGCATTTTAAATTAGTGCAACAAATATTGAAATTGTTAACCAATACTATAAGAGAAGTTGGCTCAAGTTCTTCGTTTTCTTCAAAACTAAAAAGGCCATAATTTTTTACCTGTGAAAGAAGAAAAGGAATGATGAAGAATTCGAAGATGTTGTGGCCGGAGAGCAAGGTTTCCATGTCGATTGAAGATTGAAGTCGAAAAGGAACTCAAAGCCCAACTATTTATAGTCGAATGTTGAAGTCGCCGAGGATTGAAATGAGAAATTTACAGAACAGTTGGTTGAGAGAGAGTTGAGAGAAGTTGTCGAGAGAGGGATAAGAGACAGGTTGATTTAATTAAAGAGGGAAACTCGAAGACCAACTATTTATCGCCGGAGGTAGAAGTCGTCGGGGTTGAAGAGAGAAAAGAAGGGAACTCGAAGCCCAACTATTTGTTGCCGGAGGTAGAAGTCGTCGGGGGTTAAAGGAAGAAATTTTGCATAACTGTTGGTTGGGAGAGAGTTGAGAGAAGCTGGAGAGAGAGGAGAGAGTGGTTGATTTGGATTGAAAAGGGGTGTGGGTTGGGTTGATTTATATTTTTGAAAAGATTAGAAAGTTTTGAAAATATTAATCAAGTCCACAATTAACTTAATCAAGTTTCCTAATGATGTTTGACCCTATCTGTTGATCAATGTCACCAATCCTTCATTCAAGACTTAAAAGACACCTTTCCTTCAATTTTCTCTACTTGCTATGTATGGAGATTATGTTTATTTTCCCACATTTTTTTTGTTTGAAATTTTAAGTATTTCTGAAGAAAAAACACTACTAAAAAAAAAAGAAAAACCGACCACAAGTGGTCAGTTTTCCCCAATTTCCGATCACAAAATCGACCAAAATCTTTGGTCGGAAAAGTAGCGGTAGCTTTTTTAAAATCGACCACGAGTGGTCGATTTTTTTAAAAATATATATTCATTTTTAAAATTCATTATTATTTTATTTAAATTGAAAAAATAACTTTAGGGAGAGAAAAAAACGACCACAAGTGGTCGGTTTTTATAAAATTAATTAATTAATTTAACTAAAAACCGACCACATGTGGTCGTTTTTTTATTAAATTAATTTATTAATTTTATAAAAAACTGACCTCTTGTGGTCGATTATTTAATAAATTAATTAATTAATTTAATTTAAAACCGACCACTAGCAATCGGTTTTTTATAAAATTAATTTATTAATTTAAATAAAAACCGACCACTTGTGGTCGGTTATTTAATAAATTAATTAATTTATTTAATAAAAACCAACCACATGTGGTCGGTTTTTAGTTAAATTAATTTTATAAAAAAACAATCACAAGTGGTCGGTTTTATGCAAAAAATATAGAAGTGGTCGGTTTTCTGCAGAAAAAAAATATAGAAAAACCGACCACATGTGGTCGGTTTTTTGGGGAATTTAAAAAAAATGAAAACCCAAATACTGCATGCAACCACAACAATATACAGCAGTAACCAAAATGAAAATACAACAAAAAAAATAGAAATTTTCAAAAGTGTACAACACATACAAAATGTCCAACAAAGGTGAGTACGAAAATACTACAACAATAGTTTCAAACAACAAAATGTCTAAATTTAAAGTACAAGACATACAAAAATAAAAAAACTAACAGTCATCATTATCGAATTCGTCCTCGTCTTCCATATCATCATCCGTGCTGAAACCATCCAGGGGGCCTAGACTTTTTGCAGCCCGAACTGCATCACCAGGACACAGAGGAATAACCCCCCCAGTCTAAATGAAAGAACTGAACTGTTGCTGCAGCATCCTGATTTATGATGATGTTGCCTCCTCCGTCTTCTTCTACCTCACACTCTGTTCAACATACCTCTGTCTCTGTTCAGCAAGCTCTTCAGTGAGTTGATCAATCAAAGATCTAGAGTATGCAGGGCCGGACGAACACCTAATATTATCGCCAAAAAATTCAGTGTGGCATCCGTAGAAATGACCTCTATTTGCAGGACCCAAAGCTTTTGTCCATAACTCATTCCGTACATGCTGGGGTATTGGGTCACCCTGACTTTCAGGAGGCAGACTACTACGATACTCACCAACAAGACGCCTAAATTCGTCCTATATTCAAGGTAAAGTTAATACTAACAGTAAAAAAATACTAAAGTTGTTATAATTGAATAATATCAACTTTGAGAAAAAGATTCATATATTCAAAATTTATTTCTTACGTGGACGACTTTTGCACGAGGTTCAACCCAGTCATCTTCATCAGTTGGGTTCTTTTTCTTTCTCAGATGAGTCGCCTCAAAAATCTTATCAGTTGGTAGTTCCCTACCCTTTTCTTTTTCCTGCATATGAAAAAATTATCAATATTCAGATAATAAAAAAATTAAATAGAAACAAAGAATTAAAACTGTAAAAGTTACATACCAATTTTTCCTTCATAGCAAGAATACTTCTGGCACCCGCAGTATGTAGGGAGACACCCTTGGATGATGCCCGGGCTCTCTTTCCTTTTTCTCTCAACAGTTGATATTCTGGGCTATTCCAGTGGCACTGATATTCAGGAATCCACTTAGGTTTTACCAATTTCTTTCGAGCATAATCCAAGAGATCGTTAAATCTGCCTCTGCATCTTTTGAAAAAGATCTTCTTTATAAGAAATTGATTTGCATCATCCCACCAGTAAAATTTCTATAACCAAAATATAATATTCAATCTTGTGTTCTAACAAATTCTTAATAAGTAGTCGATAAGTTAAATCCTTACCTTAAATTCTTCAAACATTATCTCCCTGTCAAGTTCTGGAACCCTTTATCAGCTGGTTCAGTAGCCATTGAAGTGCCAACTAATGCATATTCACGCCGTTTTTCCAACTCCAGCATCCGGCCTAAACCTATAACATAAGATCAAACACTAATTTCATCGAGAACAATAAAATAGTAATGGAAAAATGAGTAACGTTATTATATTTAGAAATCTTACCCTCTCGCAACTAGAACAATATAAATCTTCCCAGAATCATCTCTGTCTCCTGGCTTCCTAGTAAGCGATAGTGGATGTACTGGCGTGGACAAATCTGAAGCACAAGATGGAGTGCCTCCAAGCTGAAGATCCGCAAACCCAATAGATCCAGCAGAATCACTGTACGAAGCTGCATGACTGCTGCAGGAAGGTATCAATGATGGTAGATGTCTGGAGAGGCCAGCGGCCGTTCGATAGTACTGTGCTGGCGGTGGCACGGTCATAGGAGCAGAATGGATCAATGTAGACCCATGTAGTGGCCCCACATACGTAGGAGTAGGTATCAAATTCTCGAACGACCTAGAATATAAGGCTCGTGCTGGCGCATCAGCAAACCGACCCTCAGATATATTAATACCTATCGGTCGTCTATAAGGCGGAGGTTCTCTTTTCTTTTTTGATTTCGTAGTATCAAGTAATTTTCCCTTACCTTTGTCACCTTTGCCTGACATCTAAATTATGTGAATTTAACAAGTTGTTAGTTCCTACAAAATGAATATATAAGAAAACATTCCAAGTAACTAATGTCAAGTTACTCATTCACACTTCAAATCGCTCCAACAACACGAGATATAGACAAGAATATTTTTATTACTATATAAATCATAGAAAAGTGGAAACAACAAACTTAAACAGTATATTACATATCAAAACAGTATATTACACATCAAAGGTAAATATATAGTACAAAGCAAAAGGACATCAATACATAATAAATTTAACCTATACAACTAATCCTCATTTTCTGAAGACTCTCCACTAAACCATTCACCCTCTTCGGAGGTTTCCTCATCTCCTACCCACTCAATCTCTTCTTTCGCAATATTAACTTCTTCAAAAAAAAAATTCGGGTAATTCAAACTGTCCACTAATTCAACGTCCACTAGCTGGTGATTGCATTTCATTTTGATACGGAGTCTCCAGCATATTCTCAACCTCCACCCGCTTTATAGGACTTGTTTTGATTATAGCCCACCAATCAGACTTGTCATTGCGCAACGGATAAGGAGCATAAAACACTTGTTTAGCATTTTGCGCTATAACAAATGGATCGTAAATAGGATACGACCTATTATGCTTCACTTCAATGATGTTATTCTCCTTATATACTCTTGTTCCTGTTGTACTTGGATCAAATCACTTACATCGAAAGAGGACAATTTTTTTATTGGGAAACCAGCATACTCCAGTCTAAGATCTCGTGTATGATGCCAAAGTAATCAATATCATCCTCACCCTTAACCCAAACACCATTATTGTTTGTTTTTATTGACCTGGAGTGTTGTTCGATGGAAAAATTAAACAAATTTACTTTGAATTGGGACATTGCATTAGCTTCGACTGCACCCAAAGAAATATCTCTCAAGAGGTTATCGTATGCTGCTACATTTGGTGAATGGTGTACCTAAAAATATCATACATATATATATTTTAGTTGAGGAATGTGTAAATGTTTAAACTTTGTAGAAACATTAATACACTAACGAACCTCATTTTTAAACTATGATGCAAAAGATGCATACACTTGATTTCCGTGGAATTGAGTCTTAAATGAAATGAACATCCAACATGGGATACACAATTAGTTTCTTTAAGGGAATGAGTAAACAAACAAGATATGTTAAAATTTGAATCTCCTTACTTCAGAAAGGGCTCAATTTCGAGGAAATTTAGTAAGATATACAAAGTTGCTGATTTCCGCTCTATGGGAGTGAGCCGGCGAGGTATGGTTTTTTTAGACTTACAACCAGATTTGATTGAAAATTGATATCGGTTGCAAATGAGGCTCATTCACATCGTTGTGATGAAGATGTGGTCGGTTTCTTGAACAAGCAATTTCATCACGAAAGTAGTATGAACAAAATTGAGAAGTTTCTCTTGCAAGATATGCCTCAACTATAGAGCCTTCCACCCTATGTTTGTTTTTGGGACCCCTTTTCAATTTTCCAATTGCCCTGTACAATCTAAGGTTAGATGTTTACTATATTTAAAAAGATA
This sequence comes from Capsicum pubescens, assembly GCA_030864215.1. Lineage (NCBI taxonomy): Eukaryota > Viridiplantae > Streptophyta > Magnoliopsida > Solanales > Solanaceae > Capsicum > Capsicum pubescens. Next base: position 33,818,508 of record CM061541.1, read on the forward strand.
TGTATGCATTTAAATATGTTGCAAATGCATACCATTTAAATGGATACATCCACCTAGTTTGAACTGGACCGCCTAGCCGAGCTTCGTGCACAAGGTTAACGGGAAGATGTTCCATCACATCGAAGAACACTGGCGGGAAAATCTTCTCCAGCTTGTTGGTGATAACAACAATATTACTTTCTATTCGCGCCAGATTTTCTTCTGTTAATGTGGTGGCACATAAGTCTTTGAAGAATAAACTGATCTCTGCTGTTGGTTTCCATATTTTTCAGGTAAACCAATAAAAGCAATTGGAAGTAATTGCTCCATGAAAACATGACAATCTTGGCTTTTCATTCCATGCAAGATTCCTTGTGTCATATCAACCCTTTTTTCCAAATTTGAGGCATATCCATCGGGCATCTTCAAACTTTGAACCCAATCACATATTTGATGTTTTTGGTCCAACTTGAATGTAAAACTATCATTGGGCTTAAGAACATTGCCATTGGGCTCATGCTGTAAGTGTAATTCTCTGCGGTTGTAATATTCTGGTAAGTTAAGTCTGGCCTTAGGATTATCCTATGTTTTGCCGGTGACATCCATAACTGTGTTGAGAAAGTTTTCAAAGTAGTTCTTCTCAGTATGCATGGCATCAACATTATTTCTAAGTAAATTATCTGGCCAATATTCTAACTCCCAAAATATACTTTGCTTAGTCCAGTTATGCGAAACACCATATCCATCAAGCCTGTATAATCGTTCCTCGCTGGCTTTAGGTAAATCCTAAATTATTTCCCAGACGTCATGACCAGACAGCATTGGAGGTGGGACATCATGTTCCCTTCTATTCCTTCTGAAGGCATTCTTGAGTCTCCTAAATTCATGATCAGGTGGCAAGAAACAACGATGACAATCAAACCATGAATTTTTTTCTGTCATGTCTCAATGTGAAAGATTTTGTTTTTTCCATGCAGTATGGACAAGTCAGCTTTCCAGTGGTCATCCACCCCGACAACATTCCATAAGAAGGAAAATCATTAACAATCCACATTAAATATGCATGCAGATTGAAATTCTATTTAAGAGAGATGTCCCATGTTTCAACCCCCTCATGCCATAAAATTTAAAGTTCATCTTTCAAAGGTTGCAAGTACACATCTATTCCGTTTTTTGAATTACGCGGGCCAGGAATAACATAATTCAGAAATATACAGGGACTAGTCATCAACATTTCAGGAGGAAGATTATAAGGAGTGATAAATACAGGCCAACATGAATATGGTGCACTACCAAATGAAAAAGGAGAGAACCCATCCGCACATAATCCCAATCGAATGTTTTGTGGCTCAGCTGCCAAATCTGAATAAGTTGCATTAAAATGCTTCCAAGCCTCTCCATCAGATGGATGACACATAACACCAGGAGGGATTCTATTTTCACTATGTCATCTCATATGAGGAGCTGAGCTGTAGAAAGCATACGACCTCTTCAACCTTGGTATAAGAGGTAAATAATGCATTGTCTGAATAGCAATTTGCTTCCCAGTAGAACCACGCTTATATCTAGGGTGCTGACAAAACTTACAGAACTCTAGGTTAGTATCTCCCTTAAAGTATAACATGCAACCATTTTCACAACAATCAATTCTAACTGAGGAGAGACCTAACTTTGACACCAATCTTTTTGCCTTATAGAAAGAATCAGGAACCTCTAAGCCGGGGTGAATTAACTCTCTAATAAATTCTATAATTGGGTCCATTCCTCCTTCCGCAATATTTCATTCAGATTTAATACTTAATAATCTAACAACAACAGACAAACGAGAGTGCGAACACCTGTCAAAAAAAGGACGACTAGCAGCCTGCAATTCTTCGTAGAAATTGCCTGCTTCGCTATTAGGAATATCTTCAACATTTTCCCTAAAGTCAACCCCGTTTTGCATCCCAAATATATCGTGCACCATTTTTGTCATCCAAGTATCTTGATATTCATTATGCCCTGCAGACCTACTACTTTCTCCAACAACAAAATTATTTTGCGCAACATCACCATGAATACCAAGCAAACTTAAAAAGTCCTCGTGAAACCCCTTTCAATAAAAATGTTCCTTTACATCTTCTTCACTTAGAAGATTTATACCATCACATCTAACACAAGGACACCGAATAACCCCAAAACATGTCCAAACATCAAGTGTCTTAGCATGTTCAACAAATCTTTTGACACCTTCAACAAATTCCTCCCTAATACCCATTCTATTATCATTGTTCCGGTGATATATCCAGCTATAATCAGGTTCCATCTACGCAATCAAAACAAAACAACATTCAAAACAAAAAATCACTTTTAAAGTCCCTACACTTAACCATTTTCAACCAACTAAGTCTCAAAACAAAACCACATTCAAAACAAAGAAATCCTCTTTAAAGTCACTACACTTAACCTTTTTCAACCAACTAAGTCTCAAAACAAAACAACGTTCAAAACACAAAATCCCCTTCAAAGTCACTAAACTTAACCATTTTCAACCAACTAAGTCTCAAAACAAAGAAATCCCATTTAAAGTCCCTACACTTAACCTTTTTCAACTAACTAAGTCTCAAAACAAAACAACATTAAAAACAAAACAACATTAAAAATAAAAAATCCCTTTTAAAGTCCCTACACTTAACCATTTTCAACCAACTAAGTCTCAAAACAAAACAACATTCAAAACAAAAAAATCCATTTTAAAGTCCCTACACTTAACCATTTTCAACCAACTAAGTCTCAAAACAAAACAACATTCAAAACAATAAATCCCTTTTAAAGTCCCACTTAACCATTTTCAACCAACTAAGTCTCAAAACAAAACCACATTCAAAACAAAGAAATCCCTTTTAAAGTCCCTACACTCAACCATTTTCAACCAATTAAGTCACTTACCAAACTACGTTCAAAATAGAAAAATCCCCTTTAAAGTCCCTAAACTTAACTATTTTCAACCAACTAACTATCAAAACAAAAAAACATTCAAAACAAAAAAATCCATTTTAAAGTCCCTACACTTAACCATTTTCAACCAACTAAGTCTCAAAACAAAACAACATTCAAAACAATAAATCCCTTTTAAAGTCCCTACACTTAACATTTTCAACCAACTAAGTCTCAAAACAAAAGCACATTCAAAACAATAAATCCCTTTTAAAGTTCCTACACTTAACCATTTTCAACCAACTAAGTCTCAAAACAAAACCACATTCAAAACAAAAAAATCCCTTTTAAAGTCCCTGCACTCAACCATTTTCAACCAACTAACTCTCAAAACAAAACAACATTCAAAACAAAAAAATCCCTTTAAAGTCCCTAAACTTAACCATTTTCAACCAACTAACTCTCAAAACAAAACAACAACAAGACCAACAAGATGTCAAGAACAATGCTAGTGAATCGCACAAGGCCACACACGGCTTCACTAGACTTCAATATGAACAATGAAAGAAAGATAACAACAATAGTGAATCGCACAAGGCCCCACACGGCTTCACTATGTCAACATACCTTTGATATTTTCCTTAATTTCTTGATATTTCAAAATGGCAGCTTCAATCTGCTTATAGATTCTCTCACAGGAAGCTGCAATATCGAAAATGATGAGCTTAGCAAATTAAAAGATACACTACTACAATTTTCTCCAAAATACCCATCTACTCTATGCAAGATATTACTCATTACTCATTTACAAAATTATCTTTAGTAAATGATGTCAATATTTAAAAAAGCTTACAAATGAACAATTCATAAGATTGGAGATGTCATATTAAAATATACAATTAAGACTATACTAAAAAAATACAACTTAAGTATACTTCTACAAATATTCTTGAAGTTTCCTTTTTATAATTTATATATTAATCCTAATTACCAAAGGAACAAATAAAGAACAAGAAATGGAAAAAACTAAAATATAGTAGTTTATCGCCAATTTTCCCATTTTCAACCAAAACATAAGAACTAGGGTTTCAAAAATCAAATTGAAGTGAAGTAGTTAACTCAAGATTCATCCAATTCTGCATATTTTTCGTTATAATCTCAACATTCTTCACTCAATTGCCACTCAATTTCAGGCTATCGACATACTACTATTGCCGCTGATTTGGAGTACACAAACAGATACAAAAAAAATAGAGAAAGGAGAAATGACGAATCTTTTCAATGCCAACTGATTTGGAGAAACCAAAAATTGCAATGAAAATTTGAAAGTTGGGAAACTGCTAACGAGTGTTTGGGTTGAGAGTGGAAAATTTGAGTGTTTTGGTGTTGTTCCCGTTTGTTTTGTGGGTCTCTCCTATCAATTGGGAATTTTAATTAGTTGGGTGGGTTGGGTCAGGTTAATTAGTAATTGTTTTTATTTTTATTAAATTAATAGTAAAACCGACCACGAGTAGTCGGTTTTCAGAAATAATATTGAAAACCGACCACGTGTGGTCGCTTTTTACATTTTTTTTATAAATTAAATTTTAATAAACTACAATTAATAAATTAAAATAAATTAATAAATTAATATTAAATAATTAATTTTTTTAATAAATGCTATAATATTTATAACAATATCCAATTAATTTAATACAATGTTTATGTATATAAATTAGATAATTAGATAATTTTATGATCACATAAACACGAGTAGTATATTTCCTCCAACCCATAATAATGTCAATTAATTTTGCAAATTACGATAAATTTTTGGTTCCTTAGTTGTTAATTACAATATTTTATATATATAGATACGTGTTAATCAAATAAATTATCGACATCTTACGTTGTCACAACTTTAACAATATACGTGTATCTACATTGACACAAAATAGTATATCTATTTCTTCAATAGTATGATATCAGTGTATTATTCAAAATATATATATTGATATATAGATTCAGTTATCGAGCTTTCGATTACTGCATATATCACTACACGAGATATAAATATCACATACACGGTTTTTCTACTCCATAATATTATTCAACGTATTTCACATATACTCATATACAAAAATTTTAAGCGAAAAAACTTAAATTCAACACCAAAATTTGGCAGTCGTTCAAAATTCAAAGCAAATGATAAGTATATGCCAGTTTCATGATTCAATTTTCTGTCTCCCTCCCCTACTTCCTTCCCCCCCCCCCCCCCCCATATATCTCGTAATATTTGCCTTATGTTATTACAACTTCAACAATATACGTGTGTCTACATTATATTGACACAAAATAGTATATCTATTTCATCACTACACGAGATATACATATATATAAATATATTCAATTGGCTATCAACATTCAAATACGTATACATCACATACCCGATTTTACTATCCCAGAATAATATTCAACGTATTTCACAGAAACTCAGTTGAATTATCGGTTCGTTTATCTTATGTCATTAATATATATATACCTATATATACAACCACACACGTATATATATACCTATACATACACACACATATATATATACACATTATCGACTATATCAATACGTACTATATACATCACATACGTACACGAGTATCTTATCCAATAATATAACAAAAATGTATTTCATATACGTACTATATACATCACATATCCGATTTTACTATCCCATTGTATTTCACATATACTCAAATAAATTATCGGTTGATTTATCTTATGTCATTAATATATCATCGCTATATAATATGTACATGTTATATATACATATACAAACACACACATATACGCACTATCGACTATATCAAGTTCAAAATACGTAGTACATATATCACATACGTATACAAGTATATTATCCAATAATATAATGCGATGTGTTTCTTATACATACTTAGATTAGTGATCGATTAATTATATTGGATTAACTTAATATATTAGGTTTTGATTATATATATAATTAGGTGTTACTTAAAATTATTTAATTTTTAATTTTTTTACTTTAAAAAACGGCCACAAGTGGTCGATTTTTTAAAAGTATTTTTAATTATTTTTTTATAAAAAACGACCACAAGTGGTCGGATGTTCTAAAAAAAAAAAAAAAAAAAAAAAGACGACCACTCGTGGTCGGTTTTATTATTTTTTTAAAAATTTTATTTGTTAAATAAATGATAATTATTATTCAAATTATTGTAATAATTATTTTGATTTTTAAAAATATAAAATAAGAAAAATTCAAAAATCGATCACGTGTGGTCGATTCTTCCGACCACAAATTTTGATCGGTTTTACCAATTTTTTTAGTAGTGAAAGAAGGATGGACATCGAAAGAACAAAAAGTTAGGGGCTATAAAAGTGATGTATGAACAGACATATCAAATTAATTGAGAGGAGAAATGCAATGGATGAGCACTGAGGCATCTTAGTCCTTGGCCCTCTTTGCCTAGTTATTACAATGATTGGGGGGGGGAAGGAAGTGGACTTCATAGTGACACTTTAGTTATATTGCAACTAATTACTTCTAACAAGACGATGGACATTAGACTCATTCCTTTTTTGTTGTTGTTGGTCAGGAAGATAAAACTTGCATTATCTTCACAATACGTTCGTACAAGCTAAGTAACTCCAAACAGTAAATTCTCAAAATTATCCTCTAGGCCAAAAGACATAATTAGAAAATTATATAGGCAAATATTAACCACTACATTAATGATTTACCTTTTATGCAAATATATGAACTCAAGGGCACCGTGTGGACAAATATACCACGCTCACAGCAGAAAATACATTCTATATTGAATTTAACGTCTATACACTAATAAAGCTAAATTAAGAGAACTATAACATTATATAATCACCTAAAAAATAACTGTAACTAACCATTCATATTAATTAGAGGGATAACAACTTGATAAATTGGATAATTAACCTACTAGAACATGTTAAAATATGAGGTAGCGTACACATTTTCTTGATTGATGATGTATATAAGTTAAATCCTGTTTGGTAATACTTACAACACAAAAGGGATAAATATACTGTCAAACTATGATAAATGATATATATCATCTGCCATATTTTGGGTACACATATATCATAGCCATTAATGAAATGGTACGTATATGCCCCTCACACTAACGGTAGGTGCATATGTGCACCCAAAGTATGACTAAGAATATATACGTACTATTTATCATAGTTCAGGGGCATATTTATTCCTTTTGTATTTTAATTTTTTGTCCCAAATAATTAACCCAAATTTACTATCCGACCCAATAAACCCACCGAGCTTGATTTCAAACTAACTCGACCTGACCTCTATTTTTTTTTTTGTACAAAAAGAACACAGGTTGGTGTTGTACACCATCTAAACCCGATACTCCCTCTGTTTTTCTCTTAAACGTGAACCCTAATCAAATTGCAGTGATTGGTCGCTACTACTAGTTGGTGCTTACTGATTGGAGAGAGTGGAGATTAGGCCGAAGGTGGCCGGAGCTAGGGGTGCGGGCGATGATTCGCTGGTGGGTGTTTCCGGTTTGACGGTGACGGTGGCTATGTGGTATTGACCAATAGTGGGTAGTGTTTTTCCGACAAAATTACACTGAAAATTGAAACATGAGGGGTTCAATTTACTTGTTGTTGTTTTTGGGTGTTATGGGTTACTGTTTTTTTTTTTTTTCTGAAATTGATAGTAATGAATGTTAGTGTATCGTGTGTGTGTATCGTTGTAGGGGTGAGAAAAACACATTTGTTATATAGGCGTATCGTGAATTTTAATTGGGATCGGAATGGCTAGTGGATTTGTTGGGTCGGATAGTGGGGTTGGATTAATTATTTGGTATAAAAATATTAAAACGAAAAAGGATAAATATACCTCTAAACTATGATAATGACACATATATATCCTTCGTCATATTTTGGGTACACATATGCCCCTAACGTTAGTGTGAGAGGCATATACATATCATTTCATTAGCGATAAGAGCATTTGTGTATCCAAAATATGACGGAAGGTATATACATACTATTTATCATAGTTCGAAGGTATATTTATCCCTTTTCCGTAGTTACAAACATATTTTTTTACATAACAAAAGTTATAACTCTGGCAGCTAAAACTTTCATTCTTTTTGCTATTCCGAAAAGCTATGTCAGTTTTTTATGTTGATGAGATTGAGAAAAAGCCATGGGGGCCAAACAAAAGAAAGCCTAAAGTAGTGTCAATATAATGCATGACATAAAGTTTCCAAAGTGGGAAGTGGACTCAAGTGTAATTTACAAGTGAGAACATGTATGGTTGGCAGAAGATTTGTGTGGATGGATATAAACAAGTGAAGAGGAAGTTGAGTCATGAAGAAGCTAGTGTTCCCACAACTGTTGTTGGGCAGAAAGGAGAACCCCAATATTCCTTATATATCATGATGACATGACTTAAGAGGGAGCAATTTTAAGTGTATATATCCATTTTTTAGCCAACTAGTACATCTTATTTGATCATTTTCTCCTAGGTTCTAAGTATTTTAACTGCTGCTCTCTTCATTTTAATTTATGTGATTTTCCTTTTTTTATCAATTTAACTTTAAAAAAAGGAATGATATCGTTTTGTATTTGAGAATAACATTTTAACCTTAAGCTTTTATTTTACACTTAGGGTGTGAAAATATTTTCCTTGAAAATAAGTTGATTTTTTACTTATTTTCTTATGTTTGGTTGGTGAGTGGAAAATATTTTGTGGTGTTTGGTTGGTGGGTAGAGAGTAGAGACTATTTAAAAAAAAAAAAAATTCTAGTGTTTGATTGATGAGTGAAAAAATATTTTTTTTAGAAAATACTACTAATTGTTAACTAGTATATCAGTGTCTCTAACAACTCAACAATTTGTAAGAACTAATTTAAGCATAACAAATAATATCAATATCGAATACTAAAATATTACAATCACTAAATTTAAGCAACTATTAATTAGCAAATATAGGAGACACTTTTTAATATTTTGTCAGGACAATCTCAAGATACTACAATCAATAGAAATATAACGGAACGACAAGTTTATTCAACCTCGTGAAACAAGTTACATCGATGACAAAATGAAATATACAATTAGCAAAAGTAACATAGGTAAGTCTTCCTCAATGCATATGAAAATAACAATACATTCAATGAACATTGAAAATGAAAAAAATTTGGGTTTCACTATTTTTTATTTCAAGCAGTAAAATATTAAAGCAAAACACAGTGAAAAATATTTTCGAGTAATGTAAATTTTTTAGAAATGTGAATTTTTTGAGTCATGTGAATATGAGTGTTGTTGGGGTGGGGATGGGGTCATAAGTCACATTTGTCATTTTCTGAAAAATGACTTCCCTTGACCCACGGGGAAGTCATTTTCCCTCAAATTGAGGAAAATAAGTTGTTGTGGAACATTTTATTACAACTAAACAAAAGAAAATAGAAAAACATTTTCCATTATACCAAACACACCCTTAATGACATGCTTATGAGAATTTACATATCCCCATCCAATTTTATTTATATCAATTCAATAGATATATATTTATGCTCGTCTTACACAACATTATCCCTCAATTAACAAAGACAAATCGATACACTTTAATTTTTTTACCTCACTTTGTCCTTAAACATAGTAAACTAGCTAATGCGGTTTTGTGTAAACATTAAGGGTGAAGTATTTTCTTTTTACATTTCTTATACCTACCAAAAAGTTTTTGATTTTTTAAAACTCCGTGTCTTGACGAATATGCCATATAAAATAAAAGGAATGAAGTTTATCTTTGAAAAGAAACTAATATAAAGAATGCCAAAAGTTTATAAAAATCGATCCAATAATGTGGTCATTCCATTTGGGAAGCATAAAGAACCACTTAATTGTTCATTGATTTAGAGTTTAGTTTTGAACGATAATGGAGTTTAAGTCATCAAAAAAATTATTTTTTTGAATTATAGTCCATTGCTATATAGAATTAGTGATGGAGTGTGTTGTTTAGCTACATAATTTTTCCTTTGTTAATTCTTTGTTTGTTTAGTTGCGTTGGGGAGTATAGCTTCTCATGATACAAGATTAATTGAATTTTTTTTATTTTTTTAAAAAAAGAAATTCTTTAGATTCTTCATAGGAGAAGAATAAGCAAGAATTGTAGAAGTGGCAATATGATAGTCCCCGCAAAAGATGTGGAGTGGTAACTGGTAAGTATTCCTCCATTTTTAATTAAAGATTTCGGGTTTAAATCTCGGATATGAAGTTGTCTTTGGTAGGGAGCGCTTTAACTCTATAGCGAGAATTTTCAATACAAATTCAAATTAATCGAGCTTCAATGAGGATAATTAGCACCGTGTGAGAAACCAAAAAGAAAAGAGCAATATAATAGTCAGTTTGGTGGGACTTCAAAATTAAAACTAGTCACAGGCAGCTTGATGTGTTTTAGAACTGTCACATAATCACATTTATTGAATTAGGTGACCAAAGATTCTCATAAGAAGATTGTAAACTCTAATACGCAAATTCTAAGTTGAGACTATATTATTGTTGTTTATATAACTCTATATCTAAGTGAGTGCCTTAATGAGCAATCTTGAAGATCTTTATCCCCTCCACCCAAAGTAATTTAAAATTAGGAACTGGCTGAGTTTGATTGCAAAAAGCTGAATGAAAGAAATAATTGTTCATGATTCGATCCATTGGTGACAAATGATTCAACTCATCATGTTTTAACATATGCTATTAAGCAGTTGTTTAGTTGGACCATTTTTTTAGTCCGTTAAGCGGGGTGTCTAGGCTAGTTTTTCAGTATTGTAATACATAAAAAATACAAATTTCATTGAGAAAAGTATAAGTAAGGAGAGTTAGGTCTTACATTACTAATACTAATGAGTAAAAGATGGACCAATAAATTATAGTGTAATTTTGTTGTTGTTTGGTTCATTGGATTAGAAATAAGATATACGAGGTATAAAATATGCCTTTAATTTGATTTTATACAACATAAACTCGAATAAACTTTTATTTTTAATTTTAATCTTCACTTTATTAAAGGACTTTAGGAGAATAGCTTTGGAGAAAACATTCTTGTTATTTTGTTGTTTTACTTACTTTCAGAATTATTATGTTATCTAAATATTGAGCGTGGTATAGAAATAATATCATAATTATCATATAAATAATCTTAAAACTATTGATATCGGCATAAAAAAATTTAATCAAACATAAGATAAGATTATCCCTTACATTTTATTTCGAAATTATTAAATTTCTCTTATCATTGTAATTGACCAAACGACCCTTTGGGTTTTGCTTTTTATAACTTTTATTTTTTATTGTTTTTAGATTAAAAAAAATTAGTCTTTTGATGATTACTGATCTTTGACAGTACTGGTAGATTAGATGATATTTTTTATTTCAAGCAAATCACTTTGATATTCTAAATAAAATAAAAAATGAGTGCATTTTTTTTGTGGTCCTCCCCTTTTAAATGGAAGAGCTTATTACCGGCTTTATCCTTTAATTTCTCTTAATAGAATTTTATAAAATTTATATAAATCTCAGTAAGTTTACTCCTAATTATTCTTTATCTCTATTCTTTGATAAATTATAAATAATCTCTGATGTTGTAATTTTCGAATACATAACTAGCATTCGAATATATAATTTTAAAGTTGAGATACATAATTTTGATATTAAGAATGTAACAGTTAATTACTTCATTTTTGCTCGGATACATAATTAGCACCCTGAGCACGTAATTTTAAAGTTGAGATACATAATTTTGATTATTGAGATACATCTATTTCTAAAACATTTGATTGGGATACATAATATATTAACTAGACCAAAGAGAAATACATAATTAAAATTATGTATCCATAATATATGTGTTTGTGGATGCATCCGTCTGTTTTAACGAAAAAAAGAAAAGAAATTTAGGTAGTTACAAAATAAATAAATTATTAAGTTGTGGTGTTATATAATGTAGAATTTTTCTCTACCGATGCTTGTAAAGTTCCAAGGTTTTTTAAGGGTAATTTTAGTAATTAAGTCGATCAACTGTTTAAATTTTTCTCTTATTGATGAGCGTTATATTCACGTAATGCTCTTCCAATTTCTCCTCTCCTTCCCCTAGTGCTATAAAAATGAAAGTTTTTAGTGGCAATAAATATATACTCATTGAATTCAATGTCGCTATAGACTTTAGAGATATTTATAAATAGTGCTAAAATATAATTATCACTAATAATTGTCTCATAATTTAACTTTAATTATGCTATTATTGTTAACTAATTACCGTTAAATATTTTTTTAATCTTACCTAAAACTTTTAAATAAAAAAAAACTTATCTGAAACGAAAACCATTGCACTTCCACTACTTGATAAAGGCTCATCATTAATATTTTGTGTACTGTTTCTATAAAGGCGTAGAAAGCAAGTTCTAAAATATTTTGCTGATATTTCGAGGAGGAAAAAGAAGTAAGAAATGTATAATGAGGGTGGAGCTAGTATAAGAAGTACGAGTTTAGTAGAATTCAATATTTTGATGTAAATTTTGTATATTTATTGAAAATTTCATTGAATAGATACATTTATTAGATTTTAGCATCAAAAGTAATAAATTTTAAATTCAAAATCATAAATTTTAAATTTTAAATCTTCCTCTATTTAAAATTATCATAAATTTATCATTAGCTTTATCATAATAATATATCCTAAAATGTGACTCATACCAAATTCAAATTGTCCCCAATTATGAATAGTTTCAAAGCTGCAGGGCAATGGAGACCAAAGGAGAGATAAGTCTCATGCCATCAACTTCAAAGTTTACTTTGATCAATTTCTAGGCATCAAAGTGGAACAAAAAGTCAAAAATTAAATTATTTTATAAGCATCACATCTAAGACATTCTTTAATTAATTTTCCCTCGATATAAAGTAAATGGTGTAAGCATATAACGGATTATATAAACTTGAACATTCTTATATATATATATATAATCCTAGCAATTATTTAGGAACGTAGAACTTAATGATTTACACATACCATGCTTTAATAATTTAAAAGTTAGTCAAGAAACATATCAGAATTCTCCATAGCTTTCTTGACTGAGATCAGCTGAAGCACAAAAGCAGTATATTATTTCTCTCTTAACCTTACGTTTCAGAATAGTGTTTGATGGAGTCTATTCTTCTTTTGGCAGAGAGAGAACCCCTTTTATAATATGGAGAGCAGACAGTTTTCACGTTCCATAACGTGATTTGTGGATACAATAATTATCCACTAACAGACAGTAATTATCCTACTAGAAGTCAGTAATTATCCTAGTAGGAGTCAGTAATCATCCTACTAACAGATTAGTTAGTAGTTTAATCCTACTAGGTAACTTCCCCATACAAATTTAGGATTTAACTTATTCAATTATTATTAAACCAGTAAATAAATTAATTATGTGGGCCATAAAAATTTACATTCTCCCACTTGACACACACAATGTTAATTTAGTGATTTAATATGTAAGTCAATTATGTGCACAATTAACGTCAAATCCAACATCATTTGTCATGGTTAAATAAATCAACTCAAATGAGTCATAGCGGTTGTACATCACTTTATTGACATAGTTCCTTCCATGTACTACAATATTAGTCTATTACCTGACATAACCTTTCAAATACATAATGGGTCCAATGATAATACTTAAAATACTTTATCTAAGTCAGAACCTGTCATCATTATTCACAATATTATGTATACAAGAGAAAACAGATAACAACAGAAACATATATAATTTGAGCTCAAAGTGTCTATTACATAAACATAATAAAGTCTTTACATAAAATCAATCATTGCTATCAATAAGACCCATCCTTTCAACATGTTCAACAAATGTTTTGGGCGGTAATCCTTTCGTCAAAGGATCAGCAATCATAAGCTTAATGCTAATATATTCAATTGACACTTTATGTTTCTGGACTTCTTCTTTAATCGAAAAGTATTTCAATTTTATATGCTTAGCACCTTTCGAATACTTATCGTTTTTAGAGAAGAAAACTGTAGCGTTATTATCACAATAAATTTTCAGCGGCCTGGCTATATTATTGAGTAGTCCAAGTCCTGAAATAAAATTTCGCAGCCAATTAGCCTGGACTGTGGCCTCAAAGCATGCCACAAACTCAGCTTCCATAGTGGATGCAGCTATAACAGACTGTTTCGCACTCTTCCATGATATTGCTCCTCCACCTAACAAAAACAAATATTCAAATGTGGATTTTCTTGTATCCACACAACCAGCATAATCTGAATATCCAAACACATCTAGATGATCAGATCTTCTATAAGTGAGCATATGATCTTTCGTTCCCTGTAAGTATCGCAACACTTTCTTTGCAACCTTCCAGTGATCCATTCATGGATTACTTTGATATCGGCCCAGCATTCCAACAGTAAAACTGATGTCTGGTCTTGTACATGTTTGGGCATACATAAGACTACCAACTATTGATGCATAAGGAATATGTAACACCCCGTACTTAATTACGTGCATTAGCCATGGTTATATGTGTTGGAGTATATGTATTGATCATAAGTTAGGTATATATGAGTTTAAGTATGAGTATTGATTATTTTGAGATGGTTTCAAGTGTATAGTTTGATTATATGTGTATAGGAATCGACTTTATTTATACCGAAATTTGCTTGTCAAAGTTTCTATGCGAAGTTTATCGAGTTAGCTTTCCAACGATATAAAGATTTCTGAAAACAGATGAGTATCGGATATAAGCGAGCATGTTCGAAACTTGAAAACGGTGGACGCAATGAACAGTAAATGTGCAGAAATTTTCTGCACACAAAAGTACTGCAGCCAAACAGATTTTTGGATCGATTTTAAACGATCATAACTCCTTGTACAAAATGAACTGTGTGATCTTCTATATATCGATGAGAAGCCCCGAGAGTCTTCTTTCTAATTCAATTGGTTTCACCCAAATCAATTATCGGAGCAAAGAGTTATGGTAGATTTACTTTAGCCTATCAAAACAGTCCACCATGGATAGATTCGGATTTACTTAAATTTTAAGGGCAATATGGTCATTTTCCATCACCTCATGGACGAAGATTGGTCATTATATACATATACTTAGCCTCATATCCATCATTTATCATCCAAATTATTGAAGAATAAGAAACCCTAGCCTAATTTCAACTCCAATTATCTTGTGATTCAACCGTAGAAAATCCAAATTGATTCCGTAGTTGTGTTCACCGTCTCGATGGCTTCGAGAAGCACCCCTTATTTGTGCCAACAGGACTTCGAAATCAAAAGGGCCATTTTATGGTAAGGATGTAAATTATGTTGGTGTTATTTATATGGATATGTATATATATGCATGTGAGCATAAGAAGTATGTTAGTTGATTGTTGTTGAAAGATGATTGGAAATGATGTTGGATTATTCTTGTGCATGGTTGGATTATGTTGAATTGTGAAGGGATTTGGTGTGATGATGTGGTATTGAAATGATGATTATATATATATATATATACACATAAACCTATTGTTCAAGTTGGTTTTTGGAATGCTTTGCAAATATTGGTTGTATGGAATTATGGAAGAGAATTGTGGTGCTGGGTTGCTAATACTAGAAGCCAAACATTTCATTGTAGATAAATGATTTGTAAAGACGGGAAGTTGTGTTGAATTGGTATCCGAATCTACAACGAGGTATGTAAAGCATACTCTAACGATGTTATTTGGCATGAAAACACCAATGTTCCATCAAGTAAGATTTCGAGGTTGTCCAAAAAAATATGTATTGTTCTACGTTACCAACGAAGTTGTTTCCATTCTATAAAGTGCCAAAATGTTTCATTGATATACCAAAAGGCTCCTATTTCATTGTTGTGATATTGATGATTCTGAAACACATTGTTGATAAACCAATGAGTCTTTATTACATCGTTATTGTATAGAAGGTCTATTACTTGGTTCCTATTGATGTATCATTGTTCCAAAGGTACTATATTGGCATGAACACTAATGTAATAATCTCAAAAGCTTTTGAACTAAGTTATTGGAAAGATCTCTTATGTGTGTTACTTGATATACGTGTGGGTGGTAGCCCAGGGGCTTAAGCCTAGCATGGTCCGATCCCGATACTTGATATGATTACAGTTGATATGTACTGGGGGCAGCCTAATGGTCACAGTACGGTACAGTATTGATTATTGTTAGGTGGTTGGAGGTTCGGGAGGAGGAGGTAATGGCGAATGATAATTGTAAAGAATGAAATGAACGAAGGTATACCGTTCCACAAATGTGTTTGAATTCAAGAACCCAATTCAGATTAATGATAATGTACATGATCCTAAAAGTGTTTATGAAGTGTGGTTCACTTCTATTATGATTTATTCACTTGTGTCTGATTTTCTTGATCCCCCATATCACATATGATTATTTACAGCTTTACATACTCAGTACATATTTCGTACTGACGTCCCTCACGGGGGACCTGCATTTCATGTTGCAGGCACAGGTGCTTCAGCTCATACACAGCATAGATAGGAGTCAGGTCATACAACTATTGTTGGTGAGCTCCAGTTTGCTTCGGAGCTTTCCGAGTCGGTTCCTTATGTTTTGTTATTGTACAGGAGTCATGTGTGGGCGGGAGGTTTATCCCGACCCTAGTTATGTCATGTATATCCTAGAGGCTTTGTAGACATAAGGAAGGGTAAAATCATGGAAGTTTATATAGTGATGTTATATTTGTATATGTGGTGGCCCCGACGGCCAAGTATTATATATATATATATATTTGTGCGTGTTGTGCTAATACAGGTAATTAGACCCTTCTATATGCAACGAAGTGCTGTCCAAATTTTTGGTGACATGTAAGTGAAAGTACAGGTATTTGAACGGGTTCTCCCGGGCCTTCTCGGCTTCGGGTGCCAGTCCGGCCCGATAGGATTTTGGGGCGTGATAGAATATCTTTCATTTTCTTTCGTTTCAAGTCATTCTTTGGGCATTGATTGAGACTAAACTTATCTCCTTTCTGAATTGGAACGGAACTTGATGAGTATTTTTCCATTCTCAATCTCTCTAATACTTTATTAATATAGTTTTTCTGAGACAATCCCAACAATCCTTGTGATCTATCTCAAAATATTTCTATTCCAATCACATAAGATGCCTCACCCATATCTTTCATTTCAAAGTTATTAGAGAGATATTTCTTGGTATCATGCAACAAACCAAGATCATTAGTAGCAAGCAAGATGTCATCAACATACAAGACTAACATAATAAACTTACTCCCACTGACCTTTGGATATATACACCGATCAACAGTGTTTTCTTTAAATCTAAAGGTGATAATCGTTTCATTAAACTTAAGATACCATTGTCGGGAAGCTTGTTTAAGTCTGTATATTGACTTCTTAAGTTTACAAACTATGTGTTCCTTTTCTTTAATAGAAAACCCCTCAGGTTGATTCATATAAACTTCTTCCTCTAAATTTCCATTCAGAAAGGTTGTTTTCATATGCATTTGATGTAGCTCCAAGTCATAATGAGCTACCAAGGACATTATAATTCTGAATGAATCTTTTCTAGAGATAGGTGAAAACGTCTCCTTATAATCAATGCCATCCTTTTGAGTGAAATCTTTGGCAACAAGTCTGGCCTTGTGACGTTCGATGTTGCCAATTGAGTCGCGTTTGGTCTTAAAGACCCATTTACACCCAACTCTTTTGCAACCTTCGGGTAATTCAACAATGTCCCAAACTTCATTCTTTTCCATAGATTTTAACTCATCTTTCATAGCATTTATCCATTTATCAGAATTGTTGCTTTCAATGGCTTGTGAAAATGAAACTGGATCATCATCAATTCCCAAGTTAGTTTCTGACTCATGTAGATATACCAAATAATCATCAGAAATAGCAGATCTTCTTTGTCTTTGAGATCTTCTTGATGCTACTTCTTGTGGTTCATCTACTACAGGTTCATCAATTATGGCTTCATTAGTAGGAGCATTAATTTGTTGTTCTTGTTGATTATTTTATTGTGCAACAGCTTCAGGAACAACAAATTCAAAAGAAGTACAGGATAGAGGAATTCATACCCTAACTTCTTTAATTTCCACATTACGTGGTTCTTCACTCCCACTAACTTCGCCATTCTCAATGAATCTAGCATTTCCAGTTTCAACTATTCTCGTACTATGATTAGGACGGTAAAATCTATACCCCTTTGATTTTTCTGGATAACCAATGAAGAAACCATTGATTGTTCTTGAATCCAATTTCTTTTCTTGTGGATTGTATACTCTAACTTCTGTCGGGAAACCCCAAACATGCAGGTGCCTCAAACTTAGGTTTTCTACCAGTCCACAATTCAAATGGTGTCTTTGGAACTGCTTTACTAGGAATCCTATTTAGCAAGTAAACGACAGTCCTTAAAGCATACATCCATAACGAATGAGGTAAAGATGAATTACTTAACATACTCTTAACCATATCCATTAATGTACGATTACGCCTTTCTGCCACACTATTTTGTTGTGGTGTGCCAGGCATTGTGTATTGAGCACATATGCCACGTTTTTTGAGAAATTTAGCAAATGGAACTGGGTGTTGTCCACTTTCATTATATCTTTCATAATATTCACCACCTCTATCAGACCTGATTATTTCTACCTTTCTATCTAATTGTCTTTCAACCTTAGTAATAAATACCTCTAAGGCATTAATCGCTTGAGATTTTTCATACAACAAATAGATATATCCATAACGTGAAAAGTCATCAATAAAAGTGATAAAAAAAATTTCTTTATTGAAAGATGTGATATCAAAAGGACCACATATATCAGTGTGTATAATTTCAAGAAGCTGTGTGCTTCTTGTGGCTCCTTTCTTTGTGTGTTTTATTTGTTTTCCTTTAATACAATCTACACAAATGTTAAGATCAGTAAAATCTAAATCTGAAAGAATTTCATTCTTAACTAATCTTTCCAGCCTTTCTTTAGATATATGACCTAAACGTTTATACCATAAGTAAGCAGATTTTTCATTCACCAAACTTCGTTTGGTTCCAACATTATTGATGCAGAGTTAAGAGTGTTTTAGTAAACTGATTATCAAGATTTAGTTTGTATAAGTTATCACAAAGAGTACCAGTACCAATGAGATAATTATGTTTAAATAAACTAAAACATCCATTACCAAAATTAAAAGAATATCCAATCTTATCCAACTTAGACAAAGAAATAAATGTTTCGAAAGAGAAGGAACATAATAAGTTTCAACTAAATCTAAGTGACGCCCAGTATCGAGAATCAGACGATAAATCCCGACATCTTCAACTGGAGCCTTCACTATATTCCCCATATAAACAAATCTTTCATTCTTGTTTATGGTTTGGATTGTAAGGAATTCCTGCATAGTATTAAAAACATGAACAGTACAACCAGAGTCAATCCACCAAGTATTATAAGGAACTTCAGTTAAATTTGATTCGAGACATGTAAAAGCACAAGGCTTACCTTTCTTCTCAAACCATGCCTTACGTTTCAGGTAATCTTTCTGAAAGTGTCCAGATTTTCCACAGAAATGACACTTCCCATTCTTGTTTCCTTTCTTACGTACTTGAGATGAGGACTTATTGACATTAAGTTGTTTTTGGTGTCCTTTACCATGCTTCTTTCCTTTCTTTTCAGCTCTTTGATGATTTACATAATTAATAGAGTGGGTTCTTTGATTCTTTAGCCTTGTTTCCTCTTGAACCAACATACCCTGCAATTCATGCACGTTCCATTTATCTTTCATGGTGTTGTAGTTCATTTGGAAAGGACCATACTCAAACGGTAATGAGTTTCTGATGAACTGCACAAGGAAATTCTGTTCCACTTCCATTCCCAATGACTTAAGTCTTGCTGCTATGTTTGTCATTTTAATGACATGCTCATGCATAGTACGTGAACCATCAAACTTCATGGTGGTCAAAGTACCCATTAGTTTCCCAGCAAGAGACTTATCAAAAGTTTGGGAAGACACTTCCACAAGTTTTAGAAGCTCTTTTGCACTTTCAGTTTTAGGAAGAGTAGTCATAATGTTGCCCGCAATGTTCATTCGCATGAACATTAGGCCTAATCTGTTAGACCGATCCCAGTGCTTATAATAGGACTTTTCTTCATCACTGCTAGCTTCAGTAATAGCAGTTGGCTTCTCAGAGTAGAGTGCAACATCAAAATCTAAGACCCCAAGATGGAATCTGATTTGTTCGCACCAATCTGAAAAGTTAAGTCCGTTAAAAATCGTAATAGAGGCTGAGTGCGAATGAAGGCCAAGTGCTGCAAGTAAAACATGCTTATTTATTAATACTTTGAGTTACACATTATCAAATTCAGAAATGGCTTACTTAAATGTATATAGATGTTCTCCTTTGGGTGAAATATCAAAATACAACTTTAAACATAATGATGCTTAAAATGCATTTAACACAAAACGATAATATTTAATGTATCAATTAACAATATTTATTATCTTTGGATAAATAAATAAAATTAACGATACATCAAAATTATCTCCTTAATATTTATTGGTTATACGTGTCACACCCTTTTTTTTGTTTTACTACCAAAAAGATTATATTTAAGGATCGAAAGGGTTTTATTATTAAAAGTGACAAAAGATTGAAAATTTATTTCGAAAAAGGGTTATTTACGTTTAAACTCAGAGTCGCCACTTGGCATAGATCGGGTGTGCCAAGTCACCTTTGGAAATCCCTTTTCAAAATATTTGACTCTTAAAACTGGTTTGCGAACAGAGATTCCAGCTAAGGAATTCTGTTGACCGAGGGGAAGGTGTTAGGCACCCCTCGATCCCGTGGTTTGACCACGGTCGCTTGATGGAGAGTATCGGCTAGTTAGACATTACGAATGTACAAACCACATAAACAAACATAGAATAATTAATCAAAACACACAAAGACAAAATAGTCCAAAGTTTAGTATTCAGTCCAATTATACAATCCCGAAATAGAAAAATGCAAAAATGTAAACCTACGCTAACCTATATTAATCCTAAACTATGCTCCAAAGCTTTACCCGATGCCTCGAGCCTTGATCACGAGCGTCCCCTGAGTACAAGATACCTCGGGGCATTCCCCGGATAAAATAATACAAGTGCTTCGGGGCATTCCCCGGTCAAATGGTACAATTGAGTCAAGCACGATAAATCAGAAAATATTCAACACATATACATTCAAACATTCATCAAAACACCATTCCTAAACTTTTGCTTACCCGAACTACCGTTTGCTTACCAATTTCAACCCGTCATGATACTATGGTGTTTGACAACATCAATACTTGTTCCGAATTAGCAATTATCAATGAATCAAAATGCTATAATATTCACTTTTCTTTTTGATTCCCATCCCTTCTAACTTCATTTTTAATCAATAACACCATCAAAGCTGCTCAAATTCATTCTACATACCGGCAAAAACACACCGTGAAGCACGAAATCATGACATCATACGTCAACAAAACTCACCAACTACGATCACATCACGCATAATCGCAACAATTAAACACATTTTTTAGACAATAACAAGAATATAGAGTTGAGGGATGGACCTTAAACCGTTTTTTGACCCATATTATTCAACGAGATAAAGAAAACCCGCCTCCGATAACCTCGACTTAAACTCCAACGACAAATCTGTCCAGCTCGGTACTTGAGAAATTGAAACCCAAAATTCGATTCAAATAACCAATTCGTAATGCAACTGAAAATATTTAATATACGCCCGAGATCGATCCTAAACAGCAAAACTGACCCGAACGGATCAAAATCCAACCCAAACACACCAAAACATAGCCTGCACGAATCGAAATCTATCCCAAAACAGTCAAAAATCTGAACCTAAACCCGCCGAAACCGACCCGTTCAAGAAGATTTTAGACAGATTTCGTTGGAAAGGAAAATAATGGGAACACTCACGGTACCGGAGCTCCGGCGAGCTTGGCGGCAGGATGACGGACGAGGAAGCTAAAGTTGAGGGAGAGGGCATGCTAGCTGGTTTCTCGGGTGGAAGGCTGCGAGTTCGCTGGTCAGATCTCGCCGGAGACAGTGAGACAGGGCTGGTCGGCGTCGCGATGGCGTTGGTCGGAGCGGGGGCTAGGAGAGGAGCTGAAGAAGGTGGTAGCCGGAGCTCTGGTCGGCAGTGGTGAGGGTGAAAGGAGATGAGTTAGAGGGAGATCCGATTTTTTCTTTTTGATTCAACAATGGCTTTCCTTTTTGTGTTCCTTCCCCTCTGTCCTCAGTGAAGAAGAAGATCCCCCCTCCCCTTTTTTTCTCCATTTTCCTATATATAGAAGACCCCTTTTTTTGTTGGTTTTTCTTCTCTTTCTTTGTGTCCAAGAAATGTGGGGGGGAGGGGTGGTTACGTGGGGGTAGGGGTTAGGATGTGTTGTCAATTTTTAGTTGGGTGGGTTGTTAGTTTGTTAGGGAGTTTTATTATTTACTTTTTTTTTGTATTTTGTGGAGGGATAATTACACGGGGTAGGGCACGTGGTAAGACAACATAAAATGAGTAAAGTGAATAAAAATGGAACTTTAAGAGGACGAAATCATGTGTCTACATCATGCCCCCTTTGGATGTAAACACATGGTGTTTTCAGACAAAGAAGTAGACAACGAGACAGAATTTTGTCCCGACCATTATTCAGAAGAAAGAAACAGGAGAACGAAGGACAACCGGGTCTTGAATTAGGATATCCTACCTACCCAAATTATGAGGGGATCAAGTGACAAGTATCTCAAAGGATTGGAAGAGGTGGACTATACCGAGTTGGAAAGTCGAGTGAGGTTCCGTCGAGGTTCCGATCCGCGGCTCTGTTATTACATCAAAAATGAAAATTACAAGTTAAAACATAAATGAAATTACAAAAATCCTATCTATACAGCTTCTGTTGCTTGACTTTTCGTTTCTTCACCCTATTCTCCAGGCGGGCTCCTGACTTGCTATTTCATCACCCTGTTCTTCAGGCGGGCTCCTGACTTGCTATTTCATCACCCTGTTCTTCAGGCGGGCTCCTGACATGCTATTTCATCACCCTGTTCTTCAGGCGGGCTCCTGACTTGCTATTTCATCACCCTGTTCTTCAGGCGGGCTCCTGAAACCCAACATTAAAACTAGAACAAAAATTATCCCAAACAAAAATATAGTAAAATAGTATTTCACTTTGAAAGTGTTGTCCAATTTTCCAGGAGGGTCCTGAACATAAAATAAAATCCCATTTTTCAGGAGGGTCCTGAACATAAAATAAAATCCCATTTTCCAGGAGGGTCCTGAACAGAAAATAAAGTCCCATTTTTCAGGAGGGTCCTGAACATAAAGTAAAATCCCATTTTTCAGGAGGGTCCTGAATAGAAAGTAAAATCCCATTTTTTCAGGAGGGTCCTGAACAGAAAATAAAGTCCCATTTTTCAGGAGGGTCCTGAACTGAAGTAAAATCCCATTTTTCAGGAGGGTCCTGAACTGAAAGTAAAATCCCATTTTTCAGGAGGGTCCTGAACTGAAAGTAAATTCCCATTTTTCAGGAGGGTCCTGGACATAAAGTAAAATCCCATTTTTCAGGAGGGTCCTGAACAGAAAGTAAAATCCCATTTTTCAGGAGGGTCCTGAACATAAAGTAAATTCCCATTTTTCAGGAGGGTCCTGAGCATAAAGTAAAATCCCATTTTTCAGGAGGGTCCTGAACATAAAGTAAAATTCCATTTTTCAGGAGGGTCCTGAACTGAAATAAAATCTCATTTTTCAGGAGGGTCCTGAACTGAAAGTAAAATCCCATTTTTCAGGAGGGTCCTGAACTGAAAGTAAAATCCCATTTTTCAGGAGGGTCCTGAACTAAAAGTAAATTCCCATTTTTCAGGACGGTCCTGGACATAAAGTAAAATCCCATTTTTCAGGAGGGTCCTGAACTGAAAGTAAAATCCCATTTTTCAGGAGGGTCCTGAACGGAAAATAAAGTCCCATTTTTCAGGAGGGTCCTGAACATAAAGTAAAATCCCATTTTTCAGGAGGGTCCTGAACAGAAAATAAAATCCCATTTTTCAGGAGGGTCCTGAACAGAAAATAAAATCCCATTTTTCAGGAGGGTCCTGAACTGAAAGTAAATTCCCAATGGTAGCTGAATCAAGTGAAACGAATTTTCCCCTGTTTCAATCAAAGAAAATTTGTCAGTTAAAAACTTAGTGATGGCTTGCAGCTCTTGGCTTCTCAGGTATCTTCCCCAGTACTCGTTTCTTTCATCTTTCTTCCTAATCGCTGACACTTGTCCTGTCTTGCCGCATCATTGACCCGAATCCAGATTGAGGGAAATGAGTTCTGACTCAAACAATGGGTTTTCATTTTACCATGCCCTTGAGGTGCCCTCTTTTCCCAAATCTGAATGATTCCACGAATCCAATAGCCTGTCGGTTGATAGACTTTCTTTGCTTCGTGTTGAATTACGATCATATTTCTTTCCTGTGCTGTTCCTTGGCTTTTCCTCATATAATTGGAAAGACTGGTAGTAAATTTTGAAATCCTTTCTCGCTTGTGTTAACACAGACTTGACTTAAAAATGTAAAGAAATGATGGCGACTTTTGTTTTGATAGATAACATAAGAAAAGACTAAAACATGAATATGTAAATGAAAGAAAAGGGCAATGTCCCATATTCAAAAAGAAAACTTACCTGAATACGACAACCAACTCCAATGAGTATGACATGCATTTTGGATTCAGCTGCCTGATCTTCTTATCCAAACTCCCCATTTGTTGTTGAGTTCGTGCCTTTTGTCGTTGAGCCGCTTCTTCAAATCCATTGGACTCATACATCACATTCGACTGATGACATCTAAAAAGACATTCGCCAACAAATCTCTTTCTTTTCACTTTTTACTTTTCTCTTGAACTCTCCATCGCCTTACGGTGCCCATGAGGGTTTTCACCAATAAGACTCTCTCATTTTTGTATTTCTCTCAACTCACCATCGCCTTATGGTGCCTGCAAAGGTTTTCACCAATAAGACTCTCTCATTTTTGTATTTCTTTCCTGATTTCTTATGCTAAGGGAGACAAGCGGTACTTCACAATGTATCATCATATCCATTGCATGCTTAGCCTTAACACTATCAAAAATTGATCTGAAGGACTTTCTTTGGTTGTAACTTGGCTTTTGGTCAAGGTTTTAAAAGATGGTAAGAGGCTCAAACGATACTTGAAGTGGGGGTGGGACTTACAACTTTTGGAATCGACTCAAACAATGCATTAACTCATGCCCCAGTTTTGTTGACTGGGTGAATCTTAAATCTTTATTTGGTTAGACCGAGCCCGAAATAGGGCAGCCTACGTATCTCACTCCCGAGAGAGGAGAATCAGGTCGCACGTAGTTCCATCAGCTTGTCCTTTGCTTTGCTTTGATTTTTTTTTCTTTTATTTTCGAACTCTTTCTTTTATTCTTATTTTCTTGACATTTATCTTTGACTCTATTTTGATTCCAAAAGAGGGATATGAAAGAAAAATAAACGAGGCTCAAACGGGTAAACAAAAGATGACACAATGTTTGGATAGAAGAATAAAATGCCTTCATCATATCAATCTTAAAAAATGCAAGTACTAAACATGCAATAAACTCAACAAAGGATCAAATATCATACATAGTATCTTTTGACCGCGTCAGAATTGATAGCCATTTATGCCATTTTACCGTCAATATCTTTCAAATATAAGGATCCATTGGGTAACACTTTCTTCACAACGAAGGGACCTTGCCAGTTAGGGGAGAACTTTCCTTTCGCTTCAACCTGGTGAGGAAGGATATGTCTTAATACCAACTGACCAACTTCAAAGTTCCTGGGACGGACCTTTTTGTTATACGCACGAGCCATCCTCCTCTGATACAACTGGCCATGACACACGGACGTTAGCCTTTTTTCTTCAATCAAACTCAAATGTTCCAGTCGGGTTTTTACCCATTCATCATCATCAATCTCTGCTTCTGCAATGACTCGAAGAGAGGGAATTTCAACTTCTGCAGGGATGACTGCTTCTGTCCCATACACCAATAAATATGGAGTTGCCCCTGTTGAAGTATGAACAGTGGTGCGATAACCCAGCAATGCAAATGGCAACTTTTCATGCCACTGTCTAGACCCTTGTACCATTTTTCGCAGTATCTTCTTTATATTCTTATTGGCGGCTTCTACAACACCATTGGCCTTTGGGCGATATGGGGTAGAATTTCAATGTGCGATCTTAAACTGTTAACATACTTCTTGCATCAAATGACTATTGAGATTGGCAGCATTATCTGTAATGATCATCTTAGGAATTCCAAATCTACAAATGATATTGGCATGAACAAAATCTACCACAGCTTTCTTTGTCACTGACTTGAAAGTTACTGCTTCTACCCACTTTGTGAAGTAATCAATGGCTACCAAAATGAATCTATGCCCATTTGACGCCTTCGAATCAATCGGTCCAATCATATCCATTCCCCATGCTACGAACGGCCATGGAGCGGCCATTACATGCAACTCAACAGGAGGAGAACGTATCAGATCGCCGTGCACTTGACATTGATGACACTTTCGAACAAAATGAATAGAATCCCTCTCCATAGTAAGCCAGTAATAACCTGCTCGAAGAATCTTCTTTGACAAGACGTGACCGTTCATATGCGACCCGCATACTCCAGAGTGTATTTCAACCATAATTGACGAGGCTTCTTTTGCATCTACACACCTTAGAAGTCCCAGATCTGGGGTCCTCTTATACAAGATTCCCCCGCTCGAGAAAAATCCACTAGCCAAACGCCTAATAGTCCTCTTTTGATCGTTGGTGGCATATGTTGGGTATTCTTCTGACTGAATGTACCGCTTGATATCCAAGAGCCAAGGTTCTCCATCGAGCTCTTCTTCAACCACATTGCAGTAAGCATGCTGATCACGACTCTGTATATGCACTGGATCGATGTAGGCTTTGTCAGGATGTTGGAGCATTGAAGACAAAGTGGCCAAAGCATCAGCAATTTCATTATGAATCCTTGGAATGTGCCTAAATTTTACTAACACAAATCATCGGCATAGCTCCTGCAAGCATTGTCGATACGGGATGAGCTTCAAATCTCACGTCTCCCAATCGCCTTGAATTTGATGGATGAGTAAATCTGAATCTCCCAACACCAATAATTCTTGGACTCCCATATCAACAGCTAACCTCAAACCAAGGATGCAGGCTTTATACTCTGCCATATTGTTAGTACAGTACAATCGAAGTTGTGCTGTTACCGGGAAATGTTGTCCCGATTCAGAGACAAGAACCGCACCTATTCCGACTTCTTTCATATTGACAGCTCCATCGAAGAATAACCTCCAACCTGGATCAACATCTATAACGACTTCATCGACACACGACACTTCTTCGTCAGGAAAATATGTCTTTAATGGCTCGTACTCTTCATCGATGGGATTCTCAGCAAGATGATCTGCCAAGGCTTGGGCTTTCATGGCAGTTCGAGTCTCATATACGATGTCGAACTCGGTAAGCAATATTTGCCACTTTGCCAATCGACCTGTCGGCATAGGCTTCTGAAAGATATACTTCAAAGGATCCATGCAGGAGATGAGATAAGTAGTATAGGATGAGAGATAGTGCTTTAACTTCTGTGCTATCCAAGTTAGGGCACAACACGTCCTTTAAAGAAGAGTATACCTGGCCTCATAAGTGGTGAACTTCTTGCTAAGATAGTAAATAGCCTGCTCTTTTTTGCCTGTGACATCATGTTGCCCCAGGACACACCCGAAAGAATTGTCCATGACTGACAAGTATAAGATCAAAGGCCTACCAGGCTCCGGGGGTACCAACACGGGCGGATTTGACAAATATCTTTTGATTCGATCGAACGCTTCCTGACATTCTTCAGTCCATTTTACCACAGCACTCTTTTTCAGCAACTTGAATATGGGCTCACAAGTGGTTGTGAGTTGAGCAATAAACCTGCTAATGTAGTTCAGTCTACCAAGCAAACTCATTACCTCCGTTCTATTCTTGGGCGGGGGCAAATCCTGAATGCCTTTGATTTTCGAGGGATCTAATTCAATTCCCCGACGGCTGACTACAAACCCCAACAGCTTTCCAGATGGAACTCCAAATACACATTTTTTTGGGTTGAGTTTGAGATTATACCTGCGAAGTCTTTCAAAGAACTTTCTCAAATCTTTTACATGGTCGGCCTGACTTTTTGACTTAATAATCACATCATCCACGTAAACCTCAATCTTCTTATGTATCATGTCATGAAACATAGTGGTCATGGCTCTCATGTATGTTGCTCCAGCATTCTTCAAACCGAACGACATCACCTGATAACAATAAGTTCCCCATGGTGTGATAAAAGATGTCTTCTCCGCGTCTTCATCATCCATAATGATCTGGTGATATCCGGTATAGCAATCCACAAAAGAGGCAACCTCGTGTTTAGCACAGTTGTCTAGCAAAATATGGATGTTGGGCAGTGGAAAATCATCTTTTGGACTTGCCCTGTTCAAATTGCGGTAATCAACACACACTCGAATTTCGCCATCTTTCTTTGGTACGGAAACAACATTGGATAACCACATGGGATAACGAGCCACTCGAATTACTTTGGCTTCAAGTTGTTTCATGATTTCCTCTTTGATTTTAATACTCACATCTGTTTTAAACTTCTTCAACTTCTATTTGACAGGAGGGAATGCGGGATCCGTTGGCAATTTGTGAGACACTAATTCAGTACTTAAACCAGGCATATCATCATAAGACCATGCAAAAACATCTTTATAATCCATTAACGTTTGAATCATTTCATCTTTTAGCTGGGGCAAAACATGTACACTGATTTTAGTTTCCCTAACATCTTCTTGATCCCCTAGATTTATTGGCTTAGTCTCATTCAAATTAGGATTCGGTTTGTCCTCAAATTGTTCCAACTCTTTGCTTATTTCTTCTAATGCTTCTTTTTCATCATATTCCTCATCCTGATCCATTACATCTGGATTATTTTGGATTTTAAGATCAGGCTGAAAATTCTGCATGCATGTCATGTCATTAGAATCAGCATAAAGAGAACTGTGTAAAAAAAAAGAAAAACAAACTATATTAGACACAAAACAAAAGGGACATTGCATTTCATTAAATAAAAGATAGAAGGGTTTAAACACAGACACCAATATAACATAAACAAACTAAAATCCGAATTACAACTCTGAAATAACTCGGATAAACAGAAAGGAAAACAAAATAAACTACCAAAACTCCCTCCTGACGGGGAGAGGAGTGACTTCCCAATTATTGAGACGGACAGCTGGACCTATGAATTGCACGTCTGCTATACTGGTACCTTCTCCTGCTTCAACCATATCAACTTCAATAAAAAGGTTCTGGAGGTCACCCACCAATTCAACTTCAGATTCCACATGCTTCGCGACATCGCTCTTAACAAATGACTCACTGAGTAGTGGCATTGGGCGAGGGAGTGACCATATTTCCTTCTTCCTTCCCCTGATTTTCTTCAGATCTTCAGCTGTAGGCTCAAATCCCAGACCAAACGTGCCCACGTTCTCACTTGGACATATGGGATGAACTATACCATGCAGAGATGCTCCCAAACCTTTTCCTGGCTCAAATCCGTATTTCCAAAGTTCACTCACCATCATGATAAAAGCAGAAGACAATTGCGGTCCCGGTATAGCTTGCCACTCAGGGATACGACTCACTGGCACTGTATCAAAAATTTGATAGACGAATGTCTCCTCTACGTTATTTGCTTCAATAAAGGACAAGGGAGAATCTTCGTAGTCTGATAAATCTCCTTCACCATGAATAACTACTTCTTGCCTGTCATGCTCAAACTTAATTATTTGGTGTAGCGTAGATGCAACCGCCTTGGCCTTGTGGATCCAGGGCCTTCCCAACAACAGATTGTAAGAGGATTCTACGTTCAATACCTGAAACTCTATGGCAAACTCAACAGGCCCTATGGTCAACATTAGTTCTATTTCGCCAATGGAATTCGATTTTGCACCATCGAAAGCCCTAACACATACATTGTTGGGCTTGATCCTATCAGCACCAACATTCAGTTTTTGCAAAGTAGAAATAGGGCAAATATTTGCACCTGAACCCCCATCAATCAAAACATGAGTGACATAGAAATCCTCACACTTCACTGTAATGTAAAGACCCCGATTATGCCCTGTACCTTCAACAGGCAATTCATCATCAGAAAAGCTGATCCGATTGACCTCAAAGATTTTTCCCACCATTTTCTCAACCTGGTTGATTGTAATCTCCCTTGGAACATATGCTTCATTCAATACCTTCAGCAAAACATCACGATGCTCCTTGGAGTGCAACAACAAAGATAAAAGGGAAATTTGAGCAGGGGTTTTCTTCAGCTGGTCTAATACTGAATACTCTGGCAACTTCATCTTTTTCAAAAAATCTTCGGCTTCCTCCTCAGTGATAGGCTTTTTGATAGACGACGGTCCACTCACCGTTGGCTTAGACTTTCTTAAGCTTTCAGGCACGAAGCATCTTCCTGACCTGGTCAAACCTCCTACCTCATCTACATCTTCCACAACTTATTTCCTGTGATAGGTCATCACATCCGCCCATAATTCTAGGGAATCCTTTTCGTATCAACTATCGGAGGTTGGGTCACCGGTTTGAGGACAATAGGTGCTGCCAGTGCTCCTTTCACCGTCAAGATAGGCTGACTCAAAGCTCCTACCACTGTCAACTTAGGTTTATCCTGACTCGAATCACCATACCTTCTGGCGCCTTGTACTGTGATCAGGGGCTTCTTTGTGCTTTTTTGGGATTTATCCTCCCTCATTCCTTCCTGGCTCAATGACATTGCTTTCAAAGACTCCGCTATATTCACCGATTTCTCCTCAGTGGTGTGTATCTTGACAATAGGCTTATAACCCCTCGAAGACTCTTTCCCATCATGTATCAATTCTAACATATTGGCTTCAGCATGGGTTGGCAGCGGATTCTGGTTAATGTTTGGACCCTCCGGGGCTTGGACCAACATCTGATTTGTGTCAATTAAATCTTGGACAGCTCTCTTTAAATGCTAGCATTTCTCAATATCATAGCCTGGCATATCAGAACAGTACACACACCTTAAATAATAATCGAGATTCCTTGGTGGTGGATTTGAAAGCCTTCCTTGAATTGGGCTTAAAACCTTCAACTTCCTCAACCTATCAAACAAGCTAGCATATGACTTTTCAAGAGGTGTGAATTGATTTTTGACCATTTTCTCCTGCTTATACTCGGGCCTAGGTTGAAAACTGGGTCTGGAGGGGATTTGGTAATTTGGTGGAGCGAATGGGCGATTTTGTGAAGTTTGTGCGCGCCACTGCGGGTAAGAAGGGGTTTGGGCATATGGTTGCGCACTATATACTGGGTAAGGGGGTGGTGGAATGGAATATAAAGGGTTTTGTGGAGGATAGTAATGGTGGGGAGGAATATATGGAGCTTGGGCGTAGACTTGGGCTTGGGATTGGGAATAGGGGCGAGGTGATCTTTTAGGATAGGAATGGGTTCCGGCTACGACAGTCGCAATGTCCTCTTTCTTCTTTTTGCCTCCAAATGCGCCAGATCCACCTTGAATCGCTTGTGTGGTAGCTTTTAATGCAGCAAAAATCACTATTCGACCGGTCTTAATCTCGTCCTCTATCATCTCCCCCATTTTGAGGACTTCCATAAAAGACTTTCCCATTGCCGGAAGTAAATGTTGAAAATAGGTCTCATCCTGCGCCTGAATGAAAACTTCTACCAACTTACTTTCTTTCATTGGAGGCTTTACCCTAGCGGCCTGTTCACGCCACCTTATCGCGTATTCCCTAAAACCTTCAATGCTCTTTTTCTTCATGTTGACCAAAGATTTTTCGTCCGGAATCAAGTCGATGTTGTACTGAAAATGTTGAACAAATTCAGAATCCAAATCATCCCAACTGTTCCATTTATCGATATCCCGATCGATGAACCATTCTGAAGCCAGATCTGAAAGACTCTCACCAAAGAAGGCCATGAGTAGTTCTTCATTTCCTCCTGCAGCCCTCAACTGGTTGCAATAACGTCTTAAGTGTGCAACAGGATCACCGTGCCCTGCGTACTTCTCGAACTTAGGCATCTTAAAACCGGGGGGCAGGTTGATGTCTGGGAACATGCACAGGTCTTTATAGAAACACTTCTATAATCTCTGATTCCTTGCAAATTCCTCATAGCTTGCTCTAAACTCTTCAATTTCTGGGCTATGACATCCTGTTCCTCCATTGCGACAGGTTTCTCCGTATCAAATGGAAATGCAGGCGGCTGAGTGTACCCATACGGTTCATTCAATTGCAGAGTAGGCTTCGTAGCATAATACTGACCATCTGAAACCTTCAGTGCTGGCTCACTGGAAGACCAAGGAAGCCTTATTGTGGGACGCACAACATATATGGGAGTTTCATGTGGTGGCGGGGCCACGAATACCGGTGTGATCGGTGGCGCTGGCTGAGCAGCTGGTCTTGATTGGGGAGCTGCCAAGGGCACACCAGAATTGCCAGGATAATAATGTTGCGGAGTCAATCCTGGCGCGTGCTCAGGTGACTCAGTAGGAGCAGAGAATTGTGTCTGAGAGAGCGGTGGGCAATTAGAGATATTCCCAAGACCTTCAGGGAGCGGAGGAGGAGGCATTCCGCTGGCCCATGCCCGGTGCAAATCTATCAATTGTTTCCTGAGCCTTACTACCTCATCATTGTGTTCTGAACTTTCTTCCCTGTGATCCTGATCCGGGTCAATGAGCGAATTTTCAATCTCCCTGCTAGCCATTGCGAGCTTTGCTTTGGATCTAGTGAAGTATGGGTGACTAGCCAGAGTGCTGCAAACCTACCACTGTTATCTGAAAGAACATGCTCATCAAAGACGACATCCGTTAGGATTAGGGTATACCAAAAGCATGGGAATCACATTGGTAAAATTGCCCTAAGTTCATGTTCATTTCTACCAGCTTTTGAGGGTAGCGAGGTCATTTCAACATCATCCCGATTTTTATTTACACACTTTTTTTTTATCTACACCTATTACTATTTTTTTTTATCAATATCTGTTCTTTTCCTCACGTTATCTACCTTTATTTTATCATTCTTTATGGCTTTTGTTTTCCTTAAAAGAGGAAAAATAATGAAAAACAATGAAACAAAATGATTAGATCGAACCCAAAAGTAGGCTGCCTATGTATCATGTTGTACATGAATCAGATCTTGCGTAGTTCAGGCAGCTTATGCATAAACATTACACAATTGAAGGTTTTTTTTTTCACGAAACACGAAAACAAGTAAACAAAAGAAAGACGTAACATCCTAACATTTCGATGAAAGATAGCAAAACATACAACGAATTTAGGACCACTTTAAACTAAACAACAAATACAAAACAATACTTTAAACCCCTAACGATATGCGTGCAATAAAGACCCGAATATCAAAAACAAACTTAACTCCGACTTAACACAGACACCAACCTACAATGACAGAAACATAAAAGACTCAAAACTACATAAATATAAGACATGTTTTTTCAAACTGGTGCTCTGTGTGATGTCCCCGGCTGAGATGAACCCATCTGTGAAGTCCCCACTTTTCCACTTAAACTTTGCAACATGTCCTGCAACGACGTTTTGATACCCGGAAACAAATTTCTTGCCCGTATCCCCGCCTCTTGGAGAGTACACCCGCAAAGGTTTCTCTGACACCCATCCACAGTTGTGATCAAACGCGACAACTGAACTCTCAAAAACTCCACCTTGACACCCGGATCTTCCTGCTCATCATCTTCTACCATGATTGCTTCCCGTATTCGCCCTCTAAGTTGGGCTGGTAAGGGTCTACTAATGCCACGGGGCAGAGATTGTAGCCAGATTTCATAGTTTTGAGTGCATCCTGGATTTTCCTTGAAAGTATCGACACCTAACTTTATCGCGTTATTCCAGAATTGCTCATATTTGCTTTCCCCCACGGCTTGGTCTTTAAAGTACTCTACATCCTTTAGAAGGTCCATTCTTGGGGGGACGTCTTGCATCCTACCCAACTGACGCATCACCCTTCTTGGACTGTAAGGTCTAGTGCAGTTAAGTCCTATCAAAGCTAGAAAGAGTTGCATTTGAGATCCAATCAAGATTTTCTTAGGACAAAACCACATATAGCACCAAAGAATGTTGTTTGGAGTTCTTGATCCGAGAAATTCGATCCAAGAATTGACTCCAATAGGAAAAGAAAATTTGTCAAAACGCATTCTTTCTTACATGGCTTGCACTCGATCATTCAGACAACGGTCGATCACATCTGCTCTAATCAAAGAAGGCGTATGCAAGTGCTCCATCATCCACAACTGCAATATCAGATTACTCCCCTCAAAAAATCGTACCCCTCATTTTACTTCAGTTAAAGCCTTATATATTTCTGTTAAGATCATTGGTACAATGGTGACCTCATCTTTTTTCTTGAATAAAGCTATCACCACTGATTGTAGACGAGTATTGATACACCTCTCATCTAACGGAAACACTAAGATACCCAACAAAGCCAGACAGAAAACCTCCAGACGACGTTGTTCCCAGATTTTTTTGGTAGTACAGAATTCATCCCAAAAACAGTCGAAACCCTCTAAAGACCCAAATCTAGCAAACAAATAGTCCACGGAAATCCAAGATTGTTTGAGACATCCCAGATGCTTGTTATCTTTTAATCCACAGAGTCGAAGGAATTTCTTACGAGTATGATTGCGGGCTAAAATCATCTGCTGGCCCATGTAAGTCAACCGAAACAAACAAGATATTTCTGCCAGGGTAGGAGTCAATTCACAACTTCCGAACCTAAACACCAAATTATTTGGATCCCAGAAAGTCAACGCAGCTTCTATTAAATCCGGACGAGGCGTGAGATCCATGAGTGTTACAAGATTGCCTAACACTTTCCTCACTTCGTGCTTTTCGGAGTAATTGAACGTGCCCCACCACTTGATCAACTTTTTGGGTACCTTGACAACCATAAGGACTCTAGACTTTGTGGACAGATCCATCCTGTAGTAGCAGATAAGAAATTGTCTCAAAATTTGATAACAGCAAAAGGTTCCCAACCAATGGGAATTTGACGCGGACATACGTCGACGGGACAGACCGCTTCATGACTCCAAATCGCCGAACAGTAATGCTAAATAAAATCAGCCTACTTGGCTAACAACTCTAGGTTACAGAGTAAAAGACCTAGCCTAAGACTAAGACGAAGACCAAAATAAAGGTTACCGGACCCACCGAGGGTTGCCTACGTATCCCGCCCCGAGGGACGGAAATCAGGTATGCGTAATTCGTCCAGATTGGACAACTAACGATTAACTAATAAATTGAACCTAACTTAAGAGACAAAACCAAAAACAAACGAATAAAAACTTTTTGGATTTTTCAATTAGACACTTTAACTAAGACTGATACCATCCATTATGGAAAAAAAATGTTTTTTGGTATTTTTGCTTTTGACAAATACGTAGAATTTTTTATTTTTTTTTTGAATTTACGGTACTTTGAGAAGACAAATGCAAATATGTAAAAAAAAAAACTTTTTGAGTTTTTGGATCGTGAAGAACAAAAGCCTTAAAGAATTCTAAAATAAACTACGACATTCCTTTTGATTCATTCTTTTCGACTCGCTTTCTATATATTTTTTTTTTTTTTTAAATCAGTCCGTCAAATGACCACGTTACCCTCAAATATGCAACAGTTAGCACGTAAGGATGCTTTAAAGGTGAGTCTCCTACAAAGGACCGTGTAGGCCCCGCTAGGTCTCAAAATGATGCACATAAGAATGACCTAAAGGCTGACCTACGTTGTGGTTTACTAACAAGGCCGTTCGGGGGAGCATATGGTCGATAGTGGCTGCTTTGCTTTCCACCTACTCCATACATCCAACGGCTCCCCCCTAAAATAAAGGTGACTCAACTAGATTTCGTGCGCACGACGTGCGCTCCAAGACTTGTTGCAGAAAGAAGGCCGGGGGGATGGACTCATGATGACAAATATAAAGCGGTAACACATAGGATAAATATTATAAACAAAGAGCACAAAAACGCACAAAAGTGAAAACAATAACAAAACAATAATCACAAACAATGCTTATACACTCGTAATGCCAAACAAAGCCGATACGACTCGAAAATAAGCTCGAATTCAACAATCCCCAGCAGAGTCGTTAGAGCTGTCACACCCTTTTTTTTTGTTTTACTACCAAAAAGATTATATTTAAGGATCGAAAGGGTTTTATTATTAAAAGTGACAAAAGATTGAAAATTTATTTCGAAAAAGGGTTATTTACGTTTAAACTCAGAGTCGCCACTTGGCATAGATCGGGTGTGTCAAGTCACCTTTCGAAATCCCTTTTCAAAATATTTTGACTCTTAAAACTGGTTTGCGAACAGAGATTTCAGCTAAGGAATTCTGTTGACCGAGGGGAAGGTGTTAGGCACCCCTCGATCCCGTGGTTTTACCACGGTCGCGTTATGGAGAGTATCGGCTAGTTAGACATTACGAATGTACAAACCACATAAACAAACATAGAATAATCAATCAAAACACACAAAGACAAAATAGTCCAAAGTTTAGTATTCAGTCCAATTATACAATCCCGAAATAGAAAAATGCAAAAATGTAAACCTACGCTAACCTATATTAATCCTAAACTATGCTCCAAAGCTTTACCCGATGCCTCGGACCTTGATCGCGAGCGTCCACCGAGTACAAGATACCTCGGGGCATTCCCCGGATAAAATAATACAAGTGCTTCGGGGCATTCCCCGGTCAAATGGTACAATTGAGTCAAGCACGATAAATCAGAAAATATTCAACACATATACATTCAAACATTCATCAAAACACCATTCCTAAACTTTTGCTTACCCGAACTACCGTTTGCCTACCAATTTCAACCTGTCATGATACTATGGTGTTTGACAACATCAATACTTGTTCCGAATTAGCAATTATCAATGAATCAAAATGCTATAATATTCACTTTTCTTTTTGATTCCCATCCCTTCTAACTTCATTTTTAATCAATAACACCATTAAAGCTACTCAAATTCATTCTACATACCGGCGAAAACACACCGTGAAGCACGAAATCATGACATCATACGTCAACAAAACTCATCAACTACGATCACATCACGCATAATCGCAACAATTAAACACATTTTTGAGACAATAACAAGAATATAGAGTTGAGGGATGGACCTTAAACCGCTTTTTGACCCATATTATTCGACGAGATAAAGAAAACCCGCCTCCAATAACCTCGACTTAAACTCCAACGAAAAATCTGTCCAGCTCGGTACTTGAGAAATTGAAACCCGAAATTCGATTCAAATAACCAATTCGTAAAGAAACTGAAAATATTCAATATACGCCCGAGATCGATCCTAAACAGCAAAACTGACCCGAACGGATCAAAATCCAACCCAAACACACCAAAACATAGCCTGCACGAATCGAAATCTATCCCAAAACAGTCAAAAATCTAAACCTAAACCCGCCGAAACCGACCCGTTCAAGCAGATTTTAGACAGATTTCGTTGGAAAGGAAAATAATGGGAACACTCACGGTACCGGAGCTCCGGCGAGCTTGGCGGCAAGACGACGGACGAGGAAGCTAAAGTTGAGGGAGAGGGCGTGCTAGCTGGTTTCTCGGGTGAAAGGCTGCGAGTTCGCTGGTCAAATCTCGCCGGAGACAGTGAGACGGGGCTGGTCGGCGTCGCGATGGCGTTGGTCGGAGCGGGGGCTAGGAGAGGAGCTGGAAAAGGTGGTAGACGGAGCTCCGGTCGGCAGTGGTGAGGGTGAAAGGAGAGGAGTTAAAGGGAGATCCAATTTTTTCTTTTTGATTCAACAATGGCTTCCCTTTTTGTGTTCCTTCCCCTCTGTCCTCAGTGAAGAAGAAGATCCCCCCCCCCTTTTTTTCTCCATTTTCCTATATATGGAAGACCCCATTTTTTTGTTGGTTTTTCTTCTCTTTCTTTGTGTCCAAGAAATGTGGGGGGGAGGGGTGGTTACGTGGGGGTAGGGGTAGGGGTTAGGATGTGTTGTCAATTTTTAGTTGGGTGGGTTGTTAGTTTGTTAGGGAGTTTTATTATTTATTTATTTATTGTATTTTGTGGAGGGATAATTACACGGGGTAGGGCACGTGGTAAGACAACATAACATAAAATGAGTAAAGTGAATAAAAATGGTGGTAAGAAATCACGTGTCTACAATACGAACAAACAATCAACCTTTGGGTGATCCATAAATGTCTTATAATCAAAATTTTAATTTACCCATAATTGGTACATCATTTATAAGCATCAAAATTAATGGATAATTAATTTAAACTTAACCTTTATTTTTGGAATTAATTTTATAAAGATTCGACCACTTTGGTGTTTAACGAATCTTATACATATAATTTCAATTCACATTAAGAAATAAATTTTAGTCGTGCATATCATGAGGGGTAATGATGCAACACATGGATTGATGAATTCGCTCGACATGCACCCCTCTGAATTCTCCAATTTCATTTATTCTCACAATTAGTCATGCTAAGTCAACAATATGAACTGCAAGGGACAAATTGCAAGCCCCACTTACTGAATTCTTTGAAAAGACACCAATTCAATATGATTTATATATATATATATATAAACATAGCAGGAAAACAAAGGCAAAAATTGGACATCAGCTTCTTCGAATCAAATTTCTCCAAAACTGGACACTTTCTATTTCTTCAAAACCCTTTTAAAATTCTTAGGTTTTTCATTATCATATGTTTATATTATCTTTTCAAATTTATTGAATAAAAAATTCTCGTCATGCATATAATCACATTAGTACGGAAATATACACTGACTGTTTCAATTCTTAATATGCAAAAGGCTATTAAACTATATTGTTCTAAATAGAATCAATTATGATAATACCAATATTTCAAATTTTGTTATTCAATAATTGTGAAATTTCTAACTAACATAATTAAAAATTCACAAATCTGGAGAAACATTAATTTTAATGGAAAATTACTAGTTTCAAAAATCTGGCTCTAATACCACATGTAAGCATATAACGGATTCTATAAACTTGAACATTCTTATATATATATAATCCTAGCAATTATTTAGGAACGTAGAACTTAATGATTTTCACATACCATGCTTTAATAATTTAAAAGTCAGTCAAGAAACATACCAGAATTCTCCATAGCTTTCTTGATTGAGATCAGCGGAAGCACAAAAGTAGAATATTATTTCTCTCTCTTAACCTTACGTTTCAGAATAGGTTTTTCAGAATAGTGTTTGATGGAGCCTATTCTTCTTTTGGCAGAGAGAGGAGCCCTTTTATAATATGGAAAGCAGACAGTTTTCATGTTCCATCAACGTGATTTGTGGGTACAATAATTATCCACTAACAGACAGTAATTATCCTACTAGGAGTCCCCGAGTAATTATCCTACTAACATATTAGTCAATAGTTTAATCCTACTAGGTAACTTCTCCATACAGATTTAAGATTTAACTTATTCGTTTAATCCTACTAGGTAACTTCTCCATACAAATTTAGGATTTAACTTATTCAATTATTATTAAACCAGTAAATAAATTAATTATGTGGGCCATAGAAATTTGCAGGAGTAAAGGGTCTATGAAATCTTAAAAATATATTAGCTTGTTTAATTATTCCTTCTTTCATCTTTTCTTATTGATTTAGTTTTTCCTCTAAATCCGATCATCGTAATCTTTGGTTAGGTCTTTTCTCACTCCACACGTTCAATATACTATTCATTCATATTATCATAAGTAAGAGATATAAAATACTCAAATCAGATAAAAAATCAAGTCACCCTAAATAAATATTAATCATGCTAATGAAAGCTTAAATACGTTTTCATATTATGAGTAAAACCACTTTCAAGAATAATGAGGCATATCATGGTCCTTATTAAAACCTGTTAGGATCGAAAATCTCGGATAGTGCGGAATTAAACAAAGTAATCAATTGAAGACGATAACAAAGATGATAATAACGATATGTTGAGAAAAATAAAGGAGGCACAAATTTAACGTGGTTCGGTCAACTTGACCTACGTCCACAACCAAAAGGAGGAGCAACTTTACTAAACAACAACGGAACAAAAAAAGAGTACAAAGACACAAAAGAGAGTACAAAATTAGAGTAATTAAATACTCTAATATCCCAAATACCCAAGAAAATAACCTCACAAATATCACTCCAAAGAAAAGGTTAACTCAAAGTATTTCACAACACAACTCTCTAGCAAATACTCTCTACAAAGAAGAAAAAACAAACACAACTACATCTTCTCAAATGTTGTGTTCTTCTCAAATTGGTGTGTTCCCTCAATTGGGGTGTTCTTCCATGTAGCTAATGAACTCCTTATATAGGCAAGAATTACCCCCATTGATGTCATCAATGACATCAAAGGACCATGCAATTTGCAGCCATCTTTCTTAAAAATATTTGTCCATCTTTGACTAGTTCTTTGGTAGCCAAAGAAGAAAATTATTGCTGCCAAAGTTGAACAAAATGAGGCTAGACCTTACAAATCTCCCCCTACAGTCCCATACATCATAGGAAGGTATCTCCGTCTTCTTAAAGAGATTTAGTATAATACTAGATCTCGCCTTTTTATCAAGGCTATCAAACTCCTCGTCTGTCATTTTTTATGAAATTTTCTCCTTTTCTTGCAGTGCGATATCAGAATAATCCTGAACTAGGATAGCTTCCATTTTCAACTTCCACATACCAAAGTTTGCAATTCGATCAAATTTCTCAACATAAATCTTTGTAATCGTCATGGTGACTACCAAGACAAAATCGGGATTAACCTATTTTGATACCAATTTGTTAGGATCAAGAACCCGGTTATTACAGAATTTAGCCAAATAATGTTAAAATGACAATAACAAAGACAATAACAAGTTGATAGTAACGGTACTTAAAGAAAAAATAAAGGAGGCACAAATTTAACGTGGTTCGGTCAGTGTGACCTACGTCCACGAGCGGAGAGGAACAACTTCACTATATCAACAAGAGTACAATAGAGAGATTACAAAATTAGAGTAGTCACTCTAATTAACCCAAATATCCCAAGAGAAAACCTCACAAGATCACACCAAAAGAAAGGGCTCACACAAAGTATTTCCCAACACCAACTCTATTAACTTAATACTCTAATAGGAAGGAAGAATAAATACAAAAGAATGAAAGAGAACTCTTGTAATTTGATGTGTATTACAATTGAGAAAGAAGGCCTCTATTTATAGAGATGAAAATGAAGACAAGTAGCAACTTTGTTTGAACAAGAAGCAACTTATTTGAACAAGTAGCAACTTGTTTGAACAAGTAGCAACTTGTTTGAACAAGTAGCAATCTTGTTTGAACAAGTAGCAATCTTGTTTGACAAGTCCAAAAAAATAATCTTCCACAAGTATTTGGTAGAAACTTCCTTTGACAAAGTAAGAGTGAATCAAAGTAAGGCCACATTACAAATCTCCACCTTGGCCTGAGTTTGGTTAATATAGTAAATTTTCTTCCTCTCCGCAAAAACCCGTGTGGGCAAAATCATTCTTCACAAACGGCAATCAAGCTCAAGCAAAGCTTGAACTTACTGACCGGAAGAGACTTTGTGAACATGTCTGCAGGATTGTCTCTAGTGTTGATCTTCTGAACAGAGACCTTTTCTTTAATAATAAATCCTTCAGGTTGATGCATATGTATTTGTTCCTCAAGTTTTCCATGTAAGAAAGTTGTCTTAACGTCAAGTTGTTTTAATTCCAAATTATGCATGGCAACTAAGGCAATAAGGACACGAATAGAGCTATATTTAACAACAAGTGAGAAAATATCATTAAAATCAACTCCTTGTACCTGACTATAGCCCTTTACAACTAATCGTGCCTTATACCTTGCATCTTCAACCCTTGGAATTCCATCTTTTTTCATGAAGACCCATTTGCAACCAATGATTCTACTTCCTGGTGGCGGCTTCACAAGAGACCAAGTACCATTCTTATGAAGAGATTGAATTTCTTCATTCATTGCAATCAGGCACTTGGCTGAATCAGCACTAGAAACTGCTTCTGAATAATTTGATGGTTCTCCGATTTCTTCAGTTTTCTGTGCAACTGACCATATTTCCTCCGGAGTCTTGAAGTTCAAAGGTGCAGAAGGAGAATGATTGATAATATAACAAGATGTAGAGATAGCCTCAGCCCAAAAAGCATTTGTCAACCCAGCATTTGAAATCATACAACGGGCTCTTTCCAAAAGAGTCCTGTTCATCCTTTCTGCAACACTATTTTGTTGAGGTGTCATCCTCACAATGTGATGTCGAGCAATTCCTTCATTTTTGCAAAATTCGTTGAACTCGTCATTACAAAATTCCAAGCCATTATTTATTCTAAGTCGCTTAACCTGTTTGCTTTTCAATCAAAACTTTCCATTGTTTGAAAGTTAAGAAAACATCACTTTTGTTTTTCAGAAAATAAACCCAAACCTTCCTTGAATAATCATCAATGAAAGTTAACATATACCTAGCACCACCCTTTGATGGGGTACGAGAAGGACCCCAAAGATCTGAATGAATGTAGTCCAAAGTACCTTTTGTTTGATGAACTGCTGGATATTTGAAGCTGACTCTTTTCTACTTTCCAAACACACAGTGTTCGCAAAACTCCATTTTTCCAATACTTTATCTACACAGTAGACCTCTTTTGCTGAGGATGGAAAGACCTTTTTCACTCATATGCCCCAATCGCATATGCCACAATTTGGTGATGTTGGGATCAAGTTGATTTGAAGTGGAAACTGCAGCAGCACCTGTAACAGTGGATCCCAATAAAGTGTACAACGTACTTGATTTGTGTGCTTTTATGATCACAATAGCTCTTGAAGTTACTTTCAAAACTCCACCTTCACCTGTGTATTTACACCCAAGAGATTCTAGAGTGCCCAATGAAATGAGATTTTTCTTCAAGTCGGGAACATATCTAACATCCGTGAGAGTTCTCACCACACCATCATGCATTCTAATTTGGACTGTACCTTTACCAAAAACCTTCTAGGGAGTATTGTTGCCCATCAAGACAACTCCACCTCCAACAGATTCGAATGTGTTAAACAAATCTCTATTGGGACACATATGATAAGAACAACCCGAATCCAAAATCCACTCATCGTTAGATTTAAAACTATTATTAGTTGCTAAGAATATTGTTCCTTCAGACTCATCAACAGCTACACTTGTTTCGGCGGAGTCAGCATTTTGGTGCTCATTTTTGTTTTCCTTATGTTTTTCTTTGTTTTTCAACTTATAGCATTTAGAAATGAGATGACCTTTTTTATGACAGTATTTGCACACTACATTTCTAGGTTTAGACTTTGACCTTGATTGAGACCTCTCACTATTTGATTCTTTCTTATTAGATCTACCTCTTACAAATAATCCTTCCCCATGGATTGTGCTACTTTCCCCTGTAATATCTCTATCTATCTGTTCCTTTGTTTTTAAGGTAGATTTGATTTCTTTGTAAGAGATATTATCCTTTTCATAAAGCATAATATCTCTAATATGCTTAAATGATTGGGATAAGGAAATAAGTAATAAGACGGCTTGGTCTTCATCATTAACTTCAGCGTCTATATTACTCAAATCCATAAGAATAGAATCAAAATCATCAAGATGTGAGAGTATAGAGGTACCTTCTACCATACGAAATATGTAAAGTTTTTGCTTCAGGTAAAGTCGATTTTCCACTGTCCTCTTCATATACAAGGCTTTTAGTTTTTCCCACATGCTTTTCGCTGTGGTTTCTGCAGATACTTCACGTAAAACCTCATTTGAGAGATTTAGAATAATACCTGATTTTGCCTTTTTGTCTATGACGGCAAACTCTTCGTCCGTCATTTTTTTCGGCTTCTTCTCCTTTCCTTCTAGTGCCATATCTAAGCAGGTTATTTTTCAGTAGCCAAAATGACTATAACAAAACCTAGATATATTAATAACAGAGTGAATTACCAAACATGGTAGCATATAAGAATAGGCTACTTATACCATGCTTCTCATCTCATAAAATCAGCAAATAAAGGCAAAACTTGGTTAGATCTTTTCAATTCTTGTATAAAGAATCTCTAAACAAAGGTGTTCTTAAGAACATGGTTGGACTGGACCTTTGATAAGTTGTTCTTTTTGCAAGCACAAGGAAGAAACTAAGGCCCAACAGAACTCACAAGACATAAATTATAGGGAAAAGGACATGGGGTGGCTATTTTAAAAAAAAATTGACACAATTTAAAAAGGTGGACAAATGTAATCTGTCGGCTAAATTTAATTCCTTT
Source organism: Capsicum pubescens (assembly GCA_030864215.1). Lineage (NCBI taxonomy): Eukaryota > Viridiplantae > Streptophyta > Magnoliopsida > Solanales > Solanaceae > Capsicum > Capsicum pubescens. Next base: position 33,862,960 of record CM061541.1, read on the forward strand.
TTTTAGTCATTTGGCCCAATTGGGCACATGCCGTCTCTATACTACATTGATACACTTTTATACCAAATTGATACACTTTTATATTATATTGATACACTTTTTAAAAAAAAAAAGAGAAAGAAAATTCTATGTAAGCATATGCAGTCCGTATACTCAATTGATACTTTTTTATACCACATTAATACACTTTTATACTACATTGAAACACTTTTATATTACATTAATATACTTTGATACCACATTGATACACTTTTATACTAGATTGATACATTTTATATCATGTTGATACAGTATATATACCATATAAATATACCTTTTGCAGAGAAAATCTATGCAAGCATATATAGTAATTCGTTATTCGTGAATTTGTTAACTTCACCTAAATTTTTGTGAAAATTTGTGCAAGCATATACAAAATTTATTAAACCATGTACCTTTGTTGTTCAAACATTCCTTAATTTTTTTGATTAAAAAGCGAGAGATAGCAGAAAAAAATAAGTCAAAGTGTCACTATAGTGTTAACTCAAATGAAAAGATATGGAATAATTATGGGTGGACTTGTATTTCATGTTTTTATTTTCGTGATCGCATCTGAAAAAATAAATGGGTGCATAGAGTGGACTTTTTTCAAAAACAAAAAAATCAACAACATTAAAAGAAAAAAAATAGTGAAAATTAAACAAAAAAAATAGGAAGAAAGAGAACATAACATGTAAAATAATTGACATTAAAAGTTAAACAATAAATAAATAAAAGACCCAAAAAAAAGGGGGTAGTAGCAACAGAAAAGCCTAAACGACTATCGATTGGAATTGCCAAATCAATGGCTATATTAGTGAAAATATTTTGGACGAGCTGACATTTGTGTCCTTTCCCCTAAATTATATTGTATTCATACGAACTTATGCCGATAAAAGCTAATTTCTCTAAACCTTTGCTAGACCAAAGGTTTTCTAAGCTTTTACCTTGAAAATGAGATACTACACGACTTAAGCCCAACACTTTTGCCCTGCAAAATTAGGTCACAACTAGGGATACTTTAACCCACAAATTTTATTAAATAGGAAGCAGGAGAGGCAAACATTAAAGATCACCGCGAAACAAGACTTATCCTTGCAAAAACTTGAAATAATACTCTTGGCCCAAACTTGAAGATCTGTGGACTGTCCTCAATATTATTAGTAAAAGTTATATAAATAACGATATGTTTACTAGTATTTATTAAAAAAATTTAATTTTTTTCAAAATTTTATTAAATCTCAACATTTAGCCTTTAAAAATACAAATGAGTTAAGTTAGATACGTCCTACAGGTACATGTATTAGTTAAACTAATTAGCATGTTTTAAGGAATTAGTTAAACTAATTAGCATGTTTTAAGAGATAAACAACTAAACTAGCATTAATATAGCAATTAACCTAACTGATTATGGTAAAAACTAAATACTACTCCACGATATATGGTAATTAGTTTGTTATTCCACCATTTTAAACAAGAACCTTTCCATAATCAGTTTTCAGGTTGCAAAAAGTTCATAAGTTCCATCAAAATAAATTCATACAACGTTTTTTTTTCGATTTGTTGATTTTCTTTCATCAATTGCAATGAAAGTTCATACGTTCCATCAAAAAAAAATTCATAGGACCTCTTTTTTATTATTATTTGTTGATTTTCTTTTATCAATTGCAATGAATATTTCAGTGTTCATATGTCATTCCGACGTTTGGATTAACAATATTATACCATAATCACCCAAACTCATTTCGTTGTCGTCGTTCGATATGAAGGGAAACAAGATCATTACAGGTTTCAAAAATAGTGAAGTTAAGGTTGCGCAAATCTACAAGGACAAGTGTACTATTATTTCAGTTATGTCATGTTATGCCATTGAGCATTCCTTCCAATTGATCTGACAAAAAAGATTTGTATCTTGTTTATGCGAAAAAAGATCTGACAAAAAAAATTGTATCTTGTTTAACGTTTTAAAAGTAGATATTTGTCTCTTGTTTATTCAATTAGGCATTTAACGTAAAATTGATTGTTGTTTTATGTAGTTCTGTTTTTTGTTATTTTTAGTAGGCGGAGATACATATTTGGTCTAACTAGATACATTTTTTCATCATCTTGTATCTCTGATTTTATATATATAATATATATATATATATATATATATATATATATATATATCAGCATACCAAAAATACATATTAGTAGTGTTAAAGATTCATATTGTGGGCAATTGTACATATATGTATCTCTCGTAAAAAAAATTTGTACGGTAAAATACATCTCAATTTTTTAACATATTGCCATTGAAAATATATATAACTAACGTTAGATACATCGTACAGATTCTTTTAGGTAATTGTTCCTTAGTATTATTCTCGTATAAAAAGGGGGAAAAGAGGGATGTTGAATAGATACAAACAGACGCTAAATTTCATGTGCTATTTTTAGTTGTTGTCGACCTATGAACAAATAGATGAGAGACATCAAGAATCTCAATAAAGACACTAACCAAATAACTCTTTTCTGCCTTTTTTAGTGATATACTTTATATAAGGATAATGTAATGTAGGTGTTTAAGTGAATGTCTATTTATATATAGTTGTTAATTATTAGGACTTTACTTGAACGAGTGGTGCAGTTGTTTTAAATTAGGAGTCCTTAGCAGTAATGACTTTGGAGTCTTATTCTCCAAAACACTCTTGCATATATATATTGATGTAACAAAACACTTTTGTATATAAATTAGGTGTATATAAATGTATCTCTTGTTATTGCACATTTTTAAATAAAATTTCTTTCATATTTCGTTTTCAATTATAAATTATTCATACGACCTTTTTATTATTTTTTCTTAATTTTGTTTGAAGTAATTGCAATGAATATTTTAGTGTTATTATGTTATTCCGGCATTTGGATTAACGATATAACGTACGAGGGCTAAATAATTGAATTCAAAAAAAAAATTATTGAATTAAAAAAAAAATGCGAGATACATATAACATACCCCTCGTACACTATATGTATCTTTAAGCTTACTAACATGTATCTTTCGTATGCTGATTTTACTAAAACTTTAAAACAAGAGTTAACCAGATAACTATAGATACAAAATATTGAAAAAAAAGTATCAGGTATGTGTAAATATGTATCTAAGCCTAAAATTATTCAAATTCAAAATAACAAGAGATATATAAATGCACAATAACACAAAATTAGCTATACAAAAAGCTTAAAATGTATCTGTTGTTTTACAGAATATGATCTTTTGTATAAATATTTGAATCAAAACAAAAAACAGTGTGAGATACATACAAAATAAACTCGTACACAATATATATCTTTAAGTTTACTAACATGTATCTTTAATATGTCTATTTCACTATAACTTAAAAAACAAGAGATACATATGACAACAAATATAGAGAATAACATATACAAGAAATTGCTCTGAAGGTCTCCATAGATCTTGAATTTTTGTTTTGAGATAATGATGCAAAAAAAATTTCCCTAGTAACTTGATGATTTGAGAGTATTTTCAAGGTAAATGTAGTTGAATTTTTTCTTCCTCGGAAAGATGAATGACTTTAAATCCGTTCGTCATCGTATCATCTTTTGTCGGAGGTTTCAATTGATTTTTTGCTTCGCACAGTAAAATATTATTGGATTAGAAGGTTTTCCTGAGTACCAATAACGAAAAACCAGTCGAAAATAACCTCATCAGGAATAATTTTCTTCGCCGAAATAGTAACTTTACCCATAACTCAAGTACCAAAAACATCATCATCTTCAACACGAAACTCCGAACGATCAATTAAGTGAGCTAAAGGGATATGATGCTATTTAATTTGATTTTTGAGAAAAACTATTGAACATAATAAGAAGTGAAGATGAATTTAGGGGGGGGGGGGAAATACCTTAATTAAAAAGTGTGAAGAAAATTGTGGGATAAAATCTGTGATCAAAATTTTGGCGTTAATGTAGCCATTAATGTAGGAAGAGTTGTTAAAGTTAAAATTGAAAAAAAAAAGTGTTTTAGATGTATCTCAATTTTTAACCTAAATTAATAAAAGTTGGGATATTTGTAGTTTTTTCAAACTGAAACGATTTTAGTAGCAATACTGATATATTCATTGCAATTACTTCAAACAAAATCAATAAAAAATAATAAAAAGGTCGTAGGAATTGTTTATAACTGAAAACAAAATATGAAAGAATTTTTGTTTAAAAATGTGGAATAACAAGAAATACATATATATACACCTAATTTATATATAAGAGTGTTTTGTTACATCAATATATATACAAAAGCGTTTTGGAGAATAAGACTCCAAAGTCATTGCTTCTAAGGACTCTAATTTAAAATAACTGCACCACTCATTCAAGTAAAGTCCTAATAATAAACAACTATATACAAATAGACATTCACTCGAACACCTACGTTACATTATCCTTACATAGAGTATATCACCAATAAAGACAGAAAAGAGTTATTTGGTTAGTGTTTTTATTGAGATTCTTAATGTCACTTATCTATTTGTTCATAGGTCGAAAACAACTAAAATATTACATGGAATTTAGCGTTTGTTGGTATCTATTCAACATTCTTCTTTTCCTTTTTTTAAACGAGAATAATATTAAGTAAAAATTACCTAAAAGAATCTGTAGGATGTATCTCACGTTAGTTATATGTATTTTCAACGACAGTATGTTAAAAAATTAAGATGTAGTTTACCGTTCAGAAAAAATTAATGAGAAATACATATATGTACAATCGTGCACAATATGTATCTTTAAAACTACTAATATGTATTTTTGGTATGTTGATATCACTAAAACTAAAACACCAAGAGATACGTATATATACACAACTCGAACCAGAGATACAAGATGAAGGAAAAATGTATCTAGTTAGACCAAATATGTATCTCAGCCTACTAAAAATAACAAAAAAATAGAATTATCAATTTTACGTTAAATGCATAGTTGAATAAACAAGAGACAAATAACTACTTTTGTAACATTAAATAAGATACAAATTTTTGTAATGTTAAACAAGATACAAAATTTTTTTGTCAGATCTTTTTTCGCATAAATAAGATACAGATCTTTTTTGTCAGATCATTTGCAAGGAATGCTCAATGACATACCATGTCATAACTGAAATAATAGTACACTTGTACTTGTAGATTTGTCTAACCTTAACTTCACTATTTTTGCAACCTGTAATGATCTTGTTCCCTTCATATCGAACAACGGCAACGAAAGGGGTTTGGGTGATTATGGTATAATATCGTTAATCCAAACGGCGGAATGACGTAAGAACAATGAAATATTCATTGCAATTGATGAAAGAAAATCAACAAATAAAAAATAAGAGGTCCAGTGATTTTTTTAATGGAATGTATGAACTTGCATTGCAATTGATGAAAGAAAATCAACAAATAAAAAAAAAGAGGTCGTATGAATTTTTTTTGATGGAACGTATGAACTTCTTGCAACTTGAAAACTTATTATGGAAAGGTTCTTGTTTAAAATGGTGTAATAACAAATTAATTATCAAATATCGTGAGATATTATTTAATTTTTACCATAATTAGTTAGGTTAATTGCAATATTAATACTTGTTTAGCTGTTACATCTCTTAAAACATGCTAATTAATTTAGCTAATTCATTAAAACATGCTAATTAGTTTAACTAATAAATATCTCTGTAGGACGTATCTAACTTAACTTATATGTATCTTCAAAGGCTAAATGTTGGGATTTAATGAAATTTTGAAAATAGTTGAGATTTTTAGTAAATACTAGTAAACATGTCGTTATATATGTAATTTTTACTTTACTAGTATTTACTAAAAATCCCAACTATTTTCAAAATTTCATTAAATCCCAACATTTAGCCTTTGAAGATACATATAAGTTAAGTTAGATACGTCCTACAGATACATGTATTAGTTAAACTAATTAGCATATTTTAAGGGATTAGTTAAATTAATTAGTATGTTTTAAGGGATGTAACAGCTAAACAAGCATTAATATTGCAATTAACCTAACTAATTATGATAAAAACTAAATAATATCCCACGATATATGATAATTAGTTTGTTATTAAACCATTTTAAACAAGAACCTTTCCATAATCAGTTTTCAGGTTGCAAAAAGTTCATACGTTTCACCAAAAAAGAATTCATACGACCTTCTTTTTTTATTTGTTGATTTTCTTTCATCAATTGCAATGAAAGTTCATACGTTCCATCAAAAAAAAAATCATAGGACCTCTTTTTTTTATTTGTTGAGTTTCTTTCATCAATTTGTAATAAATATTTCAGTGTTTTTACGTCATTTCGCCGTTTGGATTAACGATATTATACCATAATCACCCAAATCCCTTTCGTTGCCGTTGTTCGATATGAACGGGAACAAGATCATAACAGACATTTTCAACTAAAGTGCATGTAAAAATTATTTTTCCTTAAAAATAATTCAGGTGTATGCGATTTAAGTTGAAAATTTGTGGACTCACTTCGGACATTTTCAACTGAAGTGCATGAAAAATTTTTGGTCAAAATTTCAGTCATGTTTATATGAATGTTTTTTGTCATTCTTTTGGTTCTTCGAATTTTAATAATTTGACATTCAATCTTCCTCGAAGAGCAAATATCTGTCATTAATTTGTCAAAACAACAACAAATTCTTTTAGCACCATTTTATTTTTTTCATGTATATTTGTGCTTTATAGATGAAGAGGATTATATTCATTCGCTCTTGTATCACTTGTATTCATTAGATCTTGCACCACTTGTATTCATTAGCTCTTGCATCACTTGTATTCATTATCTTGTATCACCATATTCATTCTCTCTTGAATCACTTGTATTCATTATATCTTGTATCACCTGTTTTCATTAGCTCTTGTGTCTCTTGTGTTAATTCGCTCTTATATCACTTGTATTCATACACCTACACACATTTAGATTGTATCAACAACCATTAAATTAAAGTGATATATTTGATACAAATATGTTCTTCAAGATTATGTCTCTGGTACATCATTGCAAAAACTAATAATGAAATTATATTAAATAGAGGAACTTCAAGATTGTCTGTTGATAAAATCATCAGTGATACAATTAGTACATTTGATACAAGTATTTTCTTGTCTTTTTTTATGTATTCATTCTCTGTATTTGGCAAAATACAACTAATACAATCGAATGAATTGTATGTCTACGTTTGGAGTATCAGTGAGTGAAATACATATAGAGGGAGAGAGACGGGTGCGAAGGGAGATGAAGGAAAGCGCGAGCGAGATTGAGATAGAAGAGAAAGATTTTATAGAAAGTGACGTATAATTATCAAATGTAATCTTTTTAGAAATTACTACTATTAATAAGTGTGAAGAAGCAGGCAGCTCTTCGTCAACATGTCTGCTTCAGCTGCTTTGTGATTTTATTATATTATCCCTAATTAATTATTATAAGTCATTTACATATAAGAAAATTAATAATATTTAATAAAAAATAAAATACACATTTATGACATATCCGTTTCAGCTGCTTCAAACGTAGTTTTATTATATCACCTCTAATTAATTACACCTCTAATTAATTATTATAAGTCATCTAGGTATTAAAAAATTAATAATATTTAAAAATTAATAAAATTGACATAAGTGATAAATTAATTCTTGATGTCGTAGATTAATAGGACATCATTTAAATTTTCACAAGTATTTTTGCTTCATGATTTTACTATATTACCCCTAATTAATTATTATAAAGGCAATATTTCTCCATTTATCATATTTCATGAGAGAACTGATTTTTTAGGTCACTTGTAAATTTATTTTAGTTTTATGGCCCCTTTTTATAAGAGATTTTTATGTTTACACATTAGAAATCTTCAGTTATACACATAAGAGATCTAAAAAATATTTTTTTCTATTCATTTTGTAAGTAACCAAGAGATTTTTCTGCTGTTCTTTCTTTTCTGCTTTTTTCTCCCAATCATGTTGAGCTTTCACCCTTGTTTTGTTTCTGCGCAAAGAAAGAAGTAGAACAAGTGCAAAGAAACTGTATGTTTGCCGCTACTTTTTGAGCTGTGACTACATAAATAAACATTTGTATGTCCATTATAGTATCAGTAGATGTGGTTTGGAGAGGATGAATTGTACGCAGACCTTGCTCTATCTTTGTGGGTAAAAAGGTTATTTCCAATAGACTTCTTTTTAGCACTGATTATATTTCAACTAATTCTGGAAAATCTGGTTACATTATAATCAACAGTCCCCAAAGGTGACATCTTTATGTTTGGACAGGTACAACGGTTTAGGCCGAAAGACACCGAACTGCATATAGCGGATGACTTCAATACTATTTTATTTTCAACTGCACTATATTTACGAGATGCGTGGTCTATTTTCATTTAAAATATCTTCACAATTTAATAGTAATTGGTATATGACGCTTGTTAATGCTGAAGGATTAATTGGTGACCAAGCAAAAAAGAGACGAGGCCTAATTACTTTATTGGCCATTCTAGCTGGGAACACTAGATTGCTAACAGTTAAAAGAGAAACAGCCTGTTTAAGAAAAAAATTGCTCTTGTATTTGCCCTATAGAATAACTTGGGCGCGTTTCCTTTTGCTTCAAAGTATATGCTGCATAAAATCAAAAAATATTTGAGGATTTAAGGTCTACGAATTCAGTAGTTACGATCCCTCCCATTCAGTACTGAAAAGCATTGGATTCAGCCAGTTTCCGATTGTGACTCTAATGTATGATTTTCCTAGAAAAAAGGATGTCAGATTGGTTCCTCCCATTCAACTAGCTCTATCACTTGGATTGTGAAACTAGGCCTGGGTACAAGAGTGGGCTGAATACATCAAAGCTTGTAGAGAAACAAACTCTAAACAGCTAAAGATCAACAGAGGAATACAAGATTATCACACAACATGAGCTATTAGACTCAGTGGCATAAGCTTTTTATGTGTTGGCAGCTGAAGATTCAGAAACAATTGAAACAAAGATGTAAATAAGAACTCATGAATACTCATTAGGAAAAGCATTCATCGGGCTCTGCTCATGCTCGATCACAGCATTACAGTGATTTCACTATACCAACGGCAGTTGCCTCGGATGCTAATATGCAACATAATGCTAATATTAATTCACAAATATGTGATGCTATCTTGCAATGGAACCCCCATGTGGCTCCGCACCTTGCCATTGAGGAGTCTAAGTGAATTTTCGGGACAAGTTTGAGGTCCTATCGATGGGTTTGGCCAAAGGTTTATGTTCCTCGAGGTGCCCCGCCCTTCTGTCAAGCAAGCAACGATGCCGTCTGCCCCTGCCCTCTCTTCTTCTTCGTTTGGATTTCAAGTGATTGCTATTTCAGTCCTTTTCAGGCTGCTGTATATTGGAAGCAAAGTGTTCAAAAACTTGCTACTCAACCCCAAATAAGTTGGAATCAGTTAGATGACTTCTGTATTGTCGTGTAATGATTAATCAGACCTAGAAGTTTTAACATTCTGTATCTTCTCTATGTACTTCATCATCTAGCCAGCACAAATTCCATTCAAAAATTGTCTCTTCAATTGACTATCCCCAATCTCTCAAATGAGTCGGACATATGAATCCTCAATATCCATTCTTGTACTACATAATTTGCCATTAAGTAGCATGAATGAAATGAAACGACACTTGAGCTACACCCAAAAAACGTTCTCAATCTGATAGTTCATCTTAACATGACATGCTACACAATAAAATTTGACAATTCCTGTAAGATTAGTCTACAATTGCAAACAAGAAAAGGACAACGATAGCTCAATGGCACGATGAGAGCAAGTAATCCTCATACAAAGTTTCAGCTCAATTCTAACTGCTCCAATACCTAAAACCTCAAAGTTTAGTCGTCGATCATGGCATTGATAGAAGCAATACACACTTCTTTCTTTCACACGCAATGCCATGTCTTAACAATACTCGTACAAATTGCATATTACGGTACAAATAGCAATAGAGATAAATATTTACAAACGATACATCCTACTCACTTGAGAGGAAGATCTTACAGATACAGTGGTGAACTAGAAAGAGTTCATCTCGAGAATATAACTTCGACTCTTGAGCAACCTCTCAACAGCTTCACAATACACCGCATCATCCCCAAATGCTCCTAACGCTAATCCTACATCTCCATTTTGTTCCTCCACTTCACTCCTGATGTCAACTCCACTACTAATCGGTCGGACAACAACCAATGTTGCACCAAACATCTTCGTGCCATCGGAGAGTTCCATCCTCGCTTCGTGCCTCATCCTCATTCGAACTGCTGGCACTGTTGTACGATTACTCCGCCACCATAAACCAACTCCATTACCACTACTAGCATTGTTCACCTCACCTTCTTCACCTTCATTTTCCCTACATTCTCTCAATCCTTTCTTATCCATTACAACTTTCCCTTCATCTTCTCTATCCTTGATCAACAAACTCTCCAGCTCTTTGTGCTCGTTTACAACTTCAACCATCATGTAATGCCTCGCTGACGCCGCAATCAACGCGCTAATTGTCCAAACTACCCTCATTTTCAAACCTCCCCCAGCTCCACCGCCGCCTCCGCCTAACTCCGCCTCTGCATTTCCTCCATCTCCACTACGAAACCCTAAAATCACGCAACTCTTCAGGGTTTTCCCAAACTCCGCCTTCCACCTAATTGTCGTACCTTTCTCTAACCGTAAATCACCAGACGGCAGCTCAATTTGAAGATCCCTAATCCTCTCAAACTCCTTCAAAATCTGGGCGGGTGAGTTCTGAGATCGGGTCGGGTTAGGAACCGGCTTACTCGGCGAAACGAGATGATGAAGAGATTTGATAATCGATCTAAGGAACGCGAAGAGAAAAGAATCATCGTCGTCGTCGGAATCTGTAACAGAAATGACCCGGTCTACCCGAAGAAGAAGCGAATCGGCTTGAGGAACCAAAGAGTTGAACCGTTTGGAAACGGACCGGCAACGGATTAGGGTTTTGATATCGGAGATTTGGTTGAAGATGAGGTAGATAAGCGGGTCGGGTATGCGATCGAACCCGTCGGAGTGATCCGATTCGAACTCCATTATCGCCGATGAGATTTTACTAATTTTTTTTCTGAAATGATTTATTGGGAATTAGGAGAAAAGTGTGGTGATAAAAATTGAGCTGGGAAATGAAGCTTATTCAGGGGAGCGTAATATTTGACCGTTGACTTGATTTATTCCAATGTGCAATAATATTTATTTATTATTGAATTATTATATAAAAATACTCCTCCGATATGAAGTTTAAAAAATAAGTAATGAATTTATAAAGTTTATAAAATTATTTTTTTTAAAATAGCTTTAATATTTATTTTTTAATTATTTTTTCTTATTAAATAAGATTCAGTATAAAATAAAATAAAAATAATGTCATTAAATAATTAACAAATAAAAAATATAATATTTTTTTTAGGATTAATCAAAAAATAATAATAACACATAAAATGAGATGAACGAAGTAATAAATAGTACTCCTTTCATTTCATTTTAGTTGACCCTTCTGATCGCTCCTTTTGATTCTTACAAGTCAATTTAATTAAGTTTTAAAGTTAAATTAAATTAATTTTTTAAAATTAAAATTTAGATATTTAAAATTATATGAATAGTATTATAAATTATAATTTTTTAATTTGAATAAAAATACAAACTTAAAATATTAATTAAAATTTATATTATATAATAAAAAATATAAAAAATAATTATTTATTAATAATAATATGGAGAAGTAAAAATAAGGGACGGAGGAGTAGAAAATGGGATCGAATGGGATATTTGTGTCTCTTTTTAGCCGAATTACCGGCTTTCGATCAGAAATTTGATAATGGCGCAGTGGTTTTGTTCTTCGTGCTACAGGCCATGCTTAGCAATCCCCGTCATAATTTTTTCATTGAAATTAGCAAAAAGTGAAAAGGATAAAAGACAAAATGAGAATTTTGAGACACAAATTTAAAGTCTTAGATTTGAAATTGATGTTGTAAAATGTGAATAGAATTTTAATTTTAATATTCCCTTCTTTCAATAATAATAGTCCATTGTTGATCTAGCACATTTTAAAAAATAATAAAATAATTTTATATAATTTTTTAATTATAATAAATTTAATATTTTAAAAAAATAAATAATATTTTAATATCAAGAATAAAATAAGCACAAATAAATAAATCATTCATTATTTTTGTCTAAAAATATTTATTTATTATTGACTTGACACACATGTTAAGAATTAATAAAAAATATGAGTAATTTACCATATCACCCTATTAATTATAAGTTTTCTAAATGATGGAAATTAAATTTAAAATTCTGACTTATTAATAACTAAGAATATAAAATTAATATAAATGAATAAGTTATTTATTGATCTTTCAAACTGTATAAGTATCATGGGGTTTTGGGTCACAGGTGACAAAAGAGTTTTAAAATGAGGTGTAGGTGACACAAGTCTTAATTATTAGTTGAAGGTGACAATTATTTTATTATGTATTAAGAAAGTTGGGAAAGTTTGAAAATAATCCACAAGTTTTTAAATTTACATTTTGATCCCAATGTATATCTAAAATAACGAAAAACGAAGGAAAAAAAGGCGTCTTTCTCTCTCTTCTCATCCATTGTTGTTTTCTCTCTCTTAGCGATTTTTGTTGTTAATTATTTCTGTTTCTACTGCTTTATTCATCATCTTCTGCTTCATTATCATCATCTTCTACTTCATTATCATCTCCATCTTCTTCTTGTCGACCATTTGTTGTTGGTGGTGGTGGTACAGCGCTACTGCTACGATCTGACCAATTTCTTAGGTCAAATTTTGTTTACTACATCACTTTCCACTTTGGCATTACTTCATAGGTGACTTTGGTAAGTAAAATTATGACTTTTATTCGTATTTGTCATCTGGGTACACTTCTGTTTTTCCAACAATGGATAGAACCCCGATTATGAATCCAGCATAAGTGCCCACAATTTAAACAGATCATCTGGTGCATCAGATGAGTAATCTGTTGCATCAGACTATTTATCTGTTGCATCATCGTATTATCTGTTGCATCAGACGTATTATCTGTTGTATCAGGATGTTTATCTGTTGCACCAGACTAATTATCTGTTGCATCAGAATGTTTATCTGTTGCACCAGACTAATTATCTGTTGCAAGGAATGATTAATCTGTTTGAAACAATACAAATCAACCCCTGCCGCAAACCCAACAGATAAATCTTGCTATTGCTACTGGATTCTAAATTATTCCTTTTTACGTCGAATCGTCGACATGTTTGTTGAGAAGATAGTAGACAGAATGAAAATTAAATATGAATTAAAACGTCAAAGATCAAACATAATTTATTTATTAAACAAATAAAAATACATATAATAGACTAAAAGAAAAATAATAGTCTAATTATTATTATTATTAGCATCATCATTGTCAGCCGACCAATCTTCAACCGGAAGTAACAAAGCCCTCCTCAGCCTGCGTATCTCGCGGAGCATTCTTGATCTAACTCCTCCCAGTTTCCATTGCAGATCACGAACTTGATTCTGAAGTTCATTCACGGCGTCTTGCAGAAAAGCAACGTCCCACACTGGGTCAACCATAATCTTATCTTCTAGAGTGTAATATGAAAGACGAGATGCAATAAATAAATAGAGTGTATTTGAATGAACGATTGAGTAAGGACGAACCTATTTATAAAGGATTGAATTTGAATGAGAGGCAAAAAGGTGCGATTATTCACCTCCATACATTAATTACATTTTTTATTAAATTAAGAAAATAAATATTGTGATATAAGTCATGACTTTTCAGATTATTATTATTAATTAGTTCTTTCAAAGAACTGTTTTTATTGAGTTGTGGCAACAAATTCTATATCTGTTGCATCAGATAACACATCTGTAACAACATATATATTATTTGTTGCAACAAATATAAAATATGTTGCATTAGATAACATATCTGTTGCAATATATAATCTAACTGTTCACCTCTATTTATTAATTACATTTTTTATTACTGTGAAAAGTAATGAATTAATTAAATTAAGAAATATTGTGATAAGTCATGACTTTCAGATTATTATTATTGTTTAGTTCTTTCCAAAAACTACTTTTATTGAGTTATGACTCGATATAGGTTACATCAGATAAATCATCTGTGAAAACAGATATATCATCTGTTGCAACCATAGTGAACCTGTTGCATCAGATAATTTAATTGTTGCAACATATAATCTACTTTTAAAAAAAAATAACTATATCATCATATCATTAATGCAAATTTGCTTACTTTTTTATTTTATAAAAAAAACATACCTTTTCAAATTCCTTAATAAAATAATAACCATTTTATTATATAATAAATAATTTTAAAAATAAATTCAAAAACAAAAATGGTGAAAAGTCACGGTCAATTATTAAAATTGTGGTTATAAATTGTGTTTATTATTTATTTTCTTATTATTTATTTACGAAATATTTTTCATATTGAATAAGCGGAATGAAAAGTCATGCCTTTTTTTCACCCTCTCAATAACAACAATAGCCTTTTTTTTAGTAATAACCGCCAGGTGCAACATATGATCGATCTGTCGTAGCAAATTAACCTCTAACTATTGACACAAATTGCTTCTCAATCCCTACCACCAACCGTCGACATGTTGAGAACAAGGAATAAACAGAATGATTATTATTAAATACTAAATAAGAATTAAAAATTCAAAGTCGACAACAAAATGAAATGAATGTTCATAGATTTTTGAATCCCTTGGGTAGATTTGATATACAAAAGGAGGAAAATAATCGCTTAAATAAAAAACATTACCTAATTATTATTACTACTATTATTATTATTGTCAATCAGACATTTTTCATCCGGCAGCCTTGCTCCGAAGTCGGCCAAATCTCTCTGGAATTCATCAAATTGCCTTTGAAGTTCACGTAAGGACTCGATATGAATATTCTTGTACGAATCTGGATCATCCATATTTGTAAGGAGGGACCTATTTATAAATTATTGTATCTCGAAAAGAAAAGAAAATTGCTTTAAAATAAATCTAACAGATGGGTAATCTGTTGTAAAATATATTCTTTTTGTTAGATAACTTAACTTACAACATACTGGCAATCTTTTTGCAACAGATGTATATATCTGTTTGATTTCTGCAACAAGTTGATCAACCGTCTTAACAGATGTCTCCAATTGTTTGACAATATAAACAGATGTGTTATCTGTTGCAACAAGCTAGTCATCTGTTTATTCAATTTAAGCCATAGATGGGCTAGGAAGAATAAGGTGTGTGCAGATGGATCCACTATCATATGTGTGGGAGTTAAGTATGTATTACTGAAAAGGTTACCGGGACAACATACACAAAGTACAATTTTTGTATGAATGCAGTTTTTAACCGATTAGGCATTGATCATTCAAACAAGATCCTGCATTGTACCGTTAAGTTTGATGGGTTCGAAATTGATAAAGCTGAGGACCTCATGAAGATGGTGCAAATACCCTGTTACGAATTACTGACGGTTGGTGCTCGTGTTTATCCGTGTCAAGTTTTGAGAAGGGATCAATATTTGTCGCCACTGCGGAGAACCAATAGCGATTGGACTTAACTTTAAGTGTGCATTGGACCCTTAGAGGGCCCTCGAAGCCTCGCACTGCATCAAACAAGAACGAAAAACCAATATAGTTATTGCCCTGGTCAAAATTTATATGGCTGGGTTGCTCGTTCGGGGTGATGATCATATGCCAGAAGGTGCGGTAGGAGAATGCTTTCGAGGAAAAATGGGTGGTTGATGAAAGACTACATTATCTGAGAGCTAATTGAAGAAGAGACACAGGGTAGAAAGTAACTTCTAACGAATCTGGCCGATGGAATTATCTTAACAGATGCGAATTCTGAATCAAGTGCAAATATGAAAGTATATCCGGTAATGTAATTTCATCTGTTGTGTCTCTGAAAGAAAAACAATGCAGATGGACACTTTGCTAGGGAGTTGCATGGTCGGGATTATCACCTAGGTAGAAAATAGGAGAAGACCAACAAAGCAGCCTCACGGGCATCGAGGGTAGAAATGATGTTCAGCAAGTCTAGAAAACTTACGCTAACAACAACTGCAGTTAAAATAAGGAAACTAAGCGAAGACGACAATTTCTGAATTTTAAATTTTATCTCATCTTCTTGTTTGTGTTTCTGATCAGGTCCAATGTCGTTGACCTGATCGGAACCACAAATGAGATTGAAAGGCAAATAGAGTATAATTACTTCCTTAGCAATATGGATTAATTGATTGTGTTTTCTTGCCTTAACATGCTTTCAACATTTCTTGGAGAAGATCAAATGCTTACTGTAGTATGTGAATCCCGATAATTTTCAAGCTTGCCTCCAGCTTGTTGATTCTGTATTCAAGCTGGTTGTTACCGTCTTCGAAGTTGGTAAGGAGTTTCTCGTCTCTTGTGAGCTCGATCAGGAACACTACCTTCAAAGTTGTGGTATTCTAGAAGCCAATCAGAACACTTACTTCAGAAGCCTTAAAGGATACATGGAGGGTCGTTGAGTTCGTTTTAGGTCAAAATGTGTTGATGCACGTTGAAGATGTGGTCCCAACAGTTGAACAACATACTTTTATCGAGCGTTGCTCCATGCATCATGCTCAACCAATTTGATAAATTAGTAAGCATGGAGTTACGTAGCATGTGATTTAAATTGGTTCTACCAAACCTATCAAACATTACGTAACTCCGAGCTCATTATCCTATCAAAATAATATGCCCGATTTAGTGCACAAATCAAAAAATCCCAATCTGTCAGCCTTTCTGCTAATCACTCTTATCCAATATTGATGACAAGATATCTGCTATGCAAAAGTCTACACCAACGCCAGACATGCTTGTCTAGGAGCAATTCTTCAGAAGACATCAACAGAGATCCTTCAGAAGAATTGCTCCCAGGAAAACATGTCTGGCGACGGTGTAGACTTTTGCATAGCAGATATCTTTTCATCTATATTGGAGAAGAGCGATCAACAGAAAGGCTGAGAGATTGAGCTCGTTCAATTTGTGCACTAACTCGGTCATATTTTTTTGATAGAGTAATGAGCTTAGAGTTACGTAACGTTTGATAGGCTTGGTAGAGCCGGTTTAGATCACAGGCTACGTAACTCCATGCTTACTAATTTATCAAATTGGTTGAGCAAGATGCATGGAGCAACGCTTGATAAAAAATGTGTTGTTCAACTGTTAGGACCACATCTTCAACGTGCATCAACACATTTTGACCTAAAATAAACATAGAGACCCTCCATGTATCCTTTAAGGCTTCTGAAGAAAGTGTTCTGAAGGGCTTCTAGAATGCCACAACTTTGAAGGTAGTGTTCCTGATCTAGCTCACAAGAGACGAGAAACTCCTTACCAACTTCGAAGAGGGCAACGACCAGCTTGAATACAAAATCAACAAGCTGGAGGCAAGCTTGAAAATTATCGGGATTCACATACTACAGAAAGCATCTGATCTTCTCCAAGGAATGTTGAAAATATGTCAAGGCAAGAAACACAATCAACTATAACCATATTGCTAAGGAAGCAATGATACTCTATTTGCCTTTCAATCTCGTTTGTGGTTCCGATCAGGTCAACGACAGTGGACCTGATCGAAAACACAAACAAGAAATCTTGGGATGAAATTTAAAATTCAGAAATTTTCCACCATCGCTTAGATTCCTTATTTTAACTGCAGTTGCTATTGGCATAAGTTTTCTAGACTTGTTGTACATCATTTCAACCCTCGATGCCCGTAAGGCTTCTTTGTAGGACTTATCATATTTTTTATCTAGGTGATAATCCCGACCACGCAACTCCCTAGCAAAGTGTTCAGATGTATTCTTCTTCTTTCAGAGACACAACAGATGAAATTACATTACCGAACACACGTTCATATTTTCACTTGATTTAGATCTCGGATCTGTTAAGATAATTCCACCGATCAGATTCGTTAGAAGTTACTTTCTACCCTATGTCTCTTCTTCAATTATCTCTCAGATGATATAGTCTTCCATCAATCACCCATTTTCCTTCGAAAGCATTCTCTTACCATATATTCTGGCATAAAACCATCACCCCGAGCGAGCAACCCAACCATATAAATTTTGGTCAGGGCAATAAATATATTGGTTTTTCATTCTTGTTAGATGTAGTATTAAGCTTCGAAGGCCCTCTAAGGGTCCAATGCACCCTAAAAGTTAGTCCAATCGCTATTGAATCTCTTTACAATGACACAAAAACTAGATCCCTTCACAATTCTTGACAAATAAACATGAGCAACAACCGACATTAAATCTTAATAGGCTATCAGAACCATATTCATGGTCCCTCAGCCTTATCAGTTCGGACCTACCAAACTTAACTATAAAATTGTAGACATCTTGTTTGAACGATCTACGACTAATCAGTAAAAACATCATTCACAAAATCAGTGCACTCTGTGTGTGCTTTCAACATTATCAGTAATACATACCTCCCACATATGAAGTGGTTCCATCTACAAGCAGTTTATTCCTCCGATCCCATCTTTACTGCAGCCTCTTGCGATGGTCCGTTAAAAGTTGATCAACTGTCAGTTCCTTATATCTACAAAGAAGAGGAAAAAAATTGATGTCACAAAAAGAACATTGTCCATCTGTTGCATCAGTTGTGGAGTCTGTTGCAAAAGATGTGGAGTCTATTGCAACAGATGTGGAGTCTAATGGAATACATCAAACCAGCTTTTCTGGTGATTTTATTTGTTCCAACAGTTTCTCCATCTATTGAAACATCAATAACAACATAAACATCAATAAAAAACAACAACGATATTTGTTCCAACAACATCATCAACAACAAAGAAGCAACATCCTTTGTGCCAAAACCATCAACAACACCACACCATAAGTTCTAACAGCGCCAACCCTACCAACAACATCAATAACTGCATCAACAATAATAAAACAAACAAAATACATACAAAAAAAAATGATACTGCCAACAAGGCTTTTAAACTCTCCCAACATATGACTTTTTTCTCATATTGTAATAAAAATTCTCGGATTTTTTATTCAACCCTTACAAGTTCCTTAAAAAAAATAAAAAAATATGATATGGGTAAATAGTAATTAAATAAAAAATAGATGTAAATAACTTGCAAAGAATAAGACGAGAATGAAAGAGCAATAATGAACCATACATTAATATCAAAAAGGGGATCAAAATAGAAATTTAAGTCGAGGAGGAAAGATATGGATGGGTTTAGATCCGAAAAGATTTTTATGAGAAGAGAAGAGAAAAGAGAGAAAAAAAGTTGTGACCCTAAAGAAGAGAGAGGAAAAAATGAGAGTTGAATAAAATAAACTGCAGCTGAAGGAAGAGATGAGATAATTTCTATAGATGTATTGTGTACGTAGACGTGGTGGTTTTCAATATTCATTAATTAATATTCATTAATTTTATTAATAATTTGAGGGGCACGAGGAAGACTAAGACTACCTACATTGAAAAGACAAGACAAGACTGTTCAATGAACTCACTTTTGAAATATTCAAGAAATATTTTTTACCTCCTTTAGTAGTAAGTACTACTACTTGATATTATCTACTCGGACCAAAAGCTTCTTGCTTTAAAATTAAAAGAGAAAAAAAGATTTTCAAACAGCTATGTCATCTGTTGCAACATATATAAATATCTGTTTAGAAATCCGAACAACTCAGTCATCTGTTACAACAGATATAAATATTTGTTTAAAAATCCCAACAGCTCAGTCATCTGTGACAACAAATGAAAATGCTCATCTGATAATTAATAAAATAAGATATGTCATCTGTTACAACAGATATAAATATCTCTTTGAAAATTTCCAACAGCTCAGTCATCTGTCACAACAGATGCAAATATCTATTTGATAATTAAATCAGATATGTCATATGTTGTAACATATATGTACCTGTTTGAAAATTTTTAACATCTTAGTCGTTTGTTGCAACAGATTTCATTGCAATTGATTTAGGTGGAACTAGGGATGAATGAATGAGATCGCAGTGTCAACTACAAATTCAATCGAGTCTTTGTAATTGCATGGCGTTGGTATTGCATTCATCCCGACCCGAGTCGTCGATCGATCACTCTGAGTTGAAATGAGTTCTTATCAACTCAATGTTAGGATAGTGATAGTACCTAAGTTGATTTAGGTGGAACTAGGGATGAATTAATGAGCTCGTATGGTCAACTACAAATCCAATTAAGTCTTTGCAATTGCATGGCATTGGTATTGCGTTCATACCGACCCGAGTCGTCGATTGATCACTCTAAGTTGAAATAAGTTCTCATCAACTCAATGTTAGGATAGTGATAGTACCTAAGTTGATTTAGGTGGAACTAGGGATGAATGAATGAGCTCGCAGGGTTAACTACAAATCCAATTGTGTCTTTGCAATTGCATGGCGTTGATATTGCGTTCATCCCAACCCGAGTCATCGATCGATCACTCTGAGTTGAAATGAGTTCTCATCAACTCAATGTTAGGATAATGATAGTACCTAAGTTAATTTAGGTGGAACTAGAGATGAATGAATGAGCTCGCAGGGTCAACTATAAATCCAATTGAGTCTTTGCAATTGCATGGCACTGGTATTGCGTTCATCCTGACCCGAGTCATCGATCGATCACTCTGAGTTGAAATGAGTTCTCATCAACTCAATGTTAGGATAGTGATAGTACCTAAGTTAATTTAGGTGGAACTAGGGATGAATGAATGAGCTCACAGGGTCAACTACAAATCTAATCGAGTCTTTGCAATTGCATGGCACTGGTATTGTGTTCATCCCGATCCGAGTCGTCGATCGACCACTCTGAGTTGAAATGAGTTCTCATCAACTCAATGTTTTAAAAACTATATCTTTTAAAAAATTTAAAATTAATTAAGATCAATTCGGACCTAATTAGCAATTTCAAAACTTGTCATTCTTTTCCAAAATTACAAATCAACCCATACAAATCATCCATTTGCGCGAAAAACTTTTTATTTCAAATCTTAAGTTCTCGCTCTTCTCTCTCTCTCTCTCTCTCTCTCTCGGGGTGTCCTCTCCCTCTCAAAAATAAAAAAACAACTACTCAACATATTGCTCAACCCTTCAAAACAGGTCAATATTCTTTCCATTTACGACTACATATAGTTGTTTTTTTCGACTTCATTCCCTCTTGTATCCGTTGTTTTCTCTATCTTCGCATGTAACAGAGTTCGAGAAGAGTTCAACATTTGTTCTTTATTCTAAAAATAGGGTTTTTTAGTTAATGATAAAAAAGAAGACTTTTAGTTGTATTATCTTCGAGAATGGGTTAACAATTTTGAGTTTTGATGCTAAAAATATAGGAAGCACCCGAGAAAACCCTAGTTTTTCTCTCAGTGTTTTGTTGACTGTCGTGGTATTGTTAGATGGTGTTTGTGGTGTTGGTGGTGGTTGTTGGTGGTGGTGTTGGTATTTGTGTTTTTTGGCGGTGGTGTCGGTAGTCTTGGTGTTGGTATTGGTGGTGGTATTGGTGGCATTGGTGGTGGCATTGGTTGTGGCATTGGTTGTGGTGGTGGTGGTCCACCTATTGCAACGGGTGGAAGATCTGTTGGAAGATATTAAATAGGTCTTCAAACAGATTCCCCATCTGTTCCAACTGAAGGGTTATCCGTTGGAGTATTTTCTTGTAATGTGGCATAGAATAATTTATTAAAATTTCTCCACCTGTTGCAACAGGTGAAATATCTGTAAAGAGATATTAAATAGGTCTTCAAATAGATTCGGGTTCCCCATCTATTCCAACTGATGGGTCATCCGTTGGAGTATTTTTTTTGGTTATGTGGTAAGAATAATTTATTGAAATTTGTCTCACCTTTTTTTAAAAAAATTATGCAGACATCAAATGCAATGTATTTTTTATTTTTCTCTTATTTGTAGTTAAAAGATGTCTCCCAAAAGAAAAGAAACAGAAAGTGGAGAAAATAGATCAACTTTCAATCACCAAACAAAAAAGGCTAGAGTACAGATAGATTCGGAGGAACTAGCAGAACAATCTCAGTCAGGGAAAAATGAAGCTGAGAAAAGTGATAACTCCTCCTCACCAATGGGGCGTGAAATAATATCGAAATTCCAGCATTATTCTGTCAAAACCATTAGTATTGACAAGTTTCGATGAATAACCCTAATGCAGTATTTGGTGATCTTGTACTTAAATATCAGTTGGGGAAACTTTTTGACGAACTTAGGAGTATTATGAAGAAGGAAAACATAGATGGACTTTTTAAGAAAAGCTGTTTTGCACACTTTCTTGAGATGTTTGGGCCCCGCCCTCTCCGTTTCCCAATGATCATGGTATATGGGCCTTCTCAAGCGCAGGATCATGTATGCGGGGGATGATGGAGGTCCGAAGGAGGGCGAAAATAAGATGGATGAAGTCTGGATCAACTACTGTGGCATGCCGATTTGTTTTGGATTGAAAGAGTTTGCCATTGTGACGGGCTTAAGATGCGATCGTCCAGAAGAACCTGCCATCAAGAAAACACCCCGCAAAGGGTCCAACAAACGCAAGGTAAAAAAAGATGGGTTGTTGGGCATTGTTGGACCTAGCTACAAAGTGAAGGATTTGATAGCGGATCTCAAGAATAAAGACATACCAAAGCACTACAGGGAGAAATTGCGCTTAGTTTGGTTTGTCCATTCCATTTTATTGGTAAGAGACGTCAAGAAAGTCATAGAACGTGATTTGTTGGCGTTTGCTGATGATTTTGGAAAATTCAACGATTATCCCTGGGGCTACGCCAGCTACTACTTGACTGTCAAATATTTACTGAAAGAGCTAAGGCCAAAGACGACCACATTATATGGCTTTCATGGTAAAATTAATCACTATTTTTACTCATTCATTAATTTATATTGAATATACTTGTGACTTTTTTTCTGCTTGCTTCCTGTTTAGAATTTTTAGGCTTGGGCATGTGAAGTCATTCCTCCCATCCGAAAGCATTTCACGGATTACCCGGATAAGGTTTCTCATCCAAGGATCCTTAGGTGGTTGGCTGCAGTAGAGAGCAGCAAAAAAAATATTAACGAGACTGATCTCTTTAACCCTACGGATGATGTAGTACATTTTCTTTCAACTAAAATAATTTGCCTCAAAGAAAGATATTGAAACATATGTTCCATCTGTTGCAACAGATTACCCGTCAACTGCAACTGGTGTAACAGATGGGTAATCTGTTGCAACAGACGATCCATATTTCGCAACAGATTAACCATATACTGCTCTGTTCTCTGAACCCTACTCAACAGATTACCCATCTACTATAAATTATGCAACAGATGGGTATTCTAATGCAATATATTATCAATCTGTTTCAACATATAGATCAGCTGTTGTGGTATTTAGATCGTCTGTTGCATAAGTTGGCTATGTTAAATAACCTGAGCCTCATGTAACCCAACTGATTGCAAATTATTATTATATGATTTAAATTTCTCCTGTCATTTTTTTATAGGTTGTGCATCCTTGGATCGTGCCTACCATTAATGAGCTGGGGATGACTTCTTTTCTTACTCTGGGACTTGTTGATACAAAAGAAGGCCCAACGATGGAGTTAATAAAGAAAGAATTGGATGGAGCAATATCCATAAGAAGAGCAGTTAGGCAAGGTCAGTCTAATGTTGAAGTTCTTCACGACCTAACTCAAACTGCAACAGATCTCGGTGCTTCTTCGGGGGGTGTCGCTGGTGGAGTTGTTTGTGATGGTGGCAGCCATCCTGCTTCTACTTCTGCTGTCAGTCATGATTATGAGAATGTTGGTGCTCAGAAAAATAAATATGTTTGAAAACACCCCTTGCACAGGTCCTCCTTCTCACCCCTACACCGGTCCCTCCCACCCTTACAGTGGTCCCTCTCACCCCTCCTCACCCTCATGTTCTCATTGCAAATGCAAAGTGTGAAGGACAGAGAGGATAAACTCCTCAACAAGCTAGAGGATATTGCTGAAGCTGCCGAAGAGTTGAAATCCAGGAGGGATGTCATACCATCCAACGAGGTGAGGGAGCCATGCACTCATACAGTGGAGGTTAGGAAGAAGAGAAGAAAAATTAGACAAATTCTCTCCGTTCAGAAATCAGCAAAAATTGTAACTCCCCCCGCTCCAATAGTTGTTGAAGTTCAGGGGCCGCCGAAGAAGGTGGACATATTCACGACGCTTGGAAAGGAGAAGAAGAAGGAACTGGAAGAATTCATCAAGATGAAGGTTCAAAAAGAATACCCCATGCATTTATTTGTCGCCAAAGACTTCTCGAATATGACAAATATGTGTGTGTGGTACGAGGACAAGGTAAGTTTACTTTTGCTTACCTACCCTTCCAATCTACTCCATGAAGAAGAATCTACACAACAGATGTGTAATCTGTTGCGAAAACTTGGTATTCTATTGCAACATAATACACATCTGTTGCATAAGTTGTGTTGGCTGGGTAATCTGTGAACTGATTCAGAGAACCCTCTGCATCAAATTCTTTCAACTGTGTTTTTATTCTTTACAATTACTAACCTATTTAAAAAAATTCTTCTTATACCACAGTATGTTGATGAAATTCTCTGCCTCATGAGGGGCAGGCAATTAGCGTACCCGGATGCTTATGATGCTGCCGATAGGATAATGGACCTCAACTTCTACAACAATTTCAAGGATAGGTGCGCTAAACTCTATAAGATAGCTGATTTCGGTGGCCTGAGATTTGATCAGTTAGTTTCTACATTCTAATGGGATGAAGAAGCGATTAAATATGTTAGAGGGAAGAAGCCATATCCACATGACAAGAGCTGGACCAAGGCAAAGAGAATCTTTGCAGTCATGAACGTAGATGTCACCCATTTTCTCACTGTTGAGATACTACTATACGAGGGAAAGATTAATGTTTCTGACTGCAACTTACCTGTGTTCAGCGAGAAGACGTTTTCAACCCACATGCAGCCACTCTTGAAGTTGTTGCCCAAGTTGTTGACGCAGAGTAAGATGATGGATCATTTACCGACTGAAGTCTTGGCGAAGGAATTATGGGTTTTTGAAGGTCGAAATAAGAACATCCAACTCCCATAAAATACAACCGGTGCAGCGTGCGGGCCGTACTCGCTTGCATACATCGAGCGTTTATTGACCGGCACATAAATGACCAGTATGTGTGACACCGTTGTGGAAAGCTGCAATGGGTCTGGACATATAGGGTACTAACTAAATGGTTGGAGCCCGTGTATAAAAAAGAACATGTACAAAGACAGAGACGAATACGATAACAAATTTTTATTTCAAGACAATTTACTATACATATAGGGGCAATAATTTTTATGTCTGACAAAGTTGAATTTTTATAATGCAACAGATTTTATATCTGTCGTAATAGATATAGTACCTGTTGTGACAGATTGATTATCTTTCAGAATAGGTTGATCATCTGTTGCATTACGCAGATGTTCCTCGTCTGTCTGTCACAACAGATTACCGATCTATTGCAATATATAACTTATTTGTTGCAACTGATCGGTAATCTGTTGGAGAAGATCTAAAAAGTAGAAAGACCTGTTATATAATTTCCAGTAGATGACCTACGTGTTGCATCTCATGTTGCAACATATGTCTAAATTTGTCTGATAAGATATGCCATCTGTTGCAGCAGATGTATTATCTGTTGCGATATTTGAATCTAGTACTCCATTTCAATTAATATATTCAAAACTCAGAATTATATTCATAAACAGAAGAAAATAAATCAAAGCCTTCGAAAATTACATGAAATAACTCAACAAATAAATGAAATATAAAAAAAATTATTATGAGTACAAACGATCTACTCTACAAATAAATCAACAAGTTAAACCAAGAAGTATAGGATATTACATTGACGGACTCAAGCTATAAAGATCTAATCAATATGGACAAGTTGTTCTTCATCCAGTGCTATGGAATTCGGTTTTGATCGTCGTGGATCTTTAACGTCGGTTGCGTACGACTTCTGAGCTTTTGCTTCTCCATATTTCCATAAAAGAGCAGCATATCTTTTGCGGAGTAATCCGGCATCAAGTCCATCATTTGGTACTTGTAATCCATCGCTCAAATACTCGGCATAGGCGACAACAAAAGGACCGCAATCCCTGCGTTATAAAAAAATATATAATCCATATCTTGCAGTTCATGCAAGCGTTGTGAAATTTGTGAAATGAAACTAAATCATGACACTTAAACTTACAGGCTACCAATGGTTTGTTGAGAAATTCCGTCAACATATTGTACATCAAATGGATTAGCCATTTTATCCCGGTATGCTTCAATCATCGACCAATCAGTACAAACTTTTTGATCCAAAAAGCCACTCATATCAAGGTAAGTAGGCAATATTTTGTCCAGCTTTTGTATCTCAGACGACGGCCCGGAACGTCTCCTTCACGACATCGAGTCATAAACTCGGATGCGCCTCTCTTTTAGAACGACGACAGCCAACACCCAATGAAATTCATCACCACAATTGATTGGGATGTATACTTCGTCGACCAAATTCCAAGGTAAGCCAGCCGACCTTTGATGATGTTGATTAAGCATTCCTCATTCGGGAAACTTCCGACTGCTGTTGATAATACCTATCGTAGGCATTATTGATGTAAACTTTGTACAAATAATTTCCTGTTGTGTATCTATATTGTTCTTGTGTTTGCAACTTGTCCTTCTTTCGGAGGTAGTAAAAAATGAAATCGATGTGCTGCACATATTATCAAACATTTTAAATTACGTGACAAAAAAATCAATACGCAGATGCAATTAAATAAAGTATTAATTAATAGTAATATGTATGGCCATTAAACCTCATCATTCCAGCAAGTTTGGGGATGTGACATCAAATAGAACCAATTTTTCATTCCGAAATGTGCAACAACAAAGTCGAACATATCAAAACCAAGACTCGATTCGTTCACTTTGTAGTGCTCGTCATTTTGTTTTCTACATGATGATTTATATGTGTTAATGTCAGGTTCTTACAACAAGAATTGTATAAATTAATATCCATAAAATTGATTTATGTACCTGCCGGCATGATGCTTTAACAGCCTATCGGCAATACATTCTGAATAGTCGTTGATTAACTGTGTTAGTTTTTTTGGAGCCTCATCCGAGATGTTGAACCCTTCAAATGGGTAATTCTTCCGTTCTCCCAAACTGATAGACTCCACTTTTTCTTCATCTTTGGAAGCAGTTGATGGATTATCAACTGTCATATTATGCTCTTCGGCAGTAGCTATGACATCCACCTGGAAAGCCAGAATTGTCAATGCTAAGTAGAGATATACAACAGATGAGTCTTATGATGCATCAGATGGATTATCTGTTAGGACAAATTCGAATAGGTAAATCAGAGCAATACAATAATTTCAAATAGATGAACCATCTGTTGCAACATAAGACTCATCTGTTGGAACAGATAACGAATCTGATGTAACAGGTTAGACAACAGTTGCAATAGATGTATACATCTGTTTGATAATTTTCAGAAAATATATCATCTGTTGAAACAGATATGTGCTTGTTTGTTTTTTGGAACAGACAATGTACATTCACCTTCTTCAGCTCATGCTGCTCTTCTGTGGCCCTTGCACACTGAACATCGGTGCAAGACAAAGACAGAAGCGTTGCAATCTTGCTTTTTTATGATTGATGATGCCTTGGAATTGTCTTTCCTTCTCCTCTTAGCCGCCTTGATCTCTAATAGAGTGTCTGGATATGGAATCCTCTTTGATGGAATAACACCCCTCTTAGATGTCATTTCCTTTACAGAAGCAGTTAGTGCATTAATAGAATTAATCACTCCATCGTGTTTTGCCTTGCACTCTTGACATTTGCATGAAGAACATTCACTAGATGCGGCAAAATCTGGAGAAAAATATGTACAACCATTATGATCATAATCATAATGGCTTGTTGTTTCATAAACTGTAAGAGGAGCATCATTAGCCCCACCCTCCAAAATTATTTTTCTTGTGATGGTTGTTGCTCCAAAAAATTCTATTTTTATTCCATCAAATGACCTTAGGGTCCGATAAAGTTTGCACAGACCGTAAAGTAAGAAAAAATGGCATCTTCAACTCTCGGTTGGTCGGAACAAGCCACAGATGGACAATCTAAAATAAATTGGTACATATATTAAGAATGATGATGAAATCATTTAATCATTAATTAAAATAAAAACATGATTAAAATTAGACTTACTGCTTCCTTGGGGTGATTGAAAAGATCAAAAAAATTTGCATTTTTATCGGTTTTGGACGACAACCATCTCAGAATTCTTGGACAAGAAACTTCTTCCTGGTAGTTCACTTGTTGTCTCAAATAAGGAATGGTTTCAAATGCCCAAGCCTATAACATAACGTCAATAAATTAAAAGCATTATTGAATAAAAAAATGATGAATCATATCATGATAAAATAAATATTTACCACGAAGGCCCATGGAAAACCATATAAGTTGACTGTTTTTGGTGTTAACGGAGTCAACAAATATTCGACAGTCATTTTGAAGATTTCATAACCCCAAGGATAGTTGTTAAATGTCTCAAGATCCTCGGAGAGATTTATTAAATCGAGGCTTATGTTGTTGTTAACATCTCTCGCCCAAAGAACATTATGTACAAACCAAACCAAGCATAATGATTGTTTGTGCTTCTTTGAAAGTCCTTTACCGTTCAACGCTTCAATCAGATTTTTATTTTTTAAGCTTGGACCAACAATGGACACCAGGTCATCACGATCACTCGACTTTCCTTTTCCTTTTTTGGGTGTGCGGGGTGTTTTTTTTGGGTCAGAGTAGGTATAACTTGAGAAGGAGAATGAGGATAATATTTTAGTCCGGTAACTATGGCAAAATCCTCCCAACCAAAACAAACAGGTATGCCACAGTAATTTATCCACACCTCATCCATCTTATCTTTTTTTTCATACATAAACCTGCGCTTGAGAAGATCATATACCATTTTCATCTGGAAATGAGCATTGTTGTCCTCCGGCAAATCAAGATATTGCCCAAAACAGCTTTCCCTGAAATAAGAATCCAATTTTTATTCTCGAAGTATTTTTCTGAAGGCATCAAAATATTTTCCCATGATTGACTTAACCACGAGATCACCCGTTAAATCTGTGGCACTATCACACTGGATTCTCACAGGATAACGATCAATGCTGAAGGTTTTGACCAACTCTTCGACGGAAGAGCTATTAGCATTTGGATCATCTCTTTTGAAAGATTTCTCTTCCCCGTGTTCATTATCTTCTGCTCCTGATTGAGATAACGCTTGTAAAGCAAGCTCATAGAGTGGTGGATGTAGCTGAGCTGCTGCACTTGTTCCTTTATTTGGACTTGATTCGATTTCTTTTCTTTTGGAAGCCATCTTATCTTAAATTAACAGGAACATAACATGGATTATAATTGATTAATGCATAACAGTAATATAAACGTTCCAACAGACAACTAATCTGTTGTACCAGGTATGTTATCTGTTGCAACATATAACCGACCTGTTGCAACAGATGAGTAGTCTGTGGAAACCATAAAAATAGCACTATCTGTTGCACCTGATATTTTATCTGATGCAACACATAACTGACCCGTTGCAACGGATGAGTAATCCGTTGGAAACCATAAAAACAGATCATTAATCTGTTGCACCAGGTATTTTATCTGTTGCAACATATAACTGACCTGTTGCTACGGATGAGTAAACCGTTGGAAAGAATAAAAATGTATCACTAATATGTTGCACCAGGTATGTTATTTGTTTCAACAGATAATCGACTTGTTACAACGGATGAGTAAATCGTTGGAAAGAATAAAAACAGTCCTAATCTGTTGTAAAATGAAGAGTAAACCATTGGAAAGAATAAAAACAGATCACTAATCAGTTATCTGTTGGATCAATATTGTTTAGATTTCTTCCAAACAGAAGAGTCGTTTATCGCAACAGATGAATGATCTGTTAGATTGTTCACCTGTTGCATCAGATTTTCATCTGTTGCATCATATGTTTCATCTATTACATCAGATGTTTCTACTGTTGCAATACCATTTCTACCAAGACAAACAATAAATCAACCCAGCATCACCAACATATCACACACACACACACACTAAGAACATCAACTTTGATCAAAAATCACCAACAAATTCGAATCAACAGTATGACAACGAGAAGAAGAAATGCAGAAATGCCAGAAATTAGGGTTTTATTCAATCCACATTTCAATACCAGAAGAGTAATTGGCTCAAGTTCCTCTGTTTCTTCATAATTTTTTACCTGTGAAAAAAGAAATGGGAGGACGAAGAACTCGAAGTTGTTGTCGCCGAAGAAGTATTCACGTCGATTGACGGTTGAAATTCAAAAAGAAACTCGTCCAACTATTTATCGTCGGAGGTTGAAGAGAGAAATTTTATAGAACTGTTGGTTGGGAGAGAGTTGAGAGAAGCTGGAGAGAGTGAGTGATTGATTTGGATTGAAGAGGGGTATGGGTTGGGTTGATTTGTATTTTTGAAAAGATTAGAAAGTTTTGAAAATATTAATCAAGTTCACAATTAACTTAATCAAGTTTTCTAATGATGTTTGACCCTATCTGTTGGTCAATGTCACCAATCCTTCATTCAAGACTTAAAAGACACCTTTCCTTTAATTTTCTCAAGTATCATTGAACAAAAAGAGTTAAATTAAAGAGAAAAATAAAAAAAATGCATAATAAAATTATTTGAAATTAAATATGATCTTTTTCTTTTTTTAACAACTTTTTTTATTTCTAGGTTTCTAACTTTTCTCATGCGTAATACCGAAATTGGTCAGATAGTGTCAGAAAGACCAAAACAAAAACTTGCTAATATTCCTATTTATATGACTAATTATTATGCTTCAAATTTCCCTTTAGGTTCTTGAATGTTTACCGATGATACCATCATCATAAATTGATTTATGTAACCACTCTTTATTTAACCTACTAGAACAGCATGGCCCGTGTCAGCACGGGCCCAACATTAAGATATTTTGATTATGTGCGATAAGTTAGATTGATGTCAATATAAATTATAAAACATGAATATACAAAACATATTAACTACTTGATAGTTATTTTTTAAGGAGCCAAATTATTTCATAAAATAATTATGTATGACTTACTCATATAAATAACAAAATTCAATGCATTTTGAAGTTCACATCTTTAATCATATAACTGAAATTTGATACATTAAGTATAAAATATGAGATTAAAATTGATACATAAGACTTGACATCTATTGTATAAAATAGAGAATAATTGTTGAAAAGGATAAAGGATTATCTAGTCATTGCATATTATATCACATGTGGTTGCAATGAATAGCCCAAAATTGCAATGTATTCCCTACTAGACCGACATAAACATCATTTGCTTTCATTTCTCCTTTCTTTTATTTGTTAACTTGTTCTTTAAAGATAAATCAAATTAATATTTTAAATTTAAACTTTAAATGTTTTGAAAATTTAAAAAATATATATAACTTACAATCTGTCGTATTATTTAAGTTATTTCACTTTGAGAACACAATAAACATACTTCTATAAATGTTTTATCGAACTTTGCTTTTGTATATGTTTCTTTCATTGAAACGTAAGAGTCATTTGTTATAGTGTATAAAAATAATTTTGAATAGAATGTATTAGTAATGTTAGCATTAATAATGCTTGTATTAGTAATGCTGGTAGTATTTATGCTAATATTATTTCTTATACACTGTTTGATGTGTTGTATTAGAACTTGTCTTTTCAATCTTGATATATTTAAATAAAGATTTTTTTTTAAAAAAAGGATTGCATATACATTCTAAGATTCATCCGAGATTTAGCACGGGTTCAATATATGTTATATTTGTCTCAATTTAGGTGAAACAAATATAATTTAGATAATCAATCATAATTTTAATATGTAGTTAGATAATTTGAGTTGTTAACTATTATAATTTATAATATTTTTTATTTAATTTTCAAATAATATACATTACTTTTCTTGTCCAAACTTTTGTAAAATTAATAGTCAATTATATTTTAAAAATAATTTAATTTTTTAATTATTGTGATTTATAATACTTTTCTTCTGTTCCAATTTAAGTGACACTAATATAATTTTGAGAGTCAACCAAATATTTTATATTTTAAATTTTTTTAAGTTGTTGATTATTGTGATTTATCGTATTTTTACATAGTTTTTTAAAATACATAACAAATTAAATTATTTTTAGATATTTTAAGTTGTTAACTATTGTAATTTATAATACTTTTTATGAATAATATGTGTTACTCTTCTTGTCCAAAGTTTTGTGTAGTTGATCGCCAATTATATTTTTTAAATAATTTAAATTTTTAGTTATGATGCTTTATAATATTTTTTTTATTTAAATTTAAGTGGCACAATGCTTATATGACCATAATAATTAATCAGGGGTGATATAATAAAATCACGATTGAGCAGCGACGCATGAATATCTTAAATGACTTACAACGATTAATCAGAAATGACATAGCAAAATTATTATAAAAATACCCGTGAAAAATTTAAGTGGATCTCATATAAGATGTCAAATTAATTTAAAACATCAAGAGTTAATTTATCATTTTTATATCTATTTTATCTTTTTATTAAATATTATTAATTCTTGAATACTTAAATGACTTATAATAATTAATTAGGGGTGATATTTAGTAAAACTATGGTGGAAACAACTGAAGCAGACATGTCATAAATGTGTATTTTACTTTTTTACTTAAATATTATTCATTTTTTAATACATAAATAACTTGTAATAATTACTTAGGGATAATATAGTAAAATCACGATTGAAGTAGCAAAAACAGATATGTCATAGATATTTATTTTACATTTTTTAATTAAATATTACTCCTTACAAAGTTTAAGAAAATAAAAAAGACTTTTGAATCATGTGGCCTTAAATTAAAGTTGAATCAAATGTGTACCAAAATGCCCTTTAATCTTGTGGTTTTAAACATGTAATGTGGAAAGTTGAAACTAAAGTATTGTAAAAAAAAGGGGGTCATTTTTTTAAAATAGACTAAAAAGAAAAGTAGGTCATTCTTTTTTAAACGGAGGATGTACTAATTTTTAATACATAAATGACTTATAATAATTAATTGGAGGTGGTATAGTAAAATTACGGATTGGATATTATTAACTGTTCAATATATAAATGATTTATAATAATTAATTAGAGGTTATATAGTAAAATTACGATTAAAGCAGACATGTTATAACTGCTTTTTTTTTTCTTTTACACGAGTAACCTTGAGAATGCAACGAATATAAGTAGCCGTTTGGCCATGAAAACTAAAATTTTCCGGAGTTGGAGTTGAAATTGGAGTTGTGTTTGGCCATGTCTTTTTTTATTTTTTATTTTTGACTTTTGAAAAAACTTTTTTAAATATGATTTTATGCCCCAACTTTTACAAACTATCAAAATCACTCAACTAAAATTTACCTACTAACGGAAAAAGAACACAATTAGCCACTTTTATAAAAATAATTACATATACATGGTCATATTTAATGAATTTCAATTATGACATATATAATATTTACATTAATAGTCATTTTCTCATATTTAAAAATTTTAAATATGGATGTTATATTAACAGATCACTACTTCCTATTTTTTAGGTAACAAATATTATCTTTCAAACAAATTTATTTTTTTAGGAATTTATTTAATATATTTCCTTTATTTTCCGTTCCTAAAAAATAGCAAATGATGAGTTGCTATTAAATTTTAGGTTACTGCTAATTTATTTCTTTAATTTTCTTATACATGAAAGATTTTACTGTGTGTGAATAAATTATTTCTATGTAAAACATACTTTGCATAATTATGGTATATTATATCATATACCATAAATATATAAATATGCTTAGTATGTTTCTTTATACTTTGTATATTTATATATGTGTGTATATGATATATACATGGTATAAACTTCATATATAACATACTTTGTATATTTATGTTATAAATATAATACTTTATATATTTATGAGTATAAATATAATACTTTGTATATAAAGATACAAATTATTATGGTATATAAAGGTATCAGTTGCAGTTTAAGGTATAAATTTATTAAATTGGACATATTTTTTTATGAAAATATGTATCACTGATTTATATTTTTAGCATATATATAGTATAAACTATTTATATTTGAATAGTATAATAAAGATGTACACAATATAATATATAAAATCAAATTGAAAGTGAGAATAATTTGTGGCAGTGGCAAACTAATCTGCTACAACTTTATTAATTCCATAAATATAGAAAATGATAGTCCATTATTAATTACACGACTATAATTCCTTAAACGTCCGTATCACAACAGAAAAATTATTATTATTATTAAATTATAATAATTAGGATCATTAGCAGTAAAATAATATCTTAAATAATAGAGAAAATTGAATAAGGGAGAAAAATAATGATGAGAGAGAAAAAGAGATATATATTAATTAGGATAACATTAAGTTTGAAATTATAATTATCTTTTCCTTTAAAACTGCTATATACGTAATATTTAAAATGTAGTACTATAAGGAGAGTTTTATGTAAAAATTTAAAAGATTGGGGTTATATGTAATAATAATAAAAGTTGGAATTGGAGTTGGAAAATTGGAAAAACACTAAAAACCTGTTTTTCCTTTTCAGAAAAAAATTTTGAAATTATTTTCCAAATTTTCCTGACCAAACACCATAATTTCTAACTCCGGAAATTTTTTTCGGAAAAAGCGGAAAAATATTCATGGCCAAACGGGCCAATGGAATCAGCAAAGACATTCCAAGACTTGGATTCGATCATACATGGTCCATCATAGATTATTATTTATTCATATTAAATACTATTTATAATAAGGTTTGATTCAATCATACATGCGTGGTCCATCATAGATTATTGTTTACTTCCTAATAATAAGGTTGGTGTTGTAGATAAATACAATGATTTGCCTAAACAGGCATTAATCCTTTGGCCCACAATAACAATGATGTAATTACCCTAATTTTGTGCATTACATTTAGATTTAGGTTTTAGTTTCCATATCATTCTATTTCTTTCTTTTCTTTCTTTTCTTTGTGATTTTCAAAATTATGCACTACTTAGGCATAACTAAATATAGAATTTGATGCTTACAAAGAAACTTCAATTTAAGGATAAAATTATTTGAAAACTCTTGAAACGAAGACTAGTAACTGAAACTGTTCAAGTCATAGAGCACGTTCAACAGTTCTTAAGGCTTACAAGGTTTTTTTTTTTTTTTTAAATTAATTGGCCATGCATTAAAATAACAGAATCGAATGTAGTTTACATCTTTTCTGTTATGTTAGCCAGGATTAAAAACCGAGTAGCTTGGACTAAATTCGCTACTGTCTATAATACAAGATTTAACCCTTCTTTCAAAAAAAGTTCCTGCGATGTCTCCTTAAACTGCATTAGCTGCACAAATCGATGGAACTTCAAAATTCTGATTTCTCCAAAATTCATTGAGTTTGCACCATCCTTTGCCATAACATCTGCTACACCATGTTGCTCCCTAAAGCAGTGAGACACATTGATGAATGCAGGCTTACAAGGGTGTTGATATTCTTACTGCACATTTTCATAATTAAATTCCAACGTCATTAATCATACTCAATATGCTGCTTGCTTAATTATTTCTTTTTGTAAGCTTTGATAAATACTCTTAAGGCTTGGCACTGCAATGCTCTTTAAAAATACTTTCTCAGTTACTTTTTAATTATCATGTTTCGATTCTCAAAAGTCAATTTGATTAATTTCAAAGTCAACTTAAATTTGATTAATTTAATATTTTAATATTAAATTTGAATATTCAAAAACTATACGATCTTTTCTCATTTATATATATGATGAATAAGTATATGTTGAATGTTGGTCAAAAATCATATTGTTTGACGTCCAAAAAAGAAACTATATATGACAAGTAAAAAGAAACAGAAAATTCACATTATCCCCAAAGTTTATGTTACGGACATAACCACCCCTAATTTTTTATTTACATCAAAATCCTCCACGAGAACATGCATGTCATGTGGATGACACAAATTCGTATTGATACAAGCATAATAAGTATTTAATCACAGAGAAATCCGTGATGGTTCTCATTTTGTGGCACAACATGATACTTTACCAAACATATCATGTAATTAGTCACATGATTATTCCCGGCAAGCTCCTAAAAAGTGTTTGTTCTTCGATGTGATCAGGTTTCACCGACATAATGCTTGGAAACTATATTATTGTGCCAAAACTTTGAAATATACTGATCATCACATGCAATTAAGGTTTAATTTTAAAGTGTTAAATGCTTTTAGCACATTAATCCACCGCTAATTCTGGAAGTTGTCGTACATATTAGTTTTTTCTCTCTCTAAATAAGTGCTCCTTTTAATTTGGGTATAATCCATTACTAAATTACTTATTCCTAGAAAATTAAAGATAATTTTATCAATTTATCACTGATTAAATTTTATCTCTTTCTAAATTGACATTGATTAGAAGAGTTTTTTATTTTTATTTTTAAAAAGACAAGTTGGGTTCGAAATCGAGAGGGCGCCATGCGGAAGCTATTAGTTGCAAACCATCGTGGTGATAATTCGGATGACAAAGAAAAAACATACTAAAAAACAATTATTGATATGATTTGGTCAAGCGACCTACATATTGAAAACTAATATTTGAAAAGGCATAGACCTATGGGAGAAATCTCCCCCTAAATTAGACTCTTTTAACAACTACATTGTGGATGTTATTGTGTTAAGGTAAGGGTGTTGAGTGGGCCGGGTCGGGTCAACTCGGAACCGGCTCATTAAATTTAGTCGGGTTGTGGGTCGGGCCGGGTCCAAGTTGGGGTTAAGTGGGCTGACCCGGCCCGGGTTCAACAGTAAAAATTTTTAAAATAGCCCTAACCCGGCCCACTTAACCCAACCCGGTCAAACCCGGTTAAAAATCTGGTCAAACCCGGTCAAAAATAAAATTAAAAAAATTCCAATATACACTATATATACCCACCTATATACATTTTAAATACGTTAAACAATATATATATAGTATATACTACATTAGAATTTTAAAAATATATACACATATACACAATTACACATATATATGCACCATTCAATGTATATGTACTACTTGTAGACATCTAATTTCGTCCCTCCCCGATGTCATTTTTACCCATTTTTATTTTTATCCTACTGTGTACCCTCACCCGTGTGATAATCCCTCCACAAAATGATAAAAATAACAACCCCCTAACTAATTTTGTCTGATCCTAATATTCCAACAACCTATACCCCACCCCCCACTCTCTTTTCTTGTCCCAAAAGAAAGACTTCCAAAAAAAAGAATATATACCCACACATACACACAAAATAAAGGGGGGGAACAGTAGAAGGAAAGAAGAGGGGAAACGATCAACATTTATTTTACTCTCTCTCTTCATAGATCTCGCCGGCGCCGGTGCCGGCGCCGCTCTTTCTCCGTCCACGATCACTCTCTCTCTACTCTCTCTCTCTCTAAAAACTGAACAGGAAAAGACCAATCGCCACCACCCGTCGCCGTTCGCCGCCTCTCCAATCCAACCGACGGCGGCAACAATCGTGCCGTCGTCGTCGTTCGCCGACCCGTAATGTCGACTGAATCTCCGCAACAGTAACGTCGACCGGACCCAACCCGAGATCCCGACCAGATCCACCGGATCTCCGACGCCGGCTCGCGACCAGATCTGACCGGATCTTCGTCGCCAGATCTCCGTCACCATCGACGACAGCCGCCGCCTCTCCATCATCGGAGCTCCCCGGAGCTCGATTTGCGTGGATTTTGGTTTTTTGTTCTTTGGTTAATTTTTGGCTTCGTCTATTTCATGGTTCGACGTCGATAGTGGGTTTCGAGTCAGCTTTATTGAATCTCGTCGTCGTTCTTGGTGGGGTTTCGTATAATAAAGTTTTTATTCACGGGTTTTAGAGCTGTCCGACTATTATTTTAATACCGAGTTTGGTTGTTCGTCGTGAGGTTCTCCGATCGAGTTTTGGTCTTCGGATTTCTTTATTATCGAAAAAAGCAAGTGTCAGTGAGGTCCATTTCTTTAACCCGCTCTCTTTTATTTATCTTGGTATATTGAATGGGTTGTGATTATGTGTGTTGTGATTATGATTTTGTTGGATTTTTTTTATTTATGTTGATGTTATGATTGTGATGCTTGGTTGTTTGGTTTTGGTAGATTAAGGCATAAACTTGATCATGTTCTAATGGATGGATAGAAAGAAAGTCGGGGGGGGGGGGATGGAATTGAAAAATTGGCAAAAGGATAGATTCGGTTTAATTTGATTTATTGTTGGTATGAATCACGATAGAATTATGTCTTTAGTCGAGGACGCATAGGCAAACGTAGGTCGGGTAGGCAAATTTAGGAATAATAATTTGTTGGAGTGTTTTGAATATGTGCTTGAACGACACCTTCTACTTTAGTGCACGAAAAGTTTAAATTGTACTCATTTGATCGGGGAATGCCCCGAAGGATTTGTATAGATTTATCCGGGGAATGCCCCGAAGTACCTTGTACCCGGAGGACGTCCGCGATGAAGGCCCGAGGCATCGGGTAAAACATTAGTTTAGGATTAGCGTAGGTTTATTTTCAGTTCTTTTCTATTTTCGGGTTGTAATAATTGGACTGGACTTGCATTTCGGTTTGTTTCGTTTTGTTTTTGTTTGATTGTTTTGCGTGCTTTTTTTGTGTGTGGTTTATACACTTCATAATGCCAAAATAGTCGATACACTCCACCAAGTGACTGTGGTCGAACTACGGGATCGACGGGTGCTTAACACCTTCCCCTCGATCAACAGAATTCCTTAGCCGAAATCTCTGTGCGCAAACTGGTTTAAGAGTCAATTGGTTTCGAAAAAAGGATTTTTCAAAGGTGACTTGACACACCGGATTATGCCAAGTGGCGACTCTGAATAAAAAATGCAAATAATCCTTTTCCGAAATAAATTTTTATTTCTTGTCACTTAAATAATAAAACCCTTTCGAACTTTAAAAATATTCCATGTTTTTGGAGTACGCGTTAAAAAGGGGTGTGACAGCTCTGGCGACTCTGCTGGGGATTTTTCAGAATTCGAGCTTATTTTTGAGTCGTATCTGCTTTGTTTGGCATTACGAGTGTATAAGCATTGTTTGTGATTATTGTTTTGTTATTGTTTTCACTTTTGTGTATTTTCGTGCTCTTTGTTTATAGTATTTATCCTATGTGTTACCGCTTTATATCTGTCATCATGAGTCCACCCCTCGGCCTTCTTTCTGCAACAAGTCTCGGAGCGCACGTCGTGCGCACGAACTCTAGTTGAGTCACCTTTATTTTAGGGGGGAGCCGTTGGATGTATGGAGTAGGTGGAAAGCAAAGCAGCCACTATCGACCATATGCTCCCCCCGAACGGCCTTGTTAGTAAACCACAACGTAGGTCAGCCTTTAGGTCATTCTTATGTGCATCATATTGAGACCTAGCGGGGCCTACACGGTCCTTTGTAGGAGACTTATCTTTAAAGCATCCCTACGTGCTAACTGTTGCATATTTGAGGGTAACGTGGTCATTTGACGGACTGATTTAAAAATAATAATAATAATAATAATAATAATAATAATAAAAATAGAGAGGTTTTGAAAAACTGTTGAACTCTAACCACTTGTTATCTCTTGTCCAGTTAGTTTAAGGTGGTTGGTTTGTGGCATTTTGGTTGGTCCTCCATATTGCTCCAAGTCACAGAGGAAGTTATGGCCAACAAAGATACCGAGTTAGTTGTCACTAATCAGATAGGGAGTTCGGGGAATGAGAATGTAGGAGATAATAAAGATATTCGGAAATTACGGCGGCAAATAATAGAAATGCATCGAGCTTGGGCTAATGGGTTGCCGCCTCCTCCGGTTCCCACTGATAATCTGGAATATCTTTCTAGCTTGCCTCCCGTGTCACATGCACAATTTCCCATTTTTGTTGATATGCCACAACATGCATCAGGATCGACTCTGGGGCAACAATATCCAACCACTTCCAATATTCATTTCCTCACTCCTCAATACAAAATTACCACATGCTCGGCTCCGCCTGCTATTCATGCTTTTGCAGCCCCACTTCCGTCTGAAGCTCCTGTTTTTAATGTCAATCCAACGGTTGTGATTCCTCACTCTACAAGCAACCCTGTATTGAATATTTTTAGTGATCAGCATTACGCTTTCGAGCCCACATTTAACTCGACTGGTCCTTACGATTTTCCTCAACCGCCTGAATTTCCTCCTAACACTGAGAAACTTATTATGACAGAAGAACAAGAGGAAATAGCCAGAAAATTGAGAAGTTTGGAACTGACTATGAAAAATTTGCAAGGACTTGGGGGGTACAAAAGTGTCTCATATAAAGATCTGTGCATGTTCCCAGGTGTACATCTTCCTCTTGGTTTTAAAATGCCAAAGTTTGAGAAGTATGATGGACATGGCGATCCTACAACACATTTGAGACGCTATTGCAACCAACTAAGGGGCGCTGGAGGGAAGGAAGAGTTGCTCATGGCATATTTTGGTGAGAGTCTTTCAGGTCTAGCTTCAGAATAGTTTGTTGACCAAGACATCGACAAGTGGAATAGCTGGGATGACCTGGCTAATGAATTCGTGCAACAATTTCAATACAATATGGAGTTGATTCCTGACGAGAAATCCTTAACTAATATGAATAAAAAGAGCACTGAAACTTTCAGAGAGTATGAGATTAGATGGCGTGAACAAGCTGCTAGGGTGAAACCGCCAATGAAAGAAAGTAAGATAGTAGAGGCATTTATTCAAGTGCAGGATGAAACATATTATCTACATTTGTTACCTGCATTAGGCAAGCCATTTATTGAGGTCCTCAAAATGGGGGAGATGATAGAGGATGGAATTAAAACTGGTCGCATTGTGAGTTTTGCAACATTAAAAGCGACTACTCAAGAAATTCATAAAGGTTTGGGAAGTATGGGAGGAAAGAAGAATGTGGAAGATGCATCTGCCATTGCAGTTGGACAACAGACATGGGCAAGAGGACCACACCATCGTTACCCACGGGCTCAAACCCAAGTTTATGCCCAAGCTCCACAGAATCTTTACCAAAATCCATTATATCCCATTCCCCCACCTCCATATCAAGTGTATAATGCGCAATCTTATGTTCAACCTCCATCTTACCCATACTGGCGTGCACCAACTCTACCGAGTCATCCTCCAACTCCACATACATACCAAAGCCCTTCTAGGCCTGGTTTTCAATTTAAGCCAAATAATGAAATGAGACAGAAGTCAAAAGATAACTTCACACC
Organism: Capsicum pubescens; assembly: GCA_030864215.1. NCBI lineage: Eukaryota > Viridiplantae > Streptophyta > Magnoliopsida > Solanales > Solanaceae > Capsicum > Capsicum pubescens. The sequence goes on from CM061541.1 coordinate 33,904,555, forward strand.
CATTGGAGAGTCGTATACAAGTTTATTCCAGAGATTGGTACAGCAGGACATGATCACCCCTCTCCTTGGGTATACTCCCGACCCACATTCAAGAAGTTTTGATCCTAATGTACGATGTGCATATCATTCTGATGTTCAGGGTCACAGTATTGAAGATTGTCGTGATTTGAAAAGAGAAATTGAAAAGATGATTCAAGATAAATCAATCATGGTGCAGAACATTGACAGTGAGGAAAGCTCTAGTCATGCTGATATGCAAACCAGTGGCTAAGATGTCAGGCTGAGCAATTGAGAAGTCACCCCTCTTCCTACTAGGAAGAGGTCTGGTAGCTTGTTTTGTTTTATTTTCTGCTATCCGAACTATTTCAGGGTTGTAGTTCGGGATCTATCTTGTTTTGTCCTTTTGTTGTTTATGTTTAAACCTTTCTATCTTTTGTTTCAACTAAATGAAGTGTCCCATTTTTCTTCGTGTTTTAAATATGTGTTGTTTGTTTGTTTTCCTTACATAGTACATTTTGGGTTAACTCTAGTGATATGACATGCAGTGAAATTTTCAGCCAGATCTTAAAATCCAATTTAAGCATGAACTTTGAATCAGAGGGTTAAGTTAGAAAAAAGGAGCATATGAGAAAATAGATAGAGTGCTGAGACATTTGGTAATAGGTTAAGGCAATTATTTTGAGAATCACAAAAAAAATAACTTGGCTATCGATCGAAAGACAGGTTCCAATTAGGTCAAATAGTGGACGTGTGATCCCTATATCAAGGTTAACAAGAAGATAATCAGCTCCACAGAAGCATGAATCACTCGATGGAGGGATGCATAACAAAGGTAGAGTTGTATCTTTGACAAGTATATAAAAAGAGGTGAAACACATGTTCGAGACAAGTTAGTGTTGTAAAACATGTCATAAGTGATATTGGTTGTGTACTTTCACATTTCATGCTATATACTTGCATTCTCAAGGATTGATATGATGAACGCATTTCATTCTGCTATCCAAACATTGTGTCATCCTTTGTTTACCCCATTTGAGCCTTAGTGTTATTTTCTTTCATACCCCTCTTTTGAAATCAAGATAGGGTAAGCAAAGTTCAAAGAATAGTGTCGAGTAAGAAGATAAAGTCAAAATTTACAAAAAGAGACAAAAATATTTCCAAAAAGAGTGCCAAGAAAAATAGAGTTAAAAAAAAAAGGATCGCAAAGTGAACAGAGCGAATAAAAGAAAAAAAAAAGAAAAATCAGATCAAAGAAAAAGGACAAGCTGCCAGAACTACGCATGACCTGATTCTCCTCTCTCGGGGTGAGATACGTAGGCTGCCCTACTAAGGGCTCGGTCCAACCAAATAAATAATTTAGAATCACCCAGTCAAAAGAAACTGGGGCATGAGTTAATTCTCATTGTTTGAGTCGATTCCAAAAGTTGTAAGTCCTAACCCACTTCAAGTATCATTTGGGCCTCACGCCGTCCTTTCTTTCTAACCCTATCCAAAAGCCAAGTTACAACCAAAGAAAAGACCTTCAGATCAATTTTTGGGGATGTTAAGGCAAAGCATGCAAGGGATATGCTGATGTATTTGGGAACTACCTGTCTTCCTCAGACCAAGGATTCAAAAGAGAAATAAAAATGAGAGAGTCTTATTGGTGAAAACCCTCACGGGCACCGTAAGGCGATAGTAAGTTGAGAGAGATAAAAAAGAGAGAGTCTTACTGGTGAAAACCCTCACGGGCACCGTGAGACGATTGTAAGTTGGGAGAAATGAGAATAATAGAGTCTTATTAGTAAAAAACTCACAGACACCATAAGACAAGGGTGAGCTGAGGGAAAGACCCTTCAAAACGTCACTAGCCGATGAGGCCTGAATGCTATTGGTCTAAGGAAACAACTCAGTTTCAAGGCCATTAACTCAACAATAATTGGTAGAAAAGTTGGATGGAAAGATCAGGCAGCTTAATCTAAAAGGCATGGCATAATCATTAGAGTTGATTGACATTTTTAGAAAATTTGTCATTTCTTTGTTTCAAATGGGGACACTCATTGTCTTTTCTTTCTTCTCTTTATTTTATTTTGTTTTCATGATTCAGTAGTCCAAATAAAAGTCATTGTCATTTTTTTTCTCTTGTTTTTGAGTCAAGTCCATATCAAAACAAGTGAGAAAAGAATTCAAAACTGGCCACCAACTTCTTCAATTGCACAATGCAAGACAAAGTCAGCATATGAAAGTGACATAATTGTGAACTTATGAAACACCAAGGTTTGAAGGATTTATATGAGAAGTATGACAAAGCAGAGATACTGTGGTTATTTTGGAGTCACTCTTAATGATCGGAGTTTGGGTCAATGACACGATAAAACAGGGGCAAATATCAATAATCTAAAACAAAATGAAGGGAATGAACACTAGAGAAAATGCCTGGAAAGCCAAATGCTGCAAACTACCACTAAGTTTTTAACTGAAAAATTTTCTTTGTTGAAACAGGGGCAAATTCGCTTCACTTAATTCAGCTACCATTGGAAATGTACATCCATGGGATTTTACTTTCTGCTCAGGACCCTCCTGAAAAATGGGATTTTACTTTCTGTTCAGGACCCTCCTGAAAAATGGGATTTTACTTTCTGCTCAGGACCCTCCTGAAAAAATGGGATTTTACTTTCTGTTCAGGACCCTCCTGAAAAATGGGATTTTTACTTTCTGTTCAGGACCCTCCTGAAAAATGGGATTTTACTTTTTGTTCAGGACCCTCCTGAAAAATGGGATTTTACTTTCTGTTCAGGACCCTCCTGGAAAATGGGATTTTACTTTCTGTTCAGGACCCTCCTGGAAAATGGGATTTTACTTTATGCTCAGGACCCTCCTGAAAAATGGGACTTTACTTTTTGTTCAGGACCCTCCTGAAAAATGGGATTTTACTTTCTGTTCAGGACCCTCCTGAAAAATGGGATTTTACTTTCTGTTCAGGACCCTCCTGGAAAATGGGATTTTACTTTCTGCTCAGGACCCTCCTGAAAAATGGGATTTTACTTTCTGTTCAGGACCCTCCTGGAAAATGGGATTTTACTTTATGTTCAGGACCCTCCTGGAAAATAGGATTTTACTTTATGCTCATGACCCTCCTGAAAAATGGGACTTTACTTTCTGTTCAGGACCCTCCTGAAAAATGGGATTTTACTTTCTGTTCAGGACCCTCCTGAAAAATAGGATTTTACTTTCCGTTCAGGACCCTCCTGGAAAATGGGATTTTACTTTCTGTTCAGGACCCTCCTGAAAAATGGGATTTTACTTTATGTTCAGAACCCTCCTGAAAAATGGAATTTTACTTTCTGATCAGGACCCTCCTGAAAAATGAGATTTTACTTTTTGTTCGGGTAATTCCAGCAACGCACTTCCTTATTCGGGTAATCCCAGCAACATTTGTAAGGAGACGCACTTCCTCGTTTGGGTAATTCCAGCAACATTTGTAAGGAGACGCACTTCCTTGTGCGGGTAATCCCAACAACATTTGTAAGGAGACGCACTTCCTTGTTCGGGTAATTCCAGCAACATTGGTAAGGAGATACACTTCCCTGTTTGGGCAAATCAAGAAACATTTGTAAGGAGACACACTTCCTTGTTTGAGAAATTCAAGAGACATTTGTAAGGAGACGCACTTCCTTGTTTGGGCAATTCAAGAGACATTTGTGAGGAGACGCACTTCCTTGTTTGAGCAATTCAAGAGACATTTGTAAGGAGACGCACTTCCTTGTTTGAGCAATTCAAGAGACATTTTGTGAGGAGACGCACTTCCTTGTTTAAGCAATTCAAGAGACATTTGTAAGGAGACACACTTCCTTGTTTGAGTAATTAAAGAGACATTTGTGAGGAGATGCACTTCCTTATTTGAGTAATTCAAGAGGCATCGGTAAGGAGATGCACTTCCTTGTTTTGGTAATTCAAGCAGCATTGGTAAGGAAACATACTTCCTTGTTTTGGTAATTCAAGCGACATTGGTAAGGAAACACACTTCTTTGTTCTGATAATTCAAGCAACATTGGCAAGGAGATGCACTTCCTTGATTGGGTAATTCGAATTTTGCTTTTTAGGTGATGCACTTTCTAACTTAAGTCTTGATTCCTAGAAGATGCACTTTCTAGTCGATTTATTGCACTTAATCCTTAGGAGACACATTTCCTTGCTAGTTTTCATTTTTTAGGTGACACACTTTTAAATTAAACTTGTATCTCTAGAAGACGCACTTTCTAGTTAGAATCCCTCACTTTAATTCTTAGGAGATGCACTTCCTAGTCTTGGTTATTTAATTTTACTCTTAAGAGATGCATTTCTTAGTCAGAGTCTTGATTCATCATTGCAACATGCAAGTAGGTATGATGTGACTTTTCCAAAAAGTCTTCGGAGGATAAACTAGGGAAAAAAAAAACAACGAAATTTCTCTTTATAATAATATTCGTTTGGGGATAATTTTCTTTTTTTAGTTTTGATGTGATTTTAGGAGCCCACCTGCAGAACATGGTGAAGAAGTTGAAAGCATAGCAACAAAGTTATGAAATAGCAAGTCAGGAGCCCGCCTGAAGAACAGGGTGATGAAATAGCAAGTCAGGAGCCCGCCTGAAGAACAGGGTGATGGAATAGCAAATCAGGAGCCCGCCTGAAGAACAGGGTGATGAAATAGCAAGTCAGGAGCCCGCATGGAGAATAGGTTGAAGAAACAAAAGAGTCAAGCAACAAAGTGAAGCAATTGAAAGCCAAGAAACAAGGTGAAAGAAATTGCAAGTCAGGAGCCCGCCTGAAGAATAGAGTGATGAAAAGTCGAGTCAAGAATCAACAGAAGCTGTATAGATAGGATTTTTGTAATTTCATTTATGTTTTGACTTGTAATTTTCATTTTTGATGTAATAACAGAGCCGCAGACCAGAACCTCGACGGAACCTCACTCGACTCTCAAACTCGGTATAGTCCATCTCCGTCCAATCCTTGGAGATACTTATCACTTGATCCCTTCATAACTTGGATGGGTAGTCTTTCCTAATTCAAGACCCGATAGTCCTTCTTCCTTCTGTTTCTTTCTTTGAATAATGGTCGGGTCAAAATTTGGTCTTGCTGTCTACTTCTTCGTCTGAAAACACTGCGTGTTTACATTCAAAGGGGGCATGATGTAGACACCTAATTTCGTCCCTCCCCGATGTCATTTTTACCCATTTTTATTTTTATCCTACTGTGTACCCTCACCCGTGTGATAATCCCTCCACAAAATGATAAAAATAACAACCCCCTAACTAATTTTGTCTGATCCTAATATTCCAACAACCTATACCCCACCTCCCACTCTCTTTTCTTGTCCCAAAAAAAAGACTTCCAAAAAAAAAGAATATATACCCACACATACACACAAAATAAAGGGGGGGAACAGTAGAAGGAAAGAAGAGGGGAAACGATCAGCATTTATTTTACTCTCTCTCTTCATAGATCTCGTCGGCGCCGGTGCCGGCGCCGCTCTCTTTCCGTCCACGATCACTCTCTCTCTCTTTAAAAACTGAACAGGAAAAGACCAATCGCCACCACCCGTCGCCGTTCGCCGCCTCTCCAATCCAACCGACGGCGGCAACAATCGTGCCGTCGTCGCCGTTCGCCGACCCGTAATGTCGACCGAATCTCCGCAACAGTAACGTCGACCGGACCCAACCCAAGATCCCGACCAGATCCGCCGGATCTCCGACGCCGGCTCGCGACCAGATCTGACCGGATCTTCGTCGCCAGATCTCCGTCACCATCAACGACAGCCGCCGCCTCTCCATCATCGGAGCTCCCCGGAGCTCGATTTGCGTGGGTTTTGGTTTTTTGTTCTTTGGTTAATTTTTGGCTTTGTCTATTTCATGGTTCGACGTCGATAGTGGGTTTCGAGTCAGCTTTATTGAATCTCGTCGTCGTTCTTGGTGGGGTTTCGTATAATAAAGTTTTTATTCACGGGTTTTAGAGCTGTCCGACTATTATTTTAATACCGAGTTTGGTTGTTCGTCGTGAGGTTCTCCGATCGAGTTTTGGTCTTCGGATTTCTTTATTATCGACAAAAGCAAGTGTCAGTGAGGTCCATTTCTTTAACCCGCTCTCTTTTATTTATCTTGGTATATTGAATGGGTTGTGATTATGTGTGTTGTGATTATGATTTTGTTGGATTTTTTTTATTTATGTTGATGTTATGATTGTGATGCTTGGTTGTTTGGTTTTGGTAGATTAAGGCATAAACTTGATCATGTTCTAATGGATGGATAGAAAGAAAGTCGGGGGGGATGAAATTGAAAAATTGACAAAAGGATAGATTCGGTTTAATTTGATTTATTGTTGGTATGAATCATGATAGAATTATGTCTTTAATCGAGGATGCATAGGCAAACGTAGGCCGGGTAGGCAAATTTAGGAATAACAATTTGTTGGAGTGTTTTGAATATGTGCTTGAACGACACCTTCTACTTTAGTGCACGAAAAGTTTAAATTGTACTCATTTGATCGGGGAATGCCCCGAAGGATTTGTATAGATTTATCCGGGGAATGCCCCGAAGTACCTTGTACCCGGAGGACGTCCGCGATGAAGGCTCGAGGCATCGGGTAAAGCATTATTTTAGGATTACCGTAGGTTTATTTTCAGTTCTTTTCTATTTTCGGGTTGTAATAATTGGACTGGACTTGCATTTCGGTTTGTTTCGTTTTTTTTTGTTTGATTGTTTTGCGTGCTTTGTTTGTGTGTGGTTTATACACTTCATAATGCCAAAATAGTCGATACACTCCACCAAGTGACTGTGGTCGAACCACGGGATCGAGGGGTGCCTAACACCTTCCCCTCGATCAACAGAATTCCTTAGCCGGAATCTCTGTGCGCAAATCGGTTTAAGAGTCAATTGGTTTCGAAAAAAGGATTTTCCAAAGGTGACTTGGCACACCGGATTATGCCAAGTGGAGACTCTGAATAAAAAATGCAAATAATCCTTTTCCGAAACAAATTTTTATTTCTTGTCACTTAAATAATAAAACCCTTTCGAACTTTAAAAATATTCCATGTTTTTGGAGTACGCGTTAAAAAGGGTGTGACACTACTTTAAATAAAATATACAACAATATATATACAAAATATATAGTTATATACTAATTTATAAAACATATACACATGTATACGTTAAATAAACACGTCTCTAGAAGATATATACACATATATACGCACCATTCAATATATATGTACTACTTTAAATAAAACATATACTACAATATATATACATTACAATTATATATATATATATATATATATATATATATATATATAGTTATAGTTATATACTAATTTATAAAACATATACACATGTATACGTTAAATATACACGTCTATAGAAGATATATACACATATATACGCACCATTCAATATTTATGTACTACTTTAAATAAAACATATACTATAATATATATACATTACAATATATATATATATATATATATATATATATATATATAGAGAGAGAGAGAGAGAGAGAGAGTTATATACTAATTTATAAAATATGTACACATGTATACGTTAAATATACACGTCTATAGAAGATATATACACATATATACGCACCCTTCAATGTATATGTACTACTTTAAATAAAATATACTACAATATATATACATTACAATATATATATATATATATATAGTTATATACTAATTTATAAAACATATACACATGTATACGTTAAATATACACGTCCATAGAAGATATATACATATATATACGCACCATTCAATTTATATGTACTACTTTAAATGAGCTATACTACAATATATATACATTACAATATATATATAGTTATATACTAATTTATAAAACATATACACATGTATACGTTAAATAGACACGTCTATAGAAGATATATACACATATATACGCACCATTCAATATATATGTACTACTTTAAATAAAACATATACTACAATATATATACATTACAATATTTATATATAGTTATATACTAATTTATAAAATATATACACATGTATACGTTAAATATACTCATCTATAAAAGATATATACACATATATACGCACCATTCAATGTATATGTACTACTTTAAATAAAATAAAATATACTACAATATATATACATTACAATATATATATATATATATATAGTTATATACTAATTTATAAAATATATACACATGTCTACGTTAAATATACACGTCTATAGAAGATATATACACATATATACGCACCATTCAATATATATGTACTACTTTAAATAAAACATATCATACAATATATATACATTACAATATATATATATATATATAGTTCTATGCTAATTTATAAAATATGTACACATGTATACGTTAAATATACACGTCTATAGAAGATATATACACATATATACGCACCATTCAATGTATATGTACTACTTTAAATAAAATATACTACAATATATATACATTACAATATATATATATATATATATATATATATATATATATAGTTATATACTAATACGCACCATTCAATATACATGTACTACTTTAAATAAAATATATACTACAATATATATACATTACAATATATATATAGTTATATACTAATTTATAAAATATACACACATGTATACGTTAAATATACACGTCTATAGAAGATATATACGCACCATTCAATATATATGTACTACTTTAAATAAAATATACTACAATATATATACATTACAATATATATATATAAAGTTATATACTAATTTATAAAATATATACACATGTATACGTTAAATATATACGTTTATAGAAGATATATACACATATATACGCACCATTCAATATATATGTACTACTTTAAATAAAACATATACTACAATATATATATATATATACTATAAAATATATATACAATTTATAAAACATATACACATGTATATATTAAATATACATATCTATAGAAGATATATACACAAATATACAAAACATATGCTACTTAATATAATAAATCAATAATACTTGATAGTAAATTAATAATTTATTAAAAGTAAGTTTTTAATTTAAACTAGAAATTCAATTTAAATCATTAAATGAAAAAAATTACAATGTAAGGACTAAGGAGTGAATGAATCTTGAATTTTATTGTTTGCGAAATGATCCAAAATTTATAATTTACATGAATGAAAAATCTACAAATTATGCATTATTTTTTCAACTCATTCATGTTAATATTAACGGGAACTTGCATAGGATAGTCAAATTCAACGGGGACAAGACCATGCATTGGACTTGATTCTGCTGAGTTCTCCCGTGAAGACATAATTTCTTCAAGTTTCTGCTCGTCGTTCGACTCTGGTTCTATTCCTTGGTTTCTTCTTTCCACTCTAATCCAATCTCTGAGGCAAACTAGAACATTCATTGCATTGCTTCCCAATGAGTGTCGGTTATCTCCAAGCTGTTGTCATCCCTAACTAAAGGTGCTCTCAGATGCAACGGTTGACATTGAAACATTCAAGATATCTCTAGCTAATCTTGAAAGCACAAGATATTGTGTTTCGTTACTCCTCCACCAATCCAATGTGTTGATCCGTCGTCTGCGATCCTCTGGCGGCGATCGAAGATAATATTTAATCTCTCCCAGATAAGTTGATGTGTAAGCTCTCTTATCAACACTATTCCAACAAGGTAAATCATAAAAGGAATTAGGAAAACCACTATGTGCCGGCCTTTTAGAAGATGATGGCTCCTCGGGAGAATGAGGAGGGACAGTTGGAGTGATATTTGTAAGTACGGCTAAATTAACTAAATCAGTATAATGATTATATAATTTTTCTATGTATTCATTCGCATCACCCATAGCCGTCCACAAATCAGGTTGTACTTGTTCAGAATCATTGTTAGTATTTATTTCTAAGTTGGCATAAATAATAGTACTAAAGTGATACATAGTATTATATTTCATGCACGGATTTAGCATAGCACCAACCAAGTAAATAGGGGGAATCGGGAAAATATATTTTTAAAATTTAGTAAACATGGCACCAACTTCTTTATAACATTCTTTATTTTTATATTCTTTGAGCAAACCAGAAATATTGGCTATATATGCCAAAATATTACAAACAGTAGGATAATAAGCACCGAAAAATTCAACCGTAGCTACATAAATTTTTTCTTAAAACTTAACAAGATAATTAATTACAACTCAATCAGAATCGTGCAGCATGCAATCAGCAGAATCAACAAATGAACCACAATATTGGTTAAAAGCTAGTGTAATAGGAACTCTATATTTATAACAAGTTTTTAAAAAATCATACGTAGAATTCCATCTAATATCAATTTCCTCAAGCATCAATATTGGTGCAAGTCCATTTCCTTGACATTTAACTTTAAATTCTCTAATTCTTTTTCTTCGATTATTTCCTTGAATAAAACCAACACCAAGACGAATTTTTTCAATATAAAGCTCAAAAAACTCAAGACCATCTTTTACAATTAAATTATATATATGACATGCACACTTAATATGAAAAATTTCAAGTAACGGCGGAGATAACTTAGACTTTAACTTTGTTATAGCAGTCTTGTTGTTAGAAGTATTTTCAAAAGCAATACATAAGATTTTATTTTCGATACCATAAAATTCGGCAACTTTAACAATAGAATCAACAATAAAATCTCTAGTATATTTACGATCTTCATCATATAAAAAAGCAAAAATACGTTTTTGCATCACAAAATTACTATCCATCCAGTGACAAGTAACTGTTAAATAATCATTTTTATTTACAACACGCCCGAAATCAGAAGTTAGGGGCAATCTATATTGAATATTTTTTAACAATGTTGATAAATAAAAATAATATTATGAATGAAGTCTAAAAATATCAGACCGACAAGTACTTCTACGAATACCATTAAACCTAGGATTATAAATTGCTTGAATATAATGAATAGAGGCATCAGAAGAAGGAAAACTAAAATGCAAACAACCCACAACTATCATTTTAGCTATTTTTTTTCGGTCCCTCGATTTATTATACTTTTTCATTACCTGATCGGTTGCTGGGTCCATTCTAGTTTGCGTTGGCCCACCAACATCCCCACCACCTCGTGCAATATTTAACTCTATTTTATGAGCATCGCCTATATGTCTCATTAACGTACCCGTACCCCCTTACTTGCCTCCGCTTTTATGCTTATATATTTCTTGACAAATATTGCATTGCACCTCAGTATCTGATATACATTCAAAAAATTGTCATGCAATACTAGTTGTTTTACGAGCTCTTGGGGCACGGGGAGGACGGGGAGGGAGATTAACCAATTCAGATCTAACATTAGCATTTCTTACTGCGGGTGTCTCACCAATATTTTCATCATCTTCGTCTAAATTAACCGCATCTACTTCATTTTCTTCTTCTATACCTTAATTTTTTTTAGCTTCTACATCATCCATATCGTGAGCACCTACACCTATTTCTTCCTCAAAAGGTGTACCAAGTGGTACCGGAGGCGAAGACACACGGGTATATCTACTACTTGAAGTACCTCTACCGCTAGTAATTCGTTTTTTGCTACCACTACCGTTTTCGGGACAAAAATTTTTAACACCTTTAGTAGCGAGGTTTCTTAATTTATCCATAATATAAATTAAACTAAAAAAATTCAAAATACACAAATATAATAAAATTAAATATCCAACGATTAATAAACTAAATAAAAATTAAACGTAAGAGATGGAGACAATACCAAATTTTAAAAGTATTCAAAGGTTGCGACTTTAGAAACTTTCACTCGTACTTTGTAATCGCAAAATTAAAAAATTAATGTGAGCACTTTAGGAAATTAAATATATAGAATATGTGAGAATTCAGAATTGAGATTTGAGAGAGAATGAGATTTGAGAGAATGAAAAATTGTGTGAAAAATGATTTGAAGGTGTAGGGTATTTATAGAATTTTTTTTGGGATTAAAAAATATTTTGAATGATTTTTTTTCTTTTTAATAAAAGGGCCCAAACTAGCCGTTTGGACCCAAAAACGGTTATATAGCCGTTGGGCCAACGGCTAGTTTGGCCCAAATCTCCAATTTTTTATTTTTTTTAAAAAGACAATCAGGCCGGGCCGGTTAACCGGCGGGCCTGGACCGGGCTTGGTCTGGGCCGGGTTAACCGGACCCAACCAAAAAATTAAACTAGCCCGGTACCCGGTACCCTACAGTCCATGGGTTGACTGGGCCGGGTCAAACCGGACCGATTTTATTAAACGAGCTGGTTCGAGTTGGGTTGGGCCGGGTCAACCCGGCCTGTTTGATAGGCTTATGTTAAGGTATGAAAAGAGGGGTCTTCTATTTATAAAGTCACTAGCCAAATATGGAAATTTTTTATATTTTTCTTTTAGGAAAAGTAAAAGTAATTATGGTGTTACTTTTATTTTCCTTCTAAAAAAAATAAAACTTAAATTTGGTAAGAAAATCAGGATAAAAACCATAACAAGATATTGATTAGAAGATTATGATCAAAGTATTCGTAAAAGTTTAAACATACATTCATTTAGAAACAGAATCATACCAAAAGAAACACTTATAAAGAAATGAAGGGAGTATTTATTACTCTATCTATTTTTTTCGCTTGGTTCAAGTCTTTCATATAGCTTCGTAACTATGGAAAATGTTATCCATGGTTTGTTTTTATATATATGCAGTGATTAGTGATGCAGACAGAAATTTCATGAAGAGAATTTATATAAATGATTTTGTTGTATTTATGAAATTTAATAATTTATACATTACGCTTAAAGAAGATTTTCATCTATATATAGATTTTAATTTTTAGACGAAAAAGATTTCATTGATCGCTCCAATGCATGTGACTCTGTCACTGCTGCTTTAATATATGTAGTGATTAGTGATGCAGACAGAAATTTCATAAAGAGAATTTATATAAATGATTTTGTTGTATTTATGAAATTTAACAATTTATACATTACGCTTAAAGAAGATTTTCATCTATATATAGATTTTAATTTTTAGACGAAAAAGATTTCATTGATCGCTCCAATGCATGTGACTCTGTCACTGCTGCTTTAATATATGTAGTGATTAGTGATGCAGACAGAAATTTCATAAAGAGAATTTATATAAATGATTTTGTTGTATTTATGAAATTTAACAATTTATACATTACGCTTAAAGAAGATTTTCATCTATATATAGATTTTAATTTTTAGACGAAAAAGATTTCATTGATCGCTCCAATGCATGTGACTCTGTCACTGCTGCTTTAATATATGTAGTGATTAGTGATGCAGACAGAAATTTCATAAAGAGAATTTATATAAATGATTTTGTTGTATTTATGAAATTTAACAATTTATACATTACGCTTAAAGAAGATTTTCATCTATATATAGATTTTAATTTTTAGACGAAAAAGATTTCATTGATCGCTCCAATGCATGTGACTCTGTCACTGCTGCTTTAATATATGTAGTGATTAGTGATGCAGACAGAAATTTCATAAAGAGAATTTATATAAATGATTTTGTTGTATTTATGAAATTTAACAATTTATACATTACGCTTAAAGAAGATTTTCATCTATAATATTTAGACGAAAAAGATTTCATTGATCGCTCCAATGCATGCGACTCTGTCACTGCTGCTTGAAGGACAATAGGATCGACATAGGTAGTAGACAACTACCAAAATAGGAAAATGATGTAACATACTAATTAATAAAAAGGAATTTGTTTACAAATTCACTTATGTAGATATCATTCCCCTTAATGTTTCTAACATCACTAGACACTAATGTCCCAAATAAATTAATGTGTAAATTATGCTAATGAATTATGTTGTACTTGCTTTTAAGTAGAGAAGCTGTGTGAGTTTTTGTAGGTCGTTCTTGGAGTTATGTTGATTGTCACAAACCGATCAAATTCCCCAATGTCATGCACAACACAAGAGTGCTTTAGGCCGGAGCGCGCAGCTAGGCAGAATCCGATACTTTTAATTCAAATCTTATATATGTCTTTGAAAAATAATTTATTACATTTGTAGCAGATGTCTTTTGCTAAGAATGTAATGAATTATTTATTCTTAATAAGGTACAAGTGGCTGAACTAGACAGGGTAAAGAAAAGAACGAATGTGTTCGAAGCACTAGACAGGTAGGATGTAGTTGTAGTTGGGATTTAATGTCAAAAAGATGATGAAATGTGTTGGTATATTATTATTATTATTCTCTTTCAAGAACATTGAATTATTGGTCCTCATCCCTGTGCAAGATCATTTTGTTTCACCAAAAAATGGCAACCTACTCCCCCATGGATACAACCACACAAAAGTTTGTCTTCGATTTTAATTTTGGAAATATGCTCTTCTTTATCTTATCTCAATGAAAGATCCATTTTGTGTCATATCCAAGGGATTTCTCGTTTAAGTCGAAGAAGCAATGTCGCTCATTCACTATTAAACTGACTATAATTTTTTCTGCCCTTGAAGATTCCATCAAAGCGCCTTCCACTTTTAATATGTCATGAACTAGATCGATCAGAATCATATATCTTCAACGAGTCCATTAGAAGTAATCTCATTTTTTAAGCCTTTAAGAAAAGTCAATATAAGCAAAGTTGCTGGAGCAATGAGTTGAAGCCTGAAACCCTTATGGGTATGGAACCTTTTTTTCAAATACCGAATCTTTTGCTAGTACGTTATTTCTGGATGTCTAAAGCGTGTCAAACATGCCTATTACTAAAATAGAAAAATTCATGAACTAACCTGCTAAAAGATCTGATAGATATTTATTATTGAAGTAGAAGATCCTATGGGAGCATTTATGTCTTCAGTTGTGAATCTAATTTTTAAAAATTATATAAATATTAGTAGATGATAAGCTTGAGTTATAAATAAAAATTAAAATGAAAGTTCTTAATAATAATCGATGTTAGAAATCTTACCCCACAGAAGTCTTGTATGCCTTTCGTATTTCTATCAATTAAAAAATGTTTTTGTACATAAATAATACTCTATATAATGATTGTTTGATTGCATGAAAAAAAAAGTCGTCATAGCACAAAAATACTGAAACAAACCAAAGACATTTTTATGGTTTTGGTTAATTTGCATGTCTAGTCTTTATTCAAAATAACCAATACCGTACTATGTAAATACTAAAAATTACACAAATACACAACTTATGTTTTCAATATTACAAAAAATCCCAACTCCCTAAACATATTACAAAAATCTCAACATATACATAGAATGTTATGTATGTAGACACGTGATTTTTGATCCTTCTTAAATTTTAACTTGTTTATCAGTACTAAATATTTATATTTATATTTAGTCATATATTATTTTAACTATTATTTTATTTTAATATAATATAAATAATTAAATGAATTCAATTTTAGGATATTATTCTTTTTTAAAAAAAAAAAAATAGTTTGTACTATCTTAATTATATAATTTATTTTTGACTATTTTTAGATTGTTATTGTTTTTTTTTTTTTTTTTTTTTTTAAATATAAAAATCAATGAATTATTATTATTATTTTATTTGTTTACTATTATCTATTTATTTATTTATTTATTAATTATTTTTAGTTATTTAAAAAAAAAAAAATGAAAAATCTTAAAACCTACCCTAACCCCCCACATTCCCCACACTTCCCTCAACCTCCCCCCATTATTCCACAACTACACACCCACTCCCACTACAACTCACACAACACTACACATGCAGAAGATATATAACAACACACACACACGTAAAAGGGAAGGAGAAAAAAAAAACACGGAGTGAGGAGAAAAATCAAAAAAAAAGAAGAGAACAAACTCAAAAAAAAAAAAAAGAAAAAGAAAGACTTAGAACAAAAAAGAAAAGGACGAACAGTGAGAAAGATTAGAGAAAACAAAGAGGAGAAAAGGATTTGAAAAGAGAAAATCATAGAAGGAGAGGTGAAAAACTTAGGAAAAAGAAAAAATCGAAGAAAGTACAAGAGGGGTAGACAATGAGTTAGAGTTTGAAGTTTCGTTCGTGATTCCGAGTTCGTAGCTTTTTCTTTCTTTTGATTGGATATTATTTTCGTCAAGAGGTAATTTTTAATTTTTCTTTGTATAGAATAACATCACAATCATGTGAGACTTGATTCCAATAATATAAAATTGCTCAACTTTTATATGTGTTGGAATGATTTCTATTGTTATTATTTTTATGATACTATCAAAAGAATGTTGAAATTTAATATTGTTAAATTTAGAGTAAATTGACGTAAAATAATTATAATGAATTCGCTTAGTCATTGCTTAATTGTTGTTAGAGTAATATTGTAATTGTCTGTTTGATTTAACGATATGCCACCCACATGATTCAGACTGAGTGTTTCAGCATGCATTTTAATTACATGAGTAATTAACTAGAAAAATTAAGTAAGAATGATTAAATGTAAAAAAAAAAAAAAAAAAAAAAAGACAAAAACTTTTTTTTTTTTTTTTTTAATTCAATAGTAGTAGTAGGTATTATAGGAAGCACATATATAAAAAAAAAAAAAAAAAAAAAAAAGCAATCCTTTGTTTGCCTTTGTTCTCTTTTAGAAAGGTAATGTTAAGAAAAAAAAAATCATTTAATAAAATAATTATATATTAACTAGTAGTTGTTATCATATTCATGATAAACGACACAGTGATTTTCCCTTACATAAATTACACTAGAGTAGAGTATAAGGGTTTAATTTATTTATTTATTTTTCTTTTCTTTTACGTTTTTCGTCAATATTTCTTCATCATCACGATTCAGTTGCTGTCGCAATGTTGTATGTATAATTAATTACTATTTCAATTGGTTTATTTTAATTCTATATATCTTGTCCATTAAACGATCGTAATAGTATATTTATGTATGAAGTAACATAAAAATTTAAATCATTTTACTTTGTATTCTCAATTTGATGTTTGTTTAAATTTGAATAGAAGGAAAGAATATAAAAAAAAATAATAAAAAAAATGAGTAAGTTTAGCTATCTCGAATTTATAAGAGACGGATTAATGCCTTTAACGTTAGGTAAATTTTAAGCACATTTAAAATATTCGTCCTAATTAAGAATGCGACGTGCGCATCTTTCTGAGACAAGTTTAAAATTCAAGGATGCAATAATGCACTTTGACAAATATTTTTCTAAAAATTAACTTTCACCGATTTATTTAATATAAGAGATGTAGACAGATTTTAAATATCAAAAGAAAGCGAACTTAGACCCAACCATAATTTATCAAAATAATTTAAATCAAGATAAGTCAATAAAAGCGACCGTGCTAGAACCACGGGACTCGAGGGGTGCCTCACACCTTCCCCTCGATCAACAGAATTCCTTACCCATTTTCTGTTTTCGCAGACCAAATAAGAGTCATTTCCTTTTGATTAGGGATTCAAAAAAGGTGACTTGGAACACCAAAACTCAATTCCAAGTGGCGACTCTGTAAATAAAATAATCCCTATTCAACATCGTCACTTTAATTCGAAAAACCCTTCGATCTCGATTTCCTCGAGCGAAAAAAAAGGGGTGTGACATCTCTGGCGACTCTGCTGGGGACATAAATAGAATTCGAGCTTTAGATATTGACTTTTACTTGCTTTGATTATTTTAAATATTGTGTTTGTTTGTTGGCCTTATGTGCTACTTGTTGCTCATTTACTGCTTTAATATTATTTGAATTGTATTATATATTGTCTTCTCTCACGTACCCCTCTGAGTCTCTGAAATAGGATAGAGGGAATGCAACATATGCATCCCACCTTCTTTTTAAGATAACCGGAGTGTCAAGGCACCTGGTGAAGGATATAGTCACACATGTTAGGCGGGGTTCGGATCGACAACGAGGGCGGTGTTGCCCTGCTACCGACCAAGTTGTCCCTCCCCGGCTCGAGTGTCCGCTCGAGCAAGACAGTCTAGACACTTATCCCTATTAGGTTTTAACTTAGAAGAACTGAAAACTCAGAATCTGGTTATCCCTATTAGGTACCGCTTTATTTGCATCATATGCATTCGACTTAGCGGGACTCGGCACAGGGGTCGGGTCTGTCTAGGACAGGTCACCTACTTAATAAAGACCAACATGTGCATCCTATGTGCTCTTTGATATTTGTTTGGAAGGCTATTTGTGTGTTGACCGGCTTTAGGCAATTTTAAAATACGAGAGATTAATTTATTCTCAAATTTAGTTGATCATTTTTAAAGAAAAAAATTTATTTTTAAAATAAAGAATTTTTTTTAAAATATACATCAACACAATTTTACAATCTTTATGAACTACGAGGGTCTGATTCTCACATTTTAGTGGGATACGTAGGAAGTTCTTCTCAGGATACGACCCTATCTTTTGAAAAATTATTCATAGATTTATTGGGGAATATTTTGAAAATATGATTACTTTCATAATTATTTTTCCGATTCTCAAGTCCAATTTTTATATATATATTTCAAGAGCCCGGAATCTTTAGGGATCATGAGGCTAAGTTTTTACAAATATATATATATATATATATATATATATATATATATATATATTAATTTTAACAAGTCCTAAACCTTTAGGGTCATGAGATTGAAAATTTTATACAACTTCATACATAAAACGGTCATTCTATTCTTCTTTATTTTTGAGTCCTTTTATTTTATTTTTACTTAGGGAATATTGTCTTCAAACACATAGATAAAATTGTCTAGAAGTCTGTTATAGCAAAGTTTTTGATAGAGTCAATTTAAATAAAAAAATAATATTATCAGTCTTGTTTCTCTCACTTTGATTTTTGATAAAATTGTTCTTTGCAACTAAGTTTAAATAATGGTCGCACTAGGTTTTACAAGTTAAGTTATAAATTCTTTTCAAAATTAATAAATTAAGTTTTGTCTAAGTCTAGATATTTATTAATTTTATGTCCCTTTCAATAGGTATAAAATGTCTCCCCCTGTTCGTGGAAAGCGTTCAAAGAGAAAGAGAGATGGAAGTGTACCCCTTCAGGTTGTGGATTGTACCCCTCTGCAACTTTGGTTATGGTGGAATGCAATGGATACTTTCGATTATGACGAGATACATAAGTATTTGGGCTTTTTGACGAGTATCATGAGAATCAACCCTAATAGGGAGGTGATTGATGCATTACTGAATTTCTGGGACCCGAAGAATAATGTATTCCGCTTTTCAGATTTTGAGTTGACACCTACTTTAGAAGAGATAGCAGGCTATGTTGGATATGGTGATATGCATCGGAAGAAACTTATAGCCCCAAGACTTATTTCGATAAACAAATTTTGCAAGCTCATGAGCATAAAGAACACAAAAGAAGAATCAATGAAAAAAGGTTGGGTTTCCTTGCAGTTTTTGTATGACAGATACGGAAGGCAAGGGGGGTTTCAGAAATACGGTAAAGAACTTTGTAATAAGGGAAGTTTTGAGACTTGGAAAGTTCACAGACGATTTGCATTCATGGTAGCCTTTTTGGGCACTATGGTCTTCCCAAGAAGAGAAGAAAAAATTAATATTCGTTTAGCGGGAGTGGTACAGATACTGATTAAGAAAGATTACACCATGATACCAATGATCCTAGCTGATATTTACCGTGCTCTGACTGTTTGTCAGAAAGGAAAAAGTTTTTTCGATGGATGTAATATCTTGTTACAGATGTGGATTGTAGAGCATCTTTATCAACGTCCTACATTGACAAGGTTCAATCCCGAGCGATTCAATCGAATCAACGATTACGAGGAAAGAATGGAGAAATATAAATGTCCAAAAGAAATTGGAGATTGGGTTAAACTTTTTCGTTCTTTGACAACAGACAAAATCACTTGGAATCTCCATTGGTTCCCTTGGAAGCAAGTCATGTATAGTTCTGTCATCCGTCCGTTCTTGTTATTAATGGGTATTAGAGGTGTTCAACCGTATGTTCCATTGAGAGTTCTACGTCAGCTAGGCAGACGTCAAATAATTCCCGTAACGGAAGACATGGCTGAGTTCGTATTTGAGGTCAGACCAGAGATTTCACTTCCAGAAGATTTGGCCCAGCAGATTTGAGAGGGTCGCCGTATTATGGGAATCGAAACGATGGTCATAGAGCGTGAGAAAGGAGAAGTGCACCCAGATTATCGGGAATGGTTTGAAGAACAGTCGAGTCCTCCAGTCAGACCAGAAAAATCGGTTAAAGGACCTATAGATCAGGAGGCTGCAATCAGGATAGGAATTGAAAGAGCCATGCGAGAACATCATGAAGCCAACCAAATTTTGAGAGAAGAATTAGAGCATGCCAGGGCAAAAATAGACGAACAACAAAGGGAATTCTCTGAAGAGAAAGCTAAATCAGCAGCTATTGAGGTTGCACTTCGAGGACAAATCAAGTTTGCTACCACTAGAGGGTCACACGTTGCAGAACTTGCCGCATCTCGCCGACAACAACTTCAAGAAGTTGAAAAGAATATGCAAGAAGAATTTGATCGAGAGAGATCTCAGTGGATTCGTGAAAGAGGAATATTGCGAGAACAGTTGGAGGTTGTTTCCGCTCGTGAACAACGTGCAAGAGAGATGGTTGATTTCCGAGATCGACAGGCCCAGGAATGGGATCAGGCTTTCAGTTCTCTTCGAGGGAAAGTCCATCGTGTAGCGCAGGATACTGCCAGAACGGGTTTAGATTATCAGCAGTTGGATTGTGAGGACTTTTTGGCACAAGTACCAGCTTTCGCACAGCGACTCACTACTTCATTGGAGGACATATATTTGAGTTTGGGAGGACATATTAAATCGAAATCTCCTTGAATGGATCATTGTTTTCTTTGTCATAGTTTTTCATCTTCAGTTTTAAAAATTTCTTGTTTAGATATTATGTCTTTTAGTTTTCAGATGTCAGTTATTAGGTTTTATTTTAGGAGTTTGGTCAGTTATTTTATCGTATTTATATTATAGAATGTAATGAAGTTGACTGTTTATTTTTGTATGTATTACATATGTTTTATTTCACTTACTTTATTTATTTTCTTCAATAATAATAATAATAATAATAATAATAAAAATAATTTAAAATTAAAAAAAAAAAAAAAAACAATTTTGTTAAATTACACCCGAACTACGCAAGATCTGATTCATGTCCTAACATGATACGTAGGCAACCCTCCAAAGGGTTCGATCATAACTTTTGAAAATATGCCTAGAAAAGCCGGGATGAAACACAAAGCTTCCATGATAGGTTGGGAAATGCATATAGTAACATGACATATAATGTGGCATTATAATGTGTTAAATATATAACACTCACCTGTTTGTTGCTTGATTACAGAAAGATAAAATAATTGGTGGTTGGTTTGTGGTTTAAACTGGCATCACATCCGTATAATACCAGATACAAGGGTAAAAGAAGAATGACTCGCAGAGAAGATATAGAGTCTGATAGTGAAGAAGAGCAGAATCAGTTGACTTTACAGGAAGTAGCATCAATGGAAGAAATAAAGTCATTAAAATAACAAATGGCGGAAATGTACAAAGCTTGGTTGAATGGACAAGCCCCGCCTTCTTCAATCCCTGGACTTTCAACTTCAAATGATCCAAATTCTGACCCAGCTCAAACTAGTGATCCATTTTACCCACCAGGATTTGGCCCATTTGCTAATATGTCTGGAGTTGCTGGTACTTCCACCGTGCACCCACCAAATCCATCGGTTGCAAATAACCCACTCTTTACTTCTGTAGCGCCAGCTACTGCGGGTGTTCAACCGACAATACCAAAAGATATGGGAAAACCAAATCATGATATGTTATATCCTCCTAAAATGACTTTTAAGTCACAAAATCCACATTATCATGTTCATCCACGCGATACTCCTATCGTGATTGAGAAGATTGCTAAGAATGAGGAACAAGAGGAGATGGCTAGAAAAGTTAGAAGCCTGGAACAAAGTATGAGAAATATGCAAGGAGTAGGTGGACCAAAAAGTGTTTCGTACAAGGATTTATGTATGTTTCCTGATGTCCATTTACCGATAGGGTTCAAAATGCCAAAATTTGACAAATATGAAGGACACGGCGATCCTGTAGCTCATTTGAAAAAGTTCTGCAATCAATTAAGGGGAGCAGGAGGAAAAGAAGAATTATTGATGGCGTACTTTGGAGAAAGCCTTACAGGGATAGCTTCTGAATGGTTCATTGACCAAGACATTTCCCGTTGGCACGTGTGGGATGACATGGCTCGAGATTTCGTTCAACAATTTCAGTATAACATTGAGATAGTTCCAGATCGCACTACGCTTGCCAACATGCGAAAAAAGATGACTGGAAATTTTCGAGAATATGCCGTCAGATGGAGAGAGCAGGCTTCAAGAGTTAGACCATCGATAAAAGAATCTGAAATGATTGATATTTTTCTGCAAGCACAAGAACCTGATTATTTTCATCATTTGCTTTCTACTATCGGAAGCACATTTGCAGAAGTTATCAAAGTTGGAGAGATGGTAGAAAACGGAATCAAATCAGGAAAGATCATCAGCCAGGCCGCTTTGAAAGCAACAACACAGGCAATTCAAAGTGGTACAGGAAGTTTTGGGGGAAAGAAAAGAAAAGAGGATGTAGCAACTGTCATGGCAGGTCCACGACAAAATTGGAGAGGTGCGCGTCAACCATACGAGCAGAATCCATTATATTTTGTTCCATCTCCCCAATATCCTATTTACAATACACAATCATATGTTCGAGGACCTTCTTACCCGCAGTGGCGTACACCAGCAATCCAAAATCATCCAATGGCCCCGCAAGTTCAAAGAGGTCCTTCGAGGTCTAATTTTCGGCCTAGAGCAGAATTCAAAAGGGATAACATGGTAAAAGATAATTTCACTCCTATTGGAATATCTTACACCAGTTTATTTCATAGACTGAGAAAAATGAATGTTCTAAACCCAATTGAGAGAAGGATCCCGAATCCTCCTCCGAAGAATTTGGACTATTCTAGAAGATGTGAATACTGTTCTGATGCCCCAGGGCACGACACAGAGAAATGTTGGTATCTGAAAAGAGCCATTCAAGAGTTGATTAATACCCAACAGATTATGGTAGAAAGTCCAGGCGCTCCAAATGTCAATCAAAATCCATTGCCAGATCATAATGAAACACACATGCTCGATGTGATACTCAGTGGTGAAGACACTACGATTCCCTTTAAACCGATCATTAAAATTAAAACTGATTCAGAAAAATCAGCAAATGTTGTAGATTTAACGAAAGAAAAACCTGCAGAAGCAGAGATGGTGATAGCAAAACCCGAATCATCGAATGATCCCTTGGCGATGGGGAAAGAGATTTCAGAAAATATTGGGTCAAGTCAAATAAAGCCGAAACTCATTATTCCTGGAAGATCCAATAAGCCTCTTTTAATCATAAAAGGAGCTCCTGTAATTCCTATTGTTATTAAACCAGTGTCACAGCTACCTATGGTTGATACCAAGGCAGTCCCTTGGAATTATAATCACGTTGTGGTGATGCACAAGGGGAAAGAAGTAATTGAAGATGTAGATGAAGTAGGAGGATTAACTCGATCTGGAAGATGTTATGTTCCCGTAGAGTTAAGAAAGAATAAACAAGGCGGTGAAGAACGAATGACAGTCAAGAAGCCTATCACTGATGAAGAAGCTGAAGAATTCTTAAAGAAAATGAAATTGCCAGAATATTCTGTTATAGAACAGTTGAAGAAGACACCAGCACAGATTTCTTTGTTGTCTTTATTGATACATTCAGAGGAACACCGCAAGGCTGTAATGAAGATTCTTAATGAAGCATGTGTTCCTAGTGAGATTAGAGTAAATCAGCTGGAAAAAGTTGTTGGAAGGATCGTTGAAGCAAATAAAATTGCTTTTTCAGATGATGAACTGCCCATAGAAGGTACGGAGCATAACAAAGGTCTGTACATTTCTGTGAAATGCGAACATTCCATCATCACTCGAGTGTTAATTGATGGAGGATCAGGCGCTAACATTTGTCATATATCAACTTTACAAAAGTTGAATGTTAATGTGGAAAGAATCCGACCTAACAATGTGTGCGTCAAAGGTTTTGACGGATCAAAAACTGATGCCATTGGTGAAATAGAACTTATATTGACAATTGGGCCTGTGGATTTTTCTATGGATTTTCAAGTACTGAACCTTGATGCTTCATATAATATGTTATTGGGAAGGCCATGGATTCATAGGGCTAAAGCAGTCGCATCAACGTTGCATCAAATGGTCAAATTCGAATATGACAGGCAAGAGATAGTAGTTCATGGTGAAGGAGACTTATCAATGTATAAAGACTACTCTGTTTCTTCCATCGAAACAAATACTGCCAATGTGTTAATTCATCAAGCTTCTGAGGTAGTGGCTGTTGAGCATATCCTCGAGGGGAATCTCATCGCAAGACCACAATTGTCCTCTGCATCTGTTATGGTAGTGAATGAAATGTTGAAGCATGGTTTTGAACCAGGAAAAGGTCTAGGGATGTTTTTGCAAGGCATAGTTCATCCGGTAAACCTCTACGAGAACTTTGGTACTTTTGGTCTGGGATACGAGCCTACTGCTGAAGATATAAAGAAGGCTAAAAAGCATAAGAAAGAGTCGTGGTCACTTGCCAAGCCTATACCGCCACTTTATGAGTCTTTCATCAAATTCAATGTTGTTGGATCCTCCAAGTTACCTAATGCAAAATCAATAAATGATGATGATACAGAGTTGATTGACCTTTTTCAGAATATGTTCATTGAAGCAGATATGGTTGAAATTGGGGAAGGTACCAGTAATGCAGATGTGCAGTTTGTCGGCCCTGATGTCCAGCTTAACAATTGGGAGGCCACTCCTCTCCCTATTATAAAAGAGTCTTGGTAGTTTGTTTGTTTTCTTACAGTCTTAGTAGTTTATTTGTTTTCTTACAGTCTTAGTAGTTTGCTTGTTTTTACTTCTGTAATTTAAATTATTCTAGGATTATAATTCAGAACTTTAAATTTGGTATGTTAGGTTAAAACTCTTTCTATCTATGTTTCTAATTAAGTGCAGTTTCCCTTTGTTTTATTTTAAGTCTAATTTTTATATATTTATTTTTATCATACAGTTCTTTCTATGCCGATTCTAATGATATGACATGCATGAAGAATTGTTCACCAGAGTTAAAAAACCAATCTAATTTTGAAATAATGAATAAGGAGGTTGAATACGATGAAGAAGAAGCATTTGAGGATATAAACAAAGATTTCAAACAGTTTGAGAATAAGACAAATCCCAATTTGGAAGAAACTGAGGCGATCAATCTGGGAGATCATGAAAATATTAGGGAGACTAAGATAAGTGTACATGTTCAACCACAACAAAAGAAAGCTATAATTGAAGCGTTGCATGAGTATAAAGATATCTTTGCGTGGTCTTATGATGATATGCCCGGTTTAAGTACTGATTTGGTAGTTCACAAGTTGCCAATTGATCCTGCTTCTCCTCCTGTCAAGCAGAAGCTAAGAAAGTTCAAAACTGACATGAGTGTAAAAATTAAAGAGGAAATCACGAAGCAACTTGAGGCTAAAGTCATTCGAGTGGCCCAGTATCCTACTTGGTTGGCAAATATTGTCCCTGTTCCAAAGAAGGACGGTAAAGTTCGGATGTGTGTTGATTATCGCGATTTAAACAAAGCAAGTCCGAAAGATAATTTTCCACTTCCCAATATTCATATTTTATTGGACAATTGTGCCAAACATGATCTTGCTTCTTTTGTGGATTGTTATGCGGGGTATCACCAGATCATTATGGATCCAGAAGATGCGGAAAAGACATCATTTATTACTCCATGGGGAACATATTGTTATAGAGTTATGCCTTTTGGATTAAAGAATGCTGGGGCAACTTACATGAGGGCAATGACCACAATGTTTCACGACATGATGCACAAAGAAATTGAAGTTTATGTGGATGATGTGATCATTAAGTCGAGAGAGCAATCTGATCATATCAAAGATTTGATAAAATTCTTTGAAAGGCTTCGGAGGTATGATCTCAAACTTAATCCAGCAAAATGTGTATTTGGAGTTCCGTCAGGGAAACTTTTGGGTTTTATAGTCAGTCGACGTGGCATTGAGTTAGATCCTTCAAAAATAAAAGCTATCCAAGATTTACCTCCACCGAAAAATAAAACGGAGGTGATGAGTTTACTTGGAAGGTTGAATTATATCAGTAGATTCATTGCTCAGCTTACGACAACTTGCGAGCCAATATTCAAGTTGTTGAAAAAGAATGTTAAAGTTGAATGGACTGAAGAATGTCAAGAGGCATTTGACAGAATTAAGAGACACTTGTCGAATCCGCCTATTTTGGTTCCTCCAGAGCCAGGCCGACCCTTGATATTGTACATGTCTGTTTTAGATAATTCTTTTGGCTGTGTATTGGGTCAACATGATGTCACAGGAAGAAAAGAACAAGCCATCTACTACCTTAGCAAAAAGTTTACCACTTATGAGGCTAAGTACACTCTTCTTGAGAAAACGTGCTGCGCCTTAACTTGGGTAGCCCAAAAGCTGAAACATTACTTGTCATCTTATACTACTTACCTCATCTCTCGTATGGATCCTTTAAAGTACATCTTTCAGAAGCCTATGCCCACAGGCAGACTCGCGAAATGGCAGATGTTGCTCACAGAGTTTGATATTGTTTATGTGACACGAACTGCAATGAAAGCTCAAGCCTTGGCGGATCATTTGGCTGAAAATCCTATTGATGAGGAGTATGAGCCATTGAAGACTTATTTTCCAGATGAAGAGGTATTGTATGTTGATGAGTTTGTTTCAGAAGATTGCCATTCAGGCTGGAAATTGTTCTTTGATGGAGCTGCTAATATAAAAGGAGTGGGGATAGGAGCGGTTCTTATTTCTGAATCAGGACAATATTATCCCATAACAGCCCAACTTCGATTCTACTGTACCAATAATATGGCAGAATACGAAGCTTGCATTCTAGGTTTGAGATTAGCCATTGACATGGGGGTCCAAGAATTGTTGGTATTAGGAGATTCAGATTTATTAGTCCACCAAATCCAAGGAGATTGGGAGACTCGTGATTCGAAACTCCTACCATATAGAAGTTGTTTGCAAGATCTTTGTCAACGATTTGTATTAGTAAAGTTCAAACACATTCCCAGAGCTCATAATGAGATTGCTGATGCTTTGGCGACTTTATCTTCGATGCTTCAACATCCCGATAAAACTTATATTGACCCTTTGCATATACAGATTCATGATCAACATGCATATTGTAATGTGGTTGAAGAAGAATTTAATGTGGAGCCTTGGTTCTATGATATCAAAGAATATATTCAAACTGGGAAGTATCCTGTACATGCTGATGGTAATCAAAAGAGAACCATTCGACGTTTGTCTAGTGGATTTTTCTTAAGTGGAGGAATCTTGTATAAGAGGACTCCTGATTTGGGACTTCTGAGGTGTGTAAATGCTAAAGAAGCGTCAAAAATCATGACTGAAGTACATTCTGGGATCTGTGGACCACACATGAGTGGGTATGTTTTGGCAAAGAAAATACTTCGAGCAGGTTATTATTGGCTCACCATGGAGCGAGATTCCATCAATTTCGTTCGTAAATGTCATGAATGCCAGGTACATGGAGACTTGATACATTCCCCTCCATCTGAGTTGCATACAATGACTGCTCCATGGCCTTTTATGGCTTGGGGAATGGACGTAATTGGACCAATTGAACCAAAGGCCTCGAATGGACATAGGTTCATCTTGGTAGCCATTGATTATTTCACAAAATGGGTAGAAGCAGTGACTTTCAAGTCAGTGACCAAGAAAGTTGTGGTTGATTTTATTCACTCCAACATTATTTGTCGTTTCGGCATTCCAAAGATAATCGTCACGGATAATGCCGCGAATCTCAATAGTCATCTGATGCAAGAAGTGTGCCAGCAATTTAAGATTATGCATCGAAATTCAACTCCTTATCGTCCAAAGGCGAATGGAGCTGTAGAAGCTGCCAACAAGAACTTAAAGAAAATACTCCGTAAGATGGTACAAGGTTCCCGACAATGGCATGAAAAGTTACCGTTTGCTTTGTTGGGTTATCGTACTACAGTTCGGACTTCAATTGGTGCAACTCCTTACTTGTTAGTGTATGGAACTGAAGCAGTTATACCTGCAGAAATTGAGATTCCATCTCTTCGAGTAGTTGTGGAAGCTGAAATTGATGAAGACCAATGGGTCAAGACTCGTTTGGAGCAATTAAGCTTGATTGATGAAAAAAGATTGGCGTCAGTATGTCATGGACAACTATATCAGAAGAGAATGGCACGAGCATATAATAAAAAGGTGCGCCACAGACATTTTGAAGTTGGTCAGTTAGTACTAAGACACATCCTTCCTCATCAGATTGAGGCCAAAGGCAAATTTTCTCCTAATTGGCATGGGCCATTCATAGTAAAGAAAGTGTTACCTAATGGCGCGTTATATCTGACTGATGTAGAAGGAAAAATGGAAGGAATGCCGGTCAATGCTGATGCAATTAAAAGATATTATGTATGATATTCATGTACAATTGTGTTATGTATGTTTTGTACTTATATTTTTAAAGATTGAAATGATGAAGGCATTTTGTTCTGCTATCTGAATAATATATAAACCTTTGCTTACCCCTTTGAGCCTTTATTTTTCTTCGAACCCCTCTTTTGGAATCAAAATAAAAGGTGTGCTAAAAATATATATATATATATATATAAAAAAAAAAAAAAAAAAAAAATCAAAATCAAATCAGTCAAAAATTCAAAATAAAAAAAAAAAAAAAAGAAAAAAGAATGATGTTTCATGAACTACGTTTGACCTGATTCTTGCTATGACAAGATACGTAGGCAGCCCTACTCCGGGGTTCGGTCTAACCAGAAGAAAATTTAAATTACCCAGAATGAAATAAAACTGGGGCAAAATTTATTTTCTTAAAAGGATAGATTCCAAAAGTTGTATGTTTCACCCAATGTTGTAATTTTTTTTTGAGACTCATGCCTACCTTTCTTTCTAACCCTATCCAAAAGCCAAGTTACAACCAAAGAAAGACCTTCAGATTAATCTTTGAGAATGTCAAGGCTAAACATATTATGAGTGCATGATATTTCATATTTTGGATGTTTATTAAATAAAAAAGGTGATGAAAAAATAAAAATGAGAGAGTCTTATTGGTGAAAACCCTTTCGGGCACCGTAAGACGACTGTGAGCTAAGGCAAGAATAAAAGGAGATAGACTCGTTGGCAAAACCCATTGAGGTGCCACTAGTTTAAGAAAGATTGTTATCAAGAAGGAACAAATTCAAGATTGGCTTAATTTAAAGTTCAATATGTGGACAAAAGTTGTAATGATTGGTGTGGGTAGATCTGGTTGTTTTATTCAAAATGCATGTCATAATCACCAGAATCGACTTCCACATTCAGATAAGTTTTCTCTTTGTTTTGGAAAAGAGATATCTATTGTCTTTTTATTTTGTTTTATTTTTATTTTTAATTGTTGTGTCTTTGTCATCAAACAAAAATCTTTGTTGTCTTTTGAGTCAAATTCACATCAGGTCGAGTCAGAAAAGATTTCAAACTCGCTACCAACTCCTTTAAGGGTACAAAGCAAGACAAAGGGTCGATCTACAGAGACAACATTTCAAAGTAAAAGTAAGAAATATGATTTGAGTCGAGGATCTCAGTAGTCAGAATTCTGATTCAGAAATATGACAATTCAAAGAAGATTATCATGGATTGGAAAGGAGTCGAGCATGGCAAGTGCGAGAGCGGCCACTTCAAAAGCCAAAAGCCACAAACTAACCACCACATGTTTTAAAACTCACAATTTTTCTTTGTTTGGAACAGAGATGAAATAATGTTTTCAGCTAAAGGATGCAATTTTGACACTTCATTCAATGCAAGAAGCACGATTACAACATCCGATACTGGATCTCGGTCATGATAAACTTTATTCTTTGCGAGATATATTAAGATCCAGTGACACATAAATTCTTTCAGTACAAACTGGGGCAAAATTTTATGTGTGTTATATGGAATTTATTTTATGCTCAGGACCCTCCTGAAGAATGGGAATTTATTTTTATGCTCAGGACTCTCCTAAAAAATGGGAATTTATTTTATGCGCAGGACCCTCCTGAAGAATGGGAATCTGTTTTATGCTCAGGACCCTCCTGAAGAATGGGAATCTATTTTATGCTCAGGACCCTCCTGAATAATGGGAATCTATTTTATGCTCAGGACCCTCCTGAATAATGAGAATTTATTTTATGCTCAGGACTCTCCTAAAGAATAGAAATTTATTTTTATGCTCAAGACCCCCCTAAAGAATGAGAATTTATTTTATATACAGAACCCTCTTGAAGAATAGGATGTTATTTTTCTGTTTCACTATTTGCTTTGAGTTCAGGAGCCCGCCTGAAGAACAGGGTGAAAAGTTGCAAGTCAGGAGCCCGCCTGAAGAACAGGGTGAAAAAGTTGCAAGTCAGGAGCCCGCCTGAAGAACAGGGTGAAAAGTTGCAAGTCAGGAGCCCGCTTGAAGAACAGGGTGAAAAGTTGCAAGTCAGGAGCCCGCCTGAAGAACAGGGTGAAAAAGTTGTAAGTCCAGGAGCCCACCTGAAGAACAGGGTGAAGAAAAAGAAAGTTCAGGAGCCCGCCTGAAGAACAGGGTGAAGAAATTATAAATCCAGGAGTCCGCCTGAAGAACAGGGTGAAGAAAAGAAAGTTCAGGAGCCCGCCTGAAGAATAGGGTAAATTTTCAAGTTCAAATCATGAAGATTTGAATCAAGAGATTACAAATTTTACTTGTATTTTTCCATTTTTGATTTTTATTAGTCAGTTGAATGTAAAAGCAGATGTTGTCAACCGGAAACTCGACGGAATCTCACTCGACTTTCACTTTTTCTCTCACCAAAATACCTTTTGAACTACTCATGACCTGATTCCCTTGTAACCCGGGATAGGTAGGATGTCCAAAAACAGGACTCGGTCATATTTGTCTTTTTATTTTTATTTTTATTTTTATTTTTATTCTTACCTTTCAAATAATTGGAGAGTCAAAAATCATATCTTGTCTACTTCTTTGTATGAAAACTCTTCGAGATTTCACACAAAGAGGGGCAAAAATGTAGACACGTGATTTTTGATCCTTCTTAAATTTTAACTTGTTTATCAGTACTAAATATTTATATTTATATTTAGTCATATATTATTTTGACTATTATTTTATTTTAATATAATATAAATAATTAAATGAATTCAATTTTAGGATATTATTCTTTTTTTAAAAAAAAAAAATAGTTTGTACTATCTTAATTATATAATTTATTTTTGACTATTTTTAGATTGTTATTGTGTTTTTTTTTTTTTTTTTTTAAATATAAAAATCAATGAATTATTATTATTATTTTATTTGTTTACTATTATCTATTTATTTATTTATTTATTAATTATTTTTAGTTATTTAAAAAAAAAAATGAAAAATCTTAAAACCTACCCTAACCCCCCACATTCCCCACACTTCCCTCAACCTCCCCCCATTATTCCACAACTACACACCCACTCCCACTACAACTCACACAACACTACACATGCAGAAGATATATAACAACACACACACGTAAAAGGGAAGGAGAAAAAAAAAACACGGAGTGAGGAGAAAAATCAAAAAAAAAGAAGAGAACAAACTCAAAAAAAGAAAAAAGAAAAAGAAAGACTTAGAACAAAAAAGAAAAGGACGAACAGTGAGAAAGATTAGAGAAAACAAAGAGGAGAAAAGGATTTGAAAAGAGAAAATCATAGAAGGAGAGGTGAAAAACTTAGGAAAAAGAAAAAATCGAAGAAAGTACAAGAGGGGTAGACAATGAGTTAGAGTTTGAAGTTTCGTTCGTGATTCCGAGTTCGTAGCTTTTTTTTTCTTTTGATTGGATATTATTTTCGTCAAGAGGTAATTTTTAATTTTTCTTTGTATAGAATAACATCACAATCATGTGAGACTTGATTCCAATAATATAAAATTGCTCAACTTTTATATGTGTTGGAATGATTTCTATTGTTATTATTTTTATGATACTATCAAAAGAATGTTGAAATTTAATATTGTTAAATTTAGAGTAAATTGACGTAAAATAATTATAATGAATTCGCTTAGTCATTGCTTAATTGTTGTTAGAGTAATATTGTAATTGTCTGTTTGATTTAACGATATGCCACCCACATGATTCAGACTGAGTGTTTCAGCATGCATTTTAATTACATGAGTAATTAACTAGAAAAATTAAGTAAGAATGATTAAATGTAAAAAAAAAAAAAAAAAAAAAAGACAAAAACTTTTTTTTTTTTTTTTTTAATTCAATAGTAGTAGTAGGTATTATAGGAAGCACATATATACAAAAAAAAAAAAAAAAAAAAAAAAGCAATCCTTTGTTTGCCTTTGTTCTCTTTTAGAAAGGTAATGTTAAGAAAAAAAAAATCATTTAATAAAATAATTATATATTAACTAGTAGTTGTTATCATATTCATGATAAACGACACAGTGATTTTCCCTTACATAAATTACACTAGAGTAGAGTATAAGGGTTTAATTTATTTATTTATTTTTCTTTTCTTTTACGTTTTTCGTCAATATTTCTTCATCATCACGATTCAGTTGCTGTCGCAATGTTGTATGTATAATTAATTACTATTTCAATTGGTTTATTTTAATTCTATATATCTTGTCCATTAAACGGTCGTAATAGTATATTTATGTATGAAGTAACATAAAAATTTAAATCATTTTACTTTGTATTCTCAATTTGATGTTTGTTTAAATTTGAATAGAAGGAAAGAATATAAAAAAAATAATAAAAAAAATGAGTAAGTTTAGCTATCTCGAATTTATAAGAGACGGATTAATGCCTTTAACGTTAGGTAAATTTTAAGCACATTTAAAATATTCGTCCTAATTAAGAATGCGACGTGCGCATCTTTCTGAGACAAGTTTAAAATTCAAGGATGCAATAATGCACTTTGACAAATATTTTTCTAAAAATTAACTTTCACCGATTTATTTAATATAAGAGATGTAGACAGATTTTAAATATCAAAAGAAAGCGAACTTAGACCCAACCATAATTTATCAAAATAATTTAAGTCAAGATAAGTCAATAAAAGCGACCGTGCTAGAACCACGGGACTCGAGGGGTGCCTCACACCTTCCCCTCGATCAACAGAATTCCTTACCCATTTTCTGTTTTCGCAGACCAAATAAGAGTCATTTCCTTTTGATTAGGGATTCAAAAAAGGTGACTTGGAACACCAAAACTCAATTCCAAGTGGCCACTCTGTAAATAAAATAATCCCTATTCAACATCGTCACTTTAATTCGAAAAACCCTTCGATCTCGATTTCCTCGAGCGAAAAAAAAGGGGTGTGACAATGTATATGTCGGTTATGTTATGTATATTAATAGGGAGAGAGAGTAAAATAATTAAAAAAGTGGAAGAGAGTGTAATTACTTCCAAAAAGGTTGGTATTTATGTTATTTATACATGTAAATAATCTCACGAAAATGAAGTCTTATTGGTAAATGATTCTTGCTTTGGATTATTATCAAGGTTTGCATGGTTGATAATAAAACTTAAGCTGATTTCTTGAGTTGGGACATCAACGCTGATTAGTAGAGATTCACTATTGAAAGATATTACTAAACATACTTCCGAAAGAGGTTAAATGTGCCTTCCAGTTAGTTAATTCATTTTTGTATAGTGTAGATTTAGA
The DNA here is from genome assembly GCA_030864215.1 of Capsicum pubescens. Taxonomy (NCBI): domain Eukaryota; kingdom Viridiplantae; phylum Streptophyta; class Magnoliopsida; order Solanales; family Solanaceae; genus Capsicum; species Capsicum pubescens. Next base: position 33,938,353 of record CM061541.1, read on the forward strand.
AGGGATCATATGTCTATGTAATTTCTCCTCTTTTGGACATGTTGTACGATACTCGTTTTTGGAGGTTTTGGTTTTATGTCCCCCTTCTTATTTAGTTTGTTTATAAAATTAACATGGTTGCGGTCTAGCCCCCCACCACCACACACTAAAAGTATAGTTATTTTCCTTTTTCCGAATTTTTTTTTTGGAATTGGAAATTGTGGTGTTTGACTACGAAAATTCGAAAAATAATTCCGAATTTTTTTTCTGAAAAGGGAAAACAGGTTTTTGTTGTTTTCACAATTTTCCAACTCCAATTTCAACTTTTATTATTATTACTACATATAACCTCAATCTTTTAAATTTTTACATAAAACTCTCCTTATAACATTACTTTTTCAATATTACGTATATATCAGTTTTAAAAAAATAAGATAATTATAATTTCAAACTTAATGCTATCCTAATTAATATATATCTCTTTTTCTCTCTCATCATTATTTTTATCTCTTATTTAATTTTCTCCCTTATTTAAGACATTATTTTACTGCTAATTTATATTTATACCCATAAATATATAAAGTATTATATTTATACCCATAAATATATAAAGTATTATATTTATAATAAAAATATACAAAATATGTTATATATAAAGTTTATACGATGTATATACCATATACACACATATATAAATATACAAAGTATTAAGAAACATACTAAGCATATTTATAATATAAATATACAAAGTATGTTATATATGAAGTTTATACCATGTATATACCATATACACACATATATAAAAACACAAAGTGTAAAGAAACATACTAAGCATATTTATATATTTATGGTATATGATATAATATACCATAAATATGCAAAACATGTTTTACATAGAAGTAATTTATTCACACATAGTAAAATCTTTCATGTATAGGAAAATTAAAGAAATAAATTAGCGGCACCCTAAAATTTAACAACAACTCATCATTTCCTATTTTTTAGGAACGAAAAATAATGGAAATAAATTAAATAAATTTCTAAAAAAATAAATTTGTTTAAAGATAATAGTTGTTACCTAAAAAATAGGAAACAATGATCTGTTAATATAACATCCATATTTAAAATTTTCAAATATGAGAAAACGGCTATTAATGTAAATATTATATATGTCATAATTGAAATTCATTAAATATGGTCATGTATATGTAATTATTTTTATAATAGTGGCTAATTGTGTTCTTTTTTCATTAGTAGGTAAATTTTAGTTGAGTGATTTTGATAGTTTGTAAAAGTTAGGACATAAAATCATATTTTAAAAAGTTTTTTCAAAAGTCATTTTTTTTTTCAAAAACGACATGACCAAACACAACTCCAACTCCAACTTCAACTCCAACTTCAAAATTTTTTAGTTTTCATGGCTAAATGACTACTAAGACTCTAAAATCGAATATACATATTTCCACACGTGAACATAAATTAAAGCGCTATCCGAGTTTTACACTTACCAGCAAGACTTTTCTGCTTAAAACAAATCAAATTGTTGAAAAATGTCTCCAACAACCAGAAGAAGTTCATTCTCATTTTACTAGTATCTATTTTAATTTAGGAAAAAGGGTCAAATTTACTCATTTACTTTAAATTGATTAAATATATTTTTCGTTATATTTTAGAGTTAAATTTATCCTCGCTATCATACTATGATAAATTTATCCTTGTTATTAAAAAACTTTTCACATGTGCCCTTCCCTTTAACCAAAAAATTTGAAATCAACGTTAAATGCCCTATTTTTAAGAATAAAACGCACCCTAATAATCTAACCTGACCCGACCCACAAAAGAAAAAAAAAACACAAACAAATATGTCCCTTATTTAGTTTTGTTGGTCAAATTTTCCCAATAAATATATTGTTCTTTCGAACCAGACGTTCTAGCATGATTGAAATATACACTTCTATATATTTAGGAACCTCAATTAATTTACATTCATTGAATTACGGGGACTGTTGGAGCTAAAATGAACAAAAATATAAGGTATTTGTTTGACAAACTAAACTTTCTAGCGTTGCACGTTGAAAGAGAAGTATATTTTTTCTTTGAAGAAATTCGACCAACAAAATTGAGGAAGAGGTAGATTTTATTTTTAAAATATTGAGACATTTAACATTGATTTGGGTTTTTCTGTTAAACGAAAGGGTACAAGTAAAAAGTTTCTTGACAATAAGGATAAATTTGACCCGAAAGTGTGACAGTGAGGATAAATTTGACTCTAAAGTGTGATAGTGAGAATAAATTTAATTCCAAAGTATGCTAAAGAATAAATTTAATTAATTTTTTAAAGTAGAGGATAAATTTGATCCTTTTCTCTTGAATTTTATTAGTTGGGTCAAGATCATGGATTAAAAGGTGGAGTTTGGTGTCCAAACATTACTTTTTATTAACATAAACATAACTTTCATTCTCATATTGTACTAGCGACATTTTCTTTCTTATTAAGTTGTAGGGTTCAATTAATATAAATTCCTCGTACTTGTAATTTAGATACGAAATAAATTATGAACTTTTTAATTAACTATATAGTGATCACCCAAAAGAATAGGCAGTTGACATACATAATAAATAGAAACTATACATAATTAAAGTAGAGTTTATGTATGTTTAGCTAGTGAGTGTAATTACTTTTTTGATGAACCGATCAAATGGGTAACTTGCTAATTATTGCTTTCTTCTTAAGGAATAAAAGATACTAAATGATCGTTTGGTAGCTAATAAAAAGGTAGCTTAGTCATGTATTAGTTTCTGTATAAATTATATAACATTTGGTAGCTAATTGAAAAGTAAATTATTCATGTATAAAAATATTAATGATGCTTGGTTTGTAATTTAATAAGCCGTATAATTAATATATATATATATTATAAATTATGAATGAATTGATGTATTATTTTACGTGGAATAGCTACACAAATGACTCAGCCTATGGTGAATGGGCAAAGATTAGCCCAATATCGAGCAGACTTATCTTTTAGGATAACTTACATAAATCCCTGAATCTTTAAGTGATATTACATAAAATTTTGACTATTTTATTAATTACATTTTATCCCAATTTTTTGAAATGGTGATACATATTTATATGGTGATACATATAAAAAAGTGATATATTTGAAACTGACTAGATATTTATTTAAGGAAGTAACATATTCTCTTTTATTCTATGGAGCAAATCACACACAATCAGTTACACAATGAATTAATGAGATTTAAAAAAAAATTCTAATACCCTAATTTCTGTCGCTTCATTCAAACGCACTTTGAAGACAGCTGCAATTTTTTATGTGTTATTAAACACGATTTAATCTTTATCCAGGGCAAGAGAAACGGTCGAAAGATAAGTTGATTGGTTGTAGAGAGTCCTCCCGTCAAACTTGCCTCCTCCACCTTATCATTTCTAATTTTCTCAATGCTTGCCTATTGTATGATTTGGTATAAATCATGCTCTAGTAACAACTGTAAAAATTATAGACCTCTGTCCGACCAGGAATAATGGGTTTTACAACATATAATTCTCCGAGTACTCCACAAGTCTAATGCAGTTCCATAATGACTTGCTCCAAGTAAGAGCGCCGGTGAATTAATGAGATTAATTTTTTTTTTAATGCACTCTAAAGACAGTTGCAATTTTTGATGCGTAATTAAACACGATTTGATCTTTATCCAGGACAAGAGCAGTTGTACGAGCGCTATAACGTTTCATAGGGGCCTCCAGGTAGGTCCAAGAATCGGTGTCGGGGTCCTAAATTTCACCTGCCTTTTTCCAATTATAAGAGTTTCATCGTTCTCTAGTGGTACGAGAATCCTCTTGATCATTTCTTGGCGGTGGGGTTGGTGTTGCCGATGCTGGAGTAGTTGTGTTTAAACACATCCAAACAAGTGTAAATACGAAGCTCTTCATCTTCATCACAGAATTCACCAACCCAATCGATGTCTTCTCCGATAACAGCCCACCCTCCTGCCGATTCACTTTCGCTGATTATTATTTGAATTATTATTTGGTGGCAGAGGATTACTATGTGATACATTTGAAATATGTGTGATACATTTGGTTGAAGTTTGAAATGTATCAACCATTAGTAGCATATGAATCACCCAATAATTGATGACGCTGGTGGGGTGATTTTTTTTGGTAGGCTGTTATGGGGATTTCTGGTGGTGAGTGGGTTATTTTTTAGTAGACCGGCGCTGGTTCACCGGAACAGTGAGCTCCGATGATGGGGATGACTGTCATGGGGATGGCTGCTCCATTTTTAGATACAGTATGAATAAAATGTATCATCCATTAATAACATATGAATCACTCAATAATTGAAATAAATAATTGTATCTATTATATGAATCACCATAATATCATATGTATCACCCATTAATATTGTATGTATCACCCATTAAAATCACACAACTGTATCTATCGTATGAATCACCATAATGCTCATATAATGATATCATATTTATCATTCATATGAATCACCATTAAAGAATAAACATCTATGAATAACTAAATAAATTTATATATGCATCAATCGATTTAAAAATAAAATAAAATTGGGAGAGATTTTAGGAGAGGAAATTATGAAAAAAAATAGTTTCATGCGTTAATTTTAGAGAAAAAAATCAGGAAGGAAGATGATTTAATTGATGATAATTAGGGAGAGATTTTAGGGAAGAAAATTCTTGAAAAAAAATAGCTTGAATGAGTTAACGGTGGAGTAAAAATAGGATGTAGAGTTTTGTTGATATGTATCAATAGTAAAATTGAAAATCAGAATTTTATGTAAATTTTTAAAAAGTAAGGAATATTGAGTAATCTATATCTATAATATATTAAAAGTGGGAAAATCATTAGAAAAGTGATTTGAACCTTTTGTCCTTCATTAAAAAACTCTGTAATAGACAAAACTGACATTTTTTTTTTTTAATATTTAAAACTTAAAACTTATTTAAATTTAATTATTAAACTTTTCCTTATTTGAATTATATTCTCTAAATTTTGGACTTTAAAATCAACTAGAATATTACCTTAACTAAATCTTTAAAAGAATATTAATAAGTTAAAACATGGGTAGTTAATAATATAAATTTGTTAGCTTTTTTGGCAAAACGATATTTTTTTTTTGGTAAACTAATATATATTTCTCTTTGCAAATATAAAACTGGTATAGATTTTGGTTAACTATGTTAAGTTTGGCAAATTAAAGTTCTCCTACCTTATAAAAACTACGAGTAATATATTGAAAATCTAATATAAATCATATAGAAGTCAATTTTTTTTTATTTATTTTTTCGTCTGTTTTAAAACTTTTACAAAAGAAAAGTTAACAGTTTCAAATTCTTCTTCGTCAACTTTATTCGGAGGCCTCTTTTTGCTTACATGAAATTTGATCGGTGCTTTTTTATTAGAAAAAATTAATTTAGTCTCCAACATAATTAAAACTTGTGAAGAAGGAAAGAATTTCAACGAGTGATGAGATGTGATAATAATCTTAATGAGAAAGAATTTGAGTGGTTAAAGGAATGAAATATACTTGGGCAAAATCTTGATCGTTTTTAAAGTCATAAACGGCAAAATTTTCATTGACAATTTAATTATTTTAATAATATTCAAAACTTAAAATTATATGCTTTGACATGATCACATGATTTTTTTTTTTTTAATATCAGCTTTGTTTAAATTTACAAGTAATTTTTTTTTATTAAACTTTACGAGTTAGAATATAACTTTATTAATGGGTCTCTAACTTTGTGATATATATTGTATTGTAAAAAAGATTATTAATATCGATAATAAATGTTTTATCATGATAAAACAAGCATAATCATGAAAAAGGAAAAAAGATCAAGTGAGACACTGAATATATTTGAGATATAATATTATTTACATATTATTTAAATAGACATAAGATTTATTTTAACGCCAATTGTTTTTAATAATATAATTTTTTTTTGTTTGTGTATAATCATATTGATTAACATGAGAAACACGTGCAAAACACATAAACTAAACTAGTATAATCTCTTAAATGTGAAATTTGTGTAATTTATTCTATCTTTTACGGCCCATGAATCTGGCCCAGTGGGCCTCTGGGTTGCTGGTTTTGTTCACAACATCTAAGCTCCTTGATTTTCTATAGAGGAAAGTACATCCATGCCTCATAGGAGCAAACTATTTACACCCAAATATCCTTTTATAAAAAATGTCCCGCAAAAAAGAGTTAAGTGAGTTAGGTGATTGTTGTGGTAAAAAAGAGTTGACGGATGATTAATTATGCAGAAATCAGTAAGTACAAGTTGATTTGGAGATCATAGAGATGAAATTTAGAGCACTACCAGTAAAGGAGTTTGAGAAAGCTTGAAGAAATTATGAAATGGGTATGGTGATTTTGTGATATCAAAAAAGAGAAAAGAATAATAATAAAACATTAGAAAAAAATTGAATTTTATTGAAATCTGACACGTGAACTATTTAATTCAATTTTAGCAATTTTAGGTCTTTTCATGTAATGCTTTCACCTTTTTGGGCAATTCAACATTTAAGGGCTACGAAATTTTAAAAATAAAAGGTTCAAGAGAATAATAGGATCCATGTAAAATATAAGTGTGGTAATTGAGTGATAGATTAACAGACATTTGGCTATTTTCTCAATTAGCTTATCAAAAGTTACAATAATATGTCCAAATAGACTCATAAGAAATCTAGTTAAAATAAAATATGTTAAAAAACCATTATTATTGTTTAATATGTAGTATATTAATATAAGAAACAAATATTACATACTTAAAGCTAATTATAAAAAAACAAAAATAAGAAAAATAAAATGAATTGAGATTCATTGTCTACCACATTTTAAGCCAAATAATTTTTGGGCGGGTTCATTTACTGTTCCATTTATTAACTCTTTGAGAATACTTTTAGAACTACAACATTTTATTATGACAATGAGTCAAATTGACTTGTAATTTCACTTCATTTCCGTAGTAGCAAAAAGAAATATTGGCGAGGACTTGGACTGCTAATAAGATCTTTTGGATAAGAAATATTAGTTTTAGGATATAATTATTCAAGTTATAAAGGCAAGTGTCTGCCTATGTGTTCATTATGTATGCCATATGGCACAATTTTGAATTAGCCAAATCCAAAGTAATCATCCACCTCTTAGGTGGGATAGAATCAAATTTGGGCTATAAATAATCTATTTATTATGTGGAAAAGTAACATGGGTGAAATATTAATACATTCAAGTCTCCCTTATTTCATTACACTTTGTTACTTTAATATACAATTTTATAATACGTTATCAGCACGAGTCTCTATCATTTCGAGCAATTACACGTAATAAAGCTAAGTATTTATTTTTCTTAAATAATGCCAAATATATCCAAACGCGAATTTGTTGCTCTAGATATATCGGGCAAAACTTACATGTTCTGGGCACAGGATGCCGAAATACATTTGGATGCGATGGGTCTGGCAGACACCATCAAAAATGAAAATCAGGCATCAAATCAGGACCGGGCCAGGGTCATGATATTTCTCCGTCATCATCTTGACGATGGTTTGAAAATGAAATACCTCACAATTAAGGATCCACTTATATTGTGGAATAATTTAAAAAAGAAAAAGATACGACCACATGAAGATGGTCGTCCTTCCAAAGGCACATTATGAGTGGACTCATTTGAGGTTACAGGACTTTAAAAATATAATTGATTATAATTCTGTGATGTTTAGAATTAAATCGCAGTTGAATTTATACGGAGAAAATATAATTGATCACTACATGTTAGAGAAAACATTCTCTACTTTTTCCGCCTCGAGTATGCTCCTGCAGGTGAAATACCGAGAAATAGGATTCAAGAAATATTCTGAATTAATTTTTCATATTCTTGTTGTTGAACAACATAATGATCTTTTAATGAGAAATTATGAAAGTCGACCTCCTGATACTGCTCCATTCCCTAAAGTGAATGCTGCACATTTTCATCAAACCAAGCGTGAAAGAAGCCCTGGCCCCAATTATGGCCGTGATTGTGATAGATATTTTAATCAAGGTGATCTCCTTGCACTAAATAATGACCTTCAACATCAGTAGTGTAAAAAGAAGGATGAAGCTCCTGAAACAGCGCCAAGGATGAACACTGAAAATAAATGTTATCGATGTGGAGGAAAAGGGCACTGATCGCATATCTGTCGTACGCCAAAGCATCTGGTAAAACTCTAACAGGCGTCCCTTAAGAAAACAGATAATGACATTGAGGCAAACTTTATCTCTGAAGATAATGTTGATCTCATGAATTTAGATGCCTCAAATTTCTTTACAATCCCCGAAGGATATGTTAATCACCCTGTAAATGGTGAATATGAAATAGTCTGATTGTTTTACTTTCATGTTAAGTTGTATTAGTTTACATTTCTGTTAATTGTATCTCACTAATTTTGTAAATAAATAAAGTTTGTGTAATATGTTATGTACTAGTAATACTATAGTGTTTACTTTGTTTATATTTTCATCTTGAAGAATATATGAATACTCCTAAAGTAGAAAATTAAAAATTTACTCCTGAAGTAGTAAATCTGAAATTAAAGATATAATAGAGAAACTTCTGTACAACTATATGTATACCTCGATTTGCTTCTGAAATAGCAAAATATTGACAGAGGTCCTAAGATATCATAGTTTGATATGCTTTAGGCATGTTGTAATAATTATATTTCATTCTCGAAGAATGAAAACTTTTGATAAATTGTTAATTATCTTTCATTCTCAAGGAATGAGAATTTTTGATAAATGTTACAATTACAGATCCATTCCCTGAGGTGAATGTGCTATTTAGTAAGGTATATAAATGTGAACTTGACTGTGAAAACCACATTCAGAAGGGGTAGAATGAATTATTTTGAATTTTACTCCCGAAGTAGTAAGTTTGAAATTTATCTTAAATCTACTTCTGAAATAATAGAACCTTGATATTTACTCCTGGAGTAGTAAATTTGATATTTACTCCTGAAGTAGTAAATCTGATATTTACTCCCAAAGTAGTAAGATTGTGCAATAGTAAAATCTTACAAACTACTCTCGAAGTAGTAGACCTTTTACTCTAGTAAATAACTCATGCCATGATAAATTTGGAGTTTACTAGTTTAAATAATTTCATTTGTTGCATGAATAATTTTGTCATCCTGAAGATGAGCATAATGAGTTTTAGACATATAATGAAGAACTAGAAGATTCTTCAAAAACTATTACTTGTTCTCGTGATAAGTTAATTGAACCAGTTAATGTTGGGACTGAATTTTCTAAATTCTGAAAAACGTAAAAGGTGAATAAGGGCCCATTCATTCGTCATTTGATATGATGCATCCATAAGATGGTCGCATATACGTTTATTGTCAACCTGCATTTTGACTTTCATAAAGTTGCCCTCTCAATTAAATTGAGTCAAGAGCATAATTTTCAGATAATGTAGCCAAGACAATTAATCTTGATAATGCTGGTTATATTCCGGTTGGTTTAGCATTGAATGCCTCATATAAATAGCTAAACCATTGCTTATGAGAACAAAGATAAAGATAAAAAGTATTGGTCTGAAATATATATTGAATGTAATAGCACTTGTATGCATTAGACCAATAAATTATGATCAATTCTTACCTTTCAATTGGTTCAGGGTTAGGAATCATATATTTTTCATCTAATAGTTTTTTGATGTGCGGTATGTAATTAATAGATATACCATGATTCACAAAGATGGATTCTCCAAAGTAGACTGGAGTATATGTTAGTTTTCCTAACATAAGGGGGAGATAATAAGCAGTTAAGAAATATGTTGAGAATTATCGTTAGTACGATCCTCATTTAAAAGATAATTCTAGTCAAATGCCAGAAGCATTTACTGACCCAAAATTGATTTTTTTTTTAGCTACAGATGCTCCTACTATATGTCCCTGAAGGACAAAGTCTCTAGCATGCATGAAGCATGGTAGATTAATCGGTTCCAAATAAAGCAATCCTTGAAAAAAAAATGGAGCAAATGATCATAATAAAGAGGCAATATGCTCTTGAAGAGCGATGGCATAATGCTTCGTGAAACCTCCAGAATAGGTTCAGGTACCTGAAAATAATGATGTGATGAGATCTCAATAAGTTATGTCATAATGTGAACCGATACAAATAATATCTCGTCGACGATATTTTTAGTACAATAGCGCGCAATATTGTACAATATTATGAGGATCTAAATTCTACGTTTATTTAAGCATGCTGACGTAGAAATAATTATCAAGTGAAATATGCTTCTTGGTAAGCATAAAATTTATTTGGCTTGCAGTCTTGGCACTAGAAGATGTCATGTATTTAATATTGAATGATTCACTTGATAATGAAATTTAGATGAGAATCTTAGAAGGATTAAAGATGCCTGAAGCATATAGTTCAAAGTATCGGGAAATATATTTCAATCAGATTACAAAGATCATTATACGATATAAAATAATCAGGGCGTATGCGATATAATCTCCTTAGCGAGTACTTGATGAACGAAGATTACATAAATGATGTCATTTGTCCTTATATTTTCATTAAGAAAATGACATCAGAGTTTGTTATACTCGCTGTTTATGTGGATGACATAAATCTCATTGGAACTCCAGAAGAGGTCCAAAAGGCAATTGAATATCTAAAGAAAGAATTCGAAATAAAAGATCTTGGAAAGACAAAACTTTGTCTTGGTCTGCAGATTGAACATTTAGCAGACGGGATCATCATCTACCAATCTGCCTATACTGAGAATGTCTTGAAATAATTTTACACGGATAAATCGCATTCATTAAATACTCTAATGATTGTTCGATCACTTGAAGTGAGTAAAGATTCATTTCGACCTCCAAATGAGGATAAAGAGATTCTTGATCCTGAAGTACTATATCTCAATGCTATTGGTACTGTTGACACCTAATTTTTGCCCTCCACAACTACGTTTAATCTCGAGTTTCTTCGATTTTCAAATAAAATCACATCAATTATTTTTTCCAAATAAATGCATTCTAAAATAGGTATTTGGCTAAATTTGTCATTTAAGTGATAATTATATATTTTTCGTATTTGCATATACGAGATTGTATAAATGATGTCATTTAAATGAACATTTTCATTAAAATTGGACTTTAAATTAAGGATTATTTGGAAAATAAATTTAAATAATTAAATTTTAATTTAAATATAATTTATTCTCACAAATAATCTATTTGGAGAAATACTTTTTTCGTTTTATTAAATCAAGAAAACTCGGGATTAAAAGAAGTATTAATTCGTATTTAATTTCAATTCAATTTAATCCATCTATTAAATTTGATCATAAATTGAAATTAAATTGGCCACAATCGCAATACATTTGGCCAATTAACCTTTAATTTGATTAAAATTTAATTAGAATGGGTTAAATGTTAATTGAAACTATTTTTCTAAACTATCCATCCCAATGTTAAACCCAATTTTTTCAAACACTTGGGCCCATTTCATATTTTCTTCAAACAGCAGCCCATTTCTCCCTTTTCAATTAAACAGGCCCAAAAATTAGCCCAAATGGGCCTTAACCTGGCCCACTCTCCCATTTCCTTCAACACACAAGCTCCACTCAGCCAAATCCCCAAAATAAACGACAACAACAACCAGCTGCGTACAACAACGTCAAAAACTACCCGAATCCGATAACCCCCAACCAAAATCCGGTGAACCCAGCCTTTCGAACCCTACTTGAACCAGCTTCGACCCGTCTCCATAAAAACCAGCTCCAACACCAGCGAAATCTGACCCGACCCCGCGATTACGCACCATCAAAATCAGTCTCGAACCTTCTGGAAACAAGCTAGATGTCACCCCCAACGGCTCAACTCCGCGAATCTTGGAATAATCGGTACAAATTCATACATTTTTGGCAATTTTTGATTGGTTCATGAGGGAATTTCGATTCCTCATCCCTTATTGGTTAATTATTTTGAATTGTTGGAGAAAAATTCCAAATTAGTACCAATCTTGAACGTGAGATCTTATCCTAAACCCAAAAATTCAAAAATATTCTCTTTTCAAATCCCAAAAGGACCCCTAATTCGGTTTTCTATATAAGAACCGATTGGTTCACTATTTGAGGGGAGAAAATCCTGGGGTTTCAAAAATTAGGTTGGTGATGGGAGAGTTCAAAAATTTGGGTTGGAAATCGGGGATTCAGAAAAGCTAAGGGATTGATATTTTTTTTACTCTACTCTTCTTTCCCTTCAGAATTCAAAATTGGGGGTTGGGAAAAATTTGATAGAAAATCGAAGGGGTTGGGAAAAATTTGATAGAAAATCAAGGGAGTCGGAAAAATTTGTTAGAAATCTTGAGGGCTGAAAATTGGTCGAGAGGGCTAGTGTCGAATTGCTCGGAACTCTAGAGAAGTCGATCTCCGGTGGTATTAAAATCCGATATTAGCTTGAAAGTCTTGTTTTGCTACCACGAAACAGGTAACTCCCCATTCCATTTAGTTTCTTTCATTTCTGCTTCATCTCACCATTCTGTAGATATAACGATATTTGCGATAATCTTTGTGCTGGGAATTAGCTGTTGTACAAGGCTTGTCAGGCCATAGGTTTTATATGATGAAGATTCTGTGATCTCGTTGTCATCCTTGTAGACACCTAATTTTGTCCCTCCCGAAGCTTTATTTTATCCACTTTTAGCTCAACCTACCATGAACCCTTACTCCGTGTGATTATCCCTCCATAAAAATACAAAAAATAACAACCCCTAACTAATTTTGTCTTATCCTAACAACCATCCCTACCCCACCTCACATCCCACACCCCTACCTAGCCTAGTCCCACCCTTTCACGTGATTCCCCATTTTCCCTTTCATAATTACACTACACTACAATAAAGAGGGGGTCCACAGTAACAAAGGCAAAAGAGGGTGAATGCAATATATATATGTATAGAGATTACAGTAGGGAAAGGGGAACGTACAAGGGACACTTACATAATTCCAAGAAAAAAAACAGATAGGATATGACATATATAGGGAGAGGGCCTACGAGATTCACGGGAATTTTTTTTTCCCATTTTGGGATACAATTAAGAACAACACTGACTTTCATACTCTCCTTCGGGGAATACACAATAAGGACATCACCCACTGGAATTTTTCTTTCTTCATCACAGGACATACACGCACAGAAGTTGGGGCCTTTTTCTTCAACAATAGACTCACTGATTTGCACTCTGACTTTTGATTTACGTAAAAGAGGAGAGAGAATTCCACTCCACCTCACAGTAGCATACACAGAAAGCAAACACATGATCGGAGAGTGAATTGAAGAGTGAAACAGTGGAAAAAATTAGGAGCAGGGGAGCTCCGGTGAGATAGATAGAGGTCGGGTTAGTCGAGAAAGATCGATCGAGGAGAGAGAAAACCAAGAGAGAATCAGGGAGGATTAGGCGCACAGTGAAGAAGAGACGAGGGAGAGAGAGAAAGCGCAAACACCGGTGACGAAAGTGATTGAAAGACTGAGAAGAAGACGGGAGGAAAATCCGGTCAGCTCGCCGGAATATACACTCACCGGTGACCAAGCTCTTCGTTAGAAAATGACCCAAACGAGTCGGAAAACAGTAGCCGTAGACCAAATCAACTACAGCAGTTCACGGGCTGCTCGGAATTTCACCGGAGACATGCTAAAACCGATTAAAACCGTCCTAAACATCGAAAAACAAAAGTGGGTTTGTCTTTGGGATTTCGGGAATCGAGTTTGAGGTTTGTTCGTGGTTCATGGGTTCACGAGGCTCCTATCGCTGTTGAAATTGGTTAAAGTTGATTGAATAAAATGCTCATTTGAGGTCCAATTCTGCTCCTTCCATCTTTTATTTCATTGTTGGTGATGTTTGATGCGTTGGATTGAATATCGGTAATTGTTTGTGTGTGATATGAATGATAAACATTGAGTTTACAGTATTTGTGGATTGTTGGAAATAGTGGTGTGTTTGTTATGTTTGAATCTTTGTTGTGAGTTGATTGATATTGGTTTCAGACTTTGGAAAAGTGAATTGATAATCGAAGCATGTGCTAATCATTGATTGAGCATGAAATTAGGGGGTTGAAAATTGAAAAATTGATTTGGTGAATGTTTATTATTTTGTTAATTGTCGAACACGATAGTATCATGTTTCGGCCGAAATTGATAGGCAAATTCTAGGTTTTGGGGCAGGCAACTCGTCGGATTCTAATCATCGAATGTGTAAATGTTTGTGTTGAGTGATTTTCTTCATTTTTATCGCATTTTATTAAATGTATTCATTTAGCCGGGGAATGCCCCGAGGCTCATTGTGTTTATTCATCGGGGAATTCCCCGACGTATTATGTCTTCGAAGGAGGTTCGCGATCAAGGCCCAAGGCATCGGGTAAAGCAACAGGGGCGTAGTTAGGATTTGTGTAGATTAGAGTAGGATTTATTTTTTGCATTTTTTATTTTGGACTGTATAATTGGACTGGACACTATATTTTGGATTTGTTTTGTTTTGTTTTGTTTTGTTTTGTTTTGTTTTGTTTTGTTTTGTTTTGTTTTGTTTTGTTTTGTTTTGTTTTGTTTTGTTTTGTTTTGTTTTGTTTTGTTTTGTTTTATTTTGTTTTGTGTGTTTGATTGATTGTTTTATGTGTTTTTGTGTGGTTTATACATTTTGTAGTGTCAAATTAGCCAATATGATCTACCAAGCGACCGTGGTCAAACCACGGGATCGAGAGGTGCCTAACACCTTCCCCTCGGTTAACAGAATTCCTTAGCCGGAATCTTTGTTCGCAAACCAGTTTTAAAGAGTCAAAATCGTTTTGAAAAGAATTTTCAAAGGTGACTTGGCACACCGAATTTATGTCAGGTGGCGACTCTGAATAAAAATATAAATAATCCTTTTTCGAAACAAAACTTTCATCTTTTGTCACTTTGATAATAAAATCCTTTCGAACTTTAGAATTTATCTATTGGTTAAAAAAGGGGTGTGACAACTCTGGCGACTCTGCTGGGGAGTCTTTTCAGAATTTGGTCTTATTTTTGGAGTCGTATCGGCTTTGTTTGACACTATAGGTGTATAAACATTGTTTGTGATTATTGTTTGTGTTATTGTTATCACTGTTGTGCGTTTTCATGCTCTTTGTGTACAATATTTATCCTATATGTTACCGCTTTTATATCTGGCATCATGTGTCTACCCCCAGGCCTTCTTTCTGCAACAAGTCCGTAGTACACGTGTTGTACACGATCTCTAGTTGAGTCACCCTTATTTTAGGGGGGGAGCCGTCGGTGTTATGGAGTAGGTGGAAAGCAAAGTAGCCACTATCGACCATACGCTCCCCCGAACAACCTTGTTAGTGAACCACAACGTAGGTCAGCTTTTAGGTCATGCCTATGTGCATCATACTGAGACCTAGCGGGACCCACATGGCCCTTTGTAGGAGACTCACCTCTAAAGCATCCCTACGTGATAACTGTTGCATCTTTAAGGGTAACGTGGTCATTTGACGGACTGATTTGAAAAAAAATATATTTTGTTAGGAGTAAGGTGCGTAGGCAAAAAAACGAAAAAGAAAAAAAAGAAAAAAAAAAGGAAGAAAAAAATAGAAAAAAGTGAGTCAAAAAGAAAAAAAAAGAGTTTCATAGTTTTAAGAGTTTTTTATGGCTTTTATTTTTCACAATTCCAAAATTCAAAAAGACTTTTTTACCTTTCGCACTCATTTTCTCAAAAACATCAAAAAGATTTTCCTTTGTCTCGTTTAGCATGCATTCACAATTCGAAAACTTCAAAAAGATTTTTTCATTCATAGGATGTGTTTATAAAAGAAAAATGCAAAAAAAAAAAAGATGTTAGAAATTTTTTACATTTCGTATAACGAAAATACCAAAAAGATTTTTCTTTCATAGTTGTTGATGTCATTTTTCAGTGAAGTATCAAAATGAAAACTCAAAAGATTTTATTAACATGGTTCATCGTCTGTCTTTGGTCGTATCTCTTAAATCAGGGTCTAACCTGTTATTTAATCATTAATTGTCCAATCTGGACGAACTACGCACCCCTGATTCTCCTCTCTCGGGAGTGAGATACGTAGGCAACCTATTGTGGGTTCGGGGATCTTATTTGAAAAATTCAAAAATATTTCTTCACTCTCCATTTAGAGTAGGCGTTTCATATACGTCTTTAAAGGAAACTACAAAAAGATTGTTCTTTAATAGGTTCAAGTTTCATTTTCACATGAAATTCAAAAATCGAAAACCCAAAAAGATTTTTTCTTTGGTAATCACAGGTTTCATTTTATATAGAGATTTAAACCTAAAATAAAAAAAAATGCAAAAAGATTTTCGTCAATTCTTTTGACACTTTGTTTCAAGAAAGAAAAAAGAGTTTAATTGACCATTTTGGCAAAACTACACGAACTACGCACACCTGATTCTCCTCTCTCGAGAGTGAGATACGTAGGCGCCCTTCTTGGGTTCGGTGATCTTTTCAAAAAAAAAAAGAAGAGGTTTTGAAAAAGTGTTGAACTCTAACACATTTGTTGTTTTATGTTGAGTCAGTTTAAGGTGATTAGTTTGTGGCATTCTGGCTGGTCCTTCATATCACACCAAATTCAAAGGGTTAGTTGTGTTCAACAAAGATATAGAGAGTGACATCGTGGATCAAACAAAGAATCAGGAAAATGAGAGTTTAAAGCAAGAGGTCAGGAGGCTAAGACAACAAATGACAGAAATACATCGAGCTTGGGCCAGTGGGTTGCCTCCTCCTCCATTTCCCTTTATTGATCCTACAAATACCTCGTGTTTTCCACCAAAATCTCAAAGTCAGTTTTCTACTGTTGTTGATGCACCGCAACATGACTCAAAATTCATTCTAAGCCAAAAGCATCTCAATACTTCCACCACTTTGCCTCTAGTTCCTCTGCATAAGCCTGCTACATTCACAACACCACATGTTGTTTGTGATCTTGTTGCTCAATCCTTTACTGGGACTTCCACACCGGCTCGTCCAATGGTTGTGCGTCCCCATGCTGCTAGTGAACCTATATTCAATACTCTTGGTGATCATTGTTATACTCTTGAGCCTGCTTTTAAGTTAACTGGAACTCCAAAGTTTCTGAACAAGAAGTCCAGTGTGCCAGAAGAGTCGGAGAAAACGGTTGGAAAAATGAAGAGTACAGAAAATGCTATGAAAAATTTCCTAGGACCTGCGGGTAAAGAAAAGGTTTCATACAAAGACTGGGGCATGCCTTCAAATGCTAATCTTTCTCCAATCTTTGTGATGTCGAAATTTAAGGAGCAAGATGGGCATGAGGAATCCGTTAAACCTTTGGGACAATATTGCAATCAATTAAGGGAACCTGGAGGGAAGAAGAATGAGAAAGATGCATTTGCTATTGTAGTTGGACAGCAGGAAAGGTCAAGACGACCATGTCGTCCCGGTCTCAGGCGCAAGCTCAAGTTTATGCCCAAGCTCCACATAATCACTCCCAAAATCCATTATACTCTTTTTCCCCACCTCCATATCTAGTATATTGTGCACAACCATATGTTCAACCCCCATCTTACCCACAGTGGAACACACCAACTCCTCAGAGTCGTCCTCTAACTCCACAAACATACCAAAAACCTTCTAAGCTTGATTTTCGATTCAAGTCAAACGATGAAATGAGGCAGAAGTCGAGAGATAGCTTTACACCAATTGGAGAGTCATATGCCAATTTATTTCAGAGATTGGTACAGGAGGGAATGATCACTCCTCTTCTTGGGCACACCCTTAATCGATGTTAAAGAAATTTTGATCCTAACGCACGATGTGCGTATCATTCTGAGGCTCAGAGTCATACTATTGAAGATTGTCGAGCTTTGAAAAGAGAAATTGAAAAGATGATTCAAGATAAATCAATCATGGTACAAAAATTGACAGTGAGAAAAGCTCTAGTCATGCTGATATGCAAACCAGTGGCTAAGATGTCAAGCTGAGCAATTGAGAATTCACCTCTCTCCCTACTAGGAAGAGGTCTGGTAGTTTGTTTTTTCTTCTTTGCTGTTTTCCAAATTATTTTAGGGTTGTAGTTCGGGATCTATCTTGTTTTGTCCCTTTGTCGTTTATGTTCAAATCCTTCTATCTTTTATTTTTATTAAATGGAGTGCCCCATTTTCATTTATGTTTTAAATTTGTGTTGTTTGTTTGTTTTTTTTACATAGTATATTTTATGTCGACTCTAGCGATATGACATGCTTGCGGAATTTTTAGCCAGATCTTAAAGTCCAGTTTAAGTATGAACATTGAATCAGAGGGTTAAAGTTAGAAAAGAGAGTGTCTGAGGAAATAGATAGAGTGCTGGGGCATTTGGTGATCAAGTGAGGCCTTCTTTGAAAATTAAAGCAATTATTTTGAGAATCACAAGAACAACTTGGTCATCGATCGAAAGGCAAGTCCCAATTAGGTTAAATAGTGGACGTGTGATCCCTATAGCAAGAGAAACAAGAAGATAAGCAGCTCTACGAAAGCATGAGTCATTTGATGTGAGGAATGTACAACAAAGATGGAGTTTACAGAAGAAGTAGTGACGCACAGACTTAATCTGCTTAAAAGATGTCGTAAATGATCTTCATCTCTCACTTCCAATTGCATGTTATGTACTTGCATTCTCAAGGATTGATATGATGAAGGCATTTCATTCTGCTATCCAAATATTGTGTTATCCTTTGTTTACCCCATTTGAGCCTCAGTGTTATTTTCTTTCATACCCCTCTTTTGGAATCAAGATAGAGTAAGCAAAGTTCAAAGAATAGTGTCGAGTAAAAAGATAAAGTAAAAAAGTTACAAAAAAGAGACAAAAATGTTTCCAAAAAAAAAAAGAGTGTCAAGAAAAATAGAGTTAGAAAAAAAAGAATCGCAAAGTGAAAAGAGAGAATAAAAGAAAAAAATTAGATTAAAGCAAAAGAACAAGCTTCCAGAACTACGCGTGACCTGATTCTCCTCTCTCGGGGGTGAGATAAGTAGGCTTCCCTACTACGGGCTCGGTCCAACCAAATTAACAATTTAGCGTCACCCAGTCAAACGAAACTGGGGCATGAGTTAATCCTCATTGTTTGAGTCGATTTCAAAAGTTGTAAGTCCT
The DNA here is from genome assembly GCA_030864215.1 of Capsicum pubescens. Lineage (NCBI taxonomy): Eukaryota > Viridiplantae > Streptophyta > Magnoliopsida > Solanales > Solanaceae > Capsicum > Capsicum pubescens. The sequence continues at coordinate 33,957,541 of CM061541.1, forward strand.
ACCCCCACCTCAAGTGTTTTTTGGGCCTCACGCATCATTTCTTTCTTTCTAATCCTATCTAAAAGCCAAGTTACAACCAAAGAAAGACCTTCAGATCAATCTTTGAAGATGTTAATGCAAAGCATGTAAAGGATATAAGGATGTATTTGGGAACTACTTGTCTTCCTCTGAACAAGGAATCAAGAGAGAAATAAAAATGAGAGAGCCTTATTGGTGAAAACCCTCACGGGCACCATAAGGCGATGGTAAGTTAAGAGATAAAAATGTAAGACTCTTATCGGTAAAAAACCCTCACAGGCACCATAAGGCGATGGCAAGTTGAGAGAAATAAAAATGAGAGAGTCTTATTGGTGAAAATTCTCACGGGCACCGTAAGACGATGGTAAGCTGAGAGAGATAACAATGAGAGATTCTTATCAGTGAAAATCCTCACGGGCACTGTAAGACGATGGCGAGTTGAGACAAATGAAAATAAAGGAGTTTCATTGGTGAAAAACCCTCGCGGACACCATAAGGAAATGGTGATTTAAAAAATGAGTGAGGCTTGTTGGCAAAAACCCTTCAAGGCGCCACTAGCCGAATGAGGTCTTAAATGCATTTGGCCAAAGAAAGCAACTCACTTTCGGGTCATTAACTCAACAACAATTTGTGAGAGTTTGGATGGAAAGATCAGGCGGCTTAATCCAAAATGCATGGCATAATCATTAGAGTTGATTGTCATTTAAGATAAATTTTTCATTTCTTTGTTTCAAATGGGGACATTCATTGTCTTTTCTTTCTTCTCTTTATCTTTCTTTTTATTTTCTTGAGTCAGTTATCCAAATGAAACAAAAGTTGTTGTCATTTTTCTCTTGTTTTTGAGTCAAGTTCATGTCAAAACAAGCGAGAAAAGATTTCAAAACTGGCTACCAACTTCTTCAATTGCACAAAGCAAAACAAAAAGGCCAGCGCATGAAAGAGACATGATTGTGAGCCAAAAAAAAGGGGTGTGCAAAAAGTTTTGTCAAAAGACAAGTCTGGGAACTCATGAAAATACCAAGGTTTAAAGGGTTTATTCATGAAGCATGACAAAGCAGAGATGCTGTGTTTACTTCAGAGTCACTTTTAATAATCCGAGTTTGGGTTAACGAAACGACAAAGCAGGGGCAAGTGCCAACAATCTGAAACAGAATGAAGGGAATGAACACTGGAGCAGGTGTCGGGACAGCCAAGTGCCGCAAACCATCACTAAGTTTTTAACTGACAAATTTTCTTTAATGAAACAGGGAAAATTCGTTTCACTTAATTCAGCTACCATTGGAAATGCACATCCGTGGGATTTTACTTTCTGCTCAGGACCCTCCTGAAAAAATGGGAATTTACTTTATGTTCAGGACCCTCCTGAAAAATGAGATTTTACTTATGTTCAGGACCCTCCTGGAAAATGGGAATTTACTTTCAGTTCAGGACCCTCCTGAAAAATGGGATTTTACTTTCTGTTCAGGACCCCCCTGAAAAATGGGATTTTACTTCCAGTTAAGGACCCTCCTAAAAAATGGGATTTTACTTTCAGTTCAGGACCCTCCTGAAAAATGGGATTTTACTTTCTATCTAGGACCCTCCTGAAAAATGGGAATTTACTTTATGTTTAGGACCCTCTTGAAAAATGGGATTTTACTTTCTGTTCAGGACCCTCCTGAAAAAATGGGAATTTACTTTATGTTCAGGACCCTCCTGAAAAATGGGATTTTACTTATGTTCAGGACCCTCCTGGAAAATGGGAATTTACTTTTAGTTCAGGATCCTCCTGAAAAATGGGATTTTACTTTCAGTTCAGGACCCTCCTGAAAAATGGGATTTTACTTTCTGTTCAGGACCCTCCTGAAAAAATGGGATTTTACATTCTATTCAGGACACTCCTGAAAAATGGGATTTTACTTTCAGTTCAGGACCCTTCTGAAAAAAGGGAATTTTACTTTCAGTTCAGGACCCTGATAACGCTCAAACTACAGCTCTCGTAAGAGTGTAAGCGGTCGTTGTCAAATATAGAACCCAACTGGGTTGGGTGTCGAATCCCACAGGGAATACTTGGTCACTAAGTATGCAACGATTAGTAGACTGTTGATCGAAAATTCTACGAAAAAGGGGGGATTTAATTGTAGCGTGAATTAAGAGTATCAAAGTAACAAAGAAAAACGGAATGCTTAGTAGGTATTAATCAATGAGAATTGTAAGTTAGGGTTATGTCCACCTTATGAGTTTTACATATCTATTGGCTATGAGTTATGCGGAATTCAGACATGCATGCGCTTATAGAGATTCGTATTCTATGGTAAATCCTAGTGTCTTTCGACCATCAAGGATTATATCACTTTAACTCTTTCGAGCTTAAAGCGTATACTAATGGTACGAATTCTCCAAGAGGTTAATCCAGTTACAGCACTAACTTTTAAATAGGGGTTGGTAGCCCTATTTCCTTGTCATTCTCTCTTTTCCAGACATGTAACTTTTCTTTCGAACAAGTTAATGCTATACTGGCGTATTCTATATGTTTGCAACCACAAGAATTCAATTAAGATGAAGAGAGTAATGATATAAGCAACATACGTATCAAGAATTCACAAACTCATAGCAATAGATAGTATCTCATAAGGCTTCCATAACCCTAACAGAGAAGTTTAGCTACTCATGAGTGCAACGGAAATCACAACAGATATAATTATCATACCACAACCTAGAATAATCTTGGCGATGGAGATGGTTTAGACGTCAACTTAGGGTTGGACATTTTTTTCCTCTTGGCCCGTTGCTCTCAAGAGAGCCGTGTCCTCTGTCAGAAATTGTAACGTGAATTAGGAGCAAAAGTCGAATGAAAAAGACTTGAATTAATGAATGAGTGAATAATAAAAAGCTTGCTGAAAAATTCAGCAAATAGGGTTTTTATAACTTCCTTGTCCTAGTCCTACTGAAATAGGGTTTTTATCCTTGTCCTAGTCCTACTGAGTTACTGCATACTTGTCCTAATCCTACTAAGTTACTGCTGATCCCCCAAGTCTTTAAAAATGTTGTTTTTGCCCGGGACAAGTTCTCCATGCATCACTTTCAGTCCACAAGCTTCCAGAAGCTGCCTTCCTTCTTTCGTGAAGTTTCCTTTGGCGTCCAACAGTCCATAAAATGCTGAAATCTTCATCATAAATACCTGAAATCTTGCTAATCACGTTGGTTAGCTCACTTACAGGAAAATGGACTAAAAGTGCAGGAATTATATACTTTGTCCTTTAAAACTTAGCTAAAATATGGGTAAATTAAGGTGCTTTAGGCGTGTAAATACGCCTAACATCAACACCCCACACTTAAAGCTTTGTTCATCCTCGGACAATATATCATGTCCATATAAACATCTACTTAGGGTTTCACAGTAACAACACAAAATATTCATCAAGACAGGCACAACAATTATTAACAAAGAGTAGTTTTCTAATCACTTCTAGAAATAATTCAACCTCCAACATAGACTCGTGATGATGGTTAATTCGTATTCAAAAGTTAAGGCACAAAGAATCATACAAGACTATCCAAAACTCATCAACCATGTGTGTTTCACGCAATATATCACCCATAATCACTCACAAGTTTTGCATTTTTTGGAACATGGGTATAAGACTCTCCTTGCTCTCTCTCTCATAAAGAATTCATATGTTGCAACTGATGACCATAGGCTTGCCCTTAGTGTAATACTCTACTAATATTAGAATGTTAAGCTTAGGATCAAATAGGTCTTTACAGGTTGTAATGTAGGCTAAGGGACGGGTAGGACTATTTTGGCCAGAAATAGTGACTAAGTTTCCTAAGCGCTTTAATACATCACATTATGCCATTTACACTTTCTTTCAAATGACCTTTCTACTTTCTTTTAATCTACCACCCCTTCTCACCTCTTTTGTTATTCAATTTTAAATAGAATCAACTTTGTATTTTTCTTTTTCATTTCATTTTTCATATTTTTTTTATTTTTTTTATAACACACCTCTATAATAGCCATTCTTTTTCATAACAAATTCAAGTACCAATTCACTTTAAGGCATCACTCTCACCCAATTTCCTTTTATTTTGTCACATGACTTTACAATTTAAAGCGCTTAGAAATTTAGATCAAATTATGGTCTTGAAAAAAATGGATTAGGCTACATATGAGGCTGTCAAAGAAAATAGCTAATAGGCTCAAAAGGGTTGACTAGGATAATGTCCACGGGTAGGTAAAAAGAAGGTAAACAATCACAGGTTGTCAAAGAAATGCCTAAATCATCTCCTAAACTCACACTCTTTATTTTGCTTTATACACACACCGGGCAAGTTCTAGCATCAGCCACAAACATAGAATATACTATCATCTCACACACACAAGGCACATGGTCAACTTTATTGGGAGCAGTATAGTCTCTTGACCCAACAGATGAATGAATTAAACCACACAATTATCACACAGTGAGTCATACGTAGAGCTTAAATGTCTCAATAGTAATGATTTAGCACAAACTCTTGTTATACTACCATGCCGTCTATCAGAACAATTTCATGCAAAATCTAAAAAAAATCTAAAAATCAAAAAAATTTAACTACAAACGAGAATAAATGCAGGCAAAGAAGTACGCTACAGCATACAAATACCCTCACCCCACACTTAGACGGGACACACTGCCCTCAGTGGAAATAAGTAAGGAAAAACTGATTAGTCGGACTCCTTTTGTATGTCTGGGGTCAAACCCCCTGCGTCGGAATCATCATCAGAGTCGTCATTACCAGAGTTGTCCTTCATATCATCATTCGAGGTATTTGTAGAGAAGAGGATTCAGCTTGCTCTTTTCTTCCCCTTTTCTGACCTTTCTGTGAGGTGGACGCTTTTTCTTTTCCTGGTCGACCTTTTGGTGCCATTTTACCTGAGACTAAAATAAATTCATGCTAGCTCATCTCGGAAGATTTAATCGACAAACAGACAATAGTGGAACCACCCCACACTTAATTTGTTGACACAAACTAATTAAGTGAATGATATCGATTACTCAGACTTCATCGACATACATTTAGGTGATATGTTCCAACAATATGTTCAGCACAGTCATACTTTCATGTCATCTTACTATCCTTTCCAACTCTATTTCATGTAATCTTGACTATACTTTCATGTGTGGATTAATGCACCTTTTGCACAAGACTACTACATAGAGATCGTATCAAGTTATGGCATAGAAATAATCACAACATCTCATGCTTGTATTCAATCATGATCTTTATCTCGATGAACGAGTCATTCAAACATCCAAGCATTCAACTTTGAAGAGTATGCAATTAACTTCACCCTTTTGATTTCACAAAAGTATGACAGTGTATCAAAATTAACTACAAGAAGGAACCAAGTCAAGAACACCCACACGTATTCTTTCACTCAGCTAGATGTATCATAACAAATCAACTACATTCAAATCACCAACACCACTTTAAGATATAAATTACCATTATAAGCGTAAGATTGTAACAACTTAGGAATATAAACGAAAGACTTACTTGGTGTTGAACTCGGAAGATGATCTTGCAAGGTTAGATGAGCAAAAAGAAAAGTTTTGAGAGATTTGGGAGGCAAAGGCGGCGCCTATGCTATGGAATTGTAGATTCAGAGAGCAAAGGCAATGGCATAGGCGGCACCTTTAGCTTTGCCTATGCTTGGCATAGGCGGCGCCTATGCTATGGCATTGTTGGGCATAGGCGGAGCCTATGCCATGACATTCTAGATTCAGAGACAAAAGGCTTTTGCATAGGCGGCACCTATGCTATGGCATTGTTAGGCATAAGCAGCGCCTATGCCATGGCATTCTAGATTCAGAGAGCTTAGGCCATAGCATAGGCCTTGCCTTGTTCGTTGCCTAGATTTTCATAGGCAATGCCTAACTTGTAGCCTTTTGCTTCTTCATTACTCAACTTACCACCTTCAACATGCTCACTTTCAAATCAAAATTTGAGACCAAGCTCCTCCTTTATACGTCTTGCACCTACACTTACTCAAAAACAACAAAAACGATTAGAAAGATGGGTTGCCTCCCATCAAGCGCCTTAGTTTTGGTCGTGGCTCGACAAAATCCTAGGAAAACAAAAACAACAAAAACAATTAAAAACGATGGGTTGCCTCCCACCAAGCGCTTGATTTATATTCGCGGTATGACATAGTTATCTCGATTACTTAGACTTCATCGAGATATTTGGTGCATCATTTTCTGAACGGATTCAAAAGACGCTGAAGCTTAATTGTGGGCATGCAATCTTCTTCGAGATGCATCTTGTGCATATATATCCCAGGTGGGATACCAATTATATCATCAATAGACCAACCAATGGCTCTCTTGTACCTCTTCAGAGCAAAGATGAGAGCCTCTACGTGCTTTTCACCTAAATCAACCGTAACACTCACCGGAAGTGTATTTCCACTTCCCAAAAATGCATACCTTAGGTGACTGGGAAGCTCTTTCGATTCTAGCACCGATGGCTCTTCAATGGAAGTCTTCGCTGTTGGTGATGGTCGATTCTTAAGATCAAGGTCCAGCTTCTTAGGAGAATGAGAAGAGGACCTTATTTCTGTTAGAGCATAAATGGTTTCTTTATATTCTTCAACCTCCTCACGCTCAAAATTCAACAGCACAGCAGACCATGGCTCAACAGTAAACTACTTCTCTACAGATAATCCTTTCTCATCCTCATAATAAACATCAGCTACAGAGAACACATCCATGTCTCTAGGCTGATTCATCGATTTGCATACATCAAAACGGACTACTTCGTCATTCAGCCGAAATAAAAGCTCATTAGCTCTTAAATCAATCAGCACACTTCCAGTTGCGAGGAAAGGACGCCCCAAGATTATGGGAACGTCAGAATCCACCTCGCAATCCAAAATAACAAAGTCTACAGGAAAGATGAAGGTGGAAACCTTCACCAACACATCATTCAAGATACCCACAGGTCGTTTTACCGACCTATCTGCCATCACGAGCTGCATATTGGTTGGTGTAGGGTCACCCAACCCCAACTTTCTGTACACGGATAGCGGCATCAAATTGATGCTAGCTCCCAAATCGCACAACGCCTTAGCAAAATCCAACGATCCAATCGTGCAAGGAATAGTGAAAGCACCAGGATCTGCCTTTTTTTGAACTAGCGATCTTGTAGCGACTGCACTGCAATGATGAACATTATCTGCCAGCTCATAGCTTACTGCCCGCTTCTTTGTCAAAAGGTGCTTCATGAATTTAGCATATCCGGGCATCTGCTCTAGCGCTTCCACCAAAGGAACATTAATAGTCAGCTGCTTCAACATAGTCATGAATTTACTGAGCCTGGTATCATCAGCTTTCTTCTTCAGTCTCTGCGGAAAAGGTGGTGGTGGAAGGAGAATTGTTTTCTCCACCACTTCCTTTTTATCTTTTTTCCGATTATCAACCTTTTCAGGAGTGTCGTCAGCCTTCTTCTTCAGTCTCTGAGGAAAAGGTGGTGGTGGAAGGGGAATAGTTTTCTCCACCACTTTCTTTTTACCTTGATTCCAACTATCAATCTTTTCAGGCTGCAGACGTCTAGGGGTGACGTCATGAACACACTCTTCAGCTTCTTCGGCCTCTTCACATTCTGCATCAATAACATTATCCGCTATATCATCAACTACCTGCTTACCTTTAGATGGATTTTCCAACACTTTACCACTTCGGGTAGTAATAGACATACACGATCCATCATTCCTCGGATTTTACACTGTGTCGCTAGGTAGTGTTCCAACTTTTCTTTGATTGAATGCCGCTGAAAGTTGACTCAATTGCTGCTCCAGCTGTTTTATTGAAGTGGAATGTGAATTAACCAATTGATTTATTGAAGACAAATCGTTCTTCACCTCATTCACTCCCGTATTAGTTGCCTCCACTCCTTTCAGCAGCATTGCCATCATATCTTCCATAGACATCTTCCCCAAACCAGATGCCGCGGCCTCACGATTTCCAGGAGGAATATACAAACCACTCCTGTCAGTCTTATTCTTCCAACTACCTTGATCACGGTCCTTGTTTCCAGATTTATCATAATAGTTCCGACCTTGGTTTCCTTGGGCATTGCCTCGGAAACCCCCCTGATTATTCTAGTAGTTAGCTTCTTCCTCAGAATCGGATTCGTCTCTTCCTTTTGACGTAACCGCTTTTACTTTTTTGGTCTTCCCTGATAATAAATGCTTGGTAAGAAGATCCATCTGCGTTTTCAAGTGAGCCATATCTTGGTCACGTTCCTCTTGTCTACGCCTCTGCTCTGCAGTCAAGCCAATAGATACGGTAGATCTTGCTACCTCAGAATCCCTGGTATGCCAAGCTCTACTCTGCTTTGTCATACGATCTAGCATATCACTTGCCTCAAGAAAAGTAAGGTCCATGAATGACCCACCTGTAGCATTATCAACCACTGGCTTTGTCACCGAGTTCAAAGCCCTATATAATATTTCCATCAAGTGGATATTCGTCATCTGATGGTTTGGGCACCACATAAGCTTCTTTTTGAACCTCTCCCATGTTTCGTGGAGAGCTTCAGTTGGAAGTTGTCAAAAATTGCTGATCTCATCCCGTAATTGGGCTCTCTTGGATGGCGGAAAGAATCTTTCTAGAAAAACGTCTTTCAGTTGCCTCCAATTAGTAATAGAATCATGAGTTAGCCCGTTCAACCATAGAGTTGCCTCCCCAGACAGAGACAATGGAAATAAGCGCAGCCGAATTGCATTCTGCCCAACTCCTGGATTGTCAAACGACTTGCATGTTGAAATAAAGTTGATCAGATGCATATTCGGATCATCTCCTGCAAGTCCACCAAATAACCCCTTGAGCTGCAATAACTGAATCATGGTTCTAGTGATATTGAACTTAGCTCCGGGTGCCAAGGGTGGAGGAATAATAGCCCCTGTGGAACCAGCTCCATCCAGATCGTCATCATCATCATCATCAAAAGGAGCCTGCACAGCTCAGCGGTCAGGTCTCATTCTAGCTTGATGATCTCTCCTATGCATAGGTGCTGCCACCTCATCTGCACGCCGCGGATTAAGTAACTCATCATCACCCAGGTCCTCATCATCAGGATTTGTTTCCCGACCTGGGTTATCAATATTCTGCTGATGCACTTGAGCAGCTGCCAACACAGCTAATCTAGCCTGCTCCTGTTGAGCCGCCCTTCTTTCAATGTCACGTTGTGCATCCATTCTGCCAATAAGTTGTGGTTCAGGATTTATGGGTAATAACGGTTGACCTGAACTTTGAGTGTTTGGCATGCACTCAAACAAACCTGAATAAAACAAAAACAACAACTAAACGTAAAATACGAGAATCTTTGACCAAAGGGTCTAGTAACTATCACAAACTTAGTTGACAACTGTATTCCCCGGCAACAGTGCCAAAATTTGATAACGCTCAAACTACAGCTCTCGTAAGAGTGTAAGCGGTCGTTGTCAAATATAGAACCCAACTGGGTTGGGTGTCGAATTCCACAGGGAATACTTCGTCACTAAGTATGCAACGATTAGTAGACTGTTGATCGAAAATTCTACGAAAAAGGGGGGATTTAATTGTAGTGTGAATTAAGAGTATCAAAGTAACAAAGAAAAACGGAATGCTTAGTAGGTTTTAATCAATGAGAATTGTAAGTTAGGGTTATGTCCACCTTATGAGTTTTACGTATCTATTGGCTATGAGTTATGCGGAATTCAGACATGCATGCGCTTATAGAGATTCATATTCTATGGTAAATCCTAGTGTCTTTCGACCATCAAGGATTATATCACTTTATCTCTTTCGAGCTTAAAGCGTATACTAATGGTACGAATTCTCCAAGAGGTTAATCCAGTTACGGCACTAACTTTTAAATAGGGGTTGGTAGCCCTATTTCCTTGTCATTCTCATTTTTCCAGACATGTAACTTTTCTTTCGAACAAGTTAATGCTATACTGGCGTATTCTATATGTTTGCAACCATAAGAATTCAATTAAGATGAAGAGAGTAATGATATAAGCAGCATACGTATCAACAATTCACAAACTCATAGCAATAGATAGTATCTCATAAGGCTTCCATAACCCTAACAGAGAAGTTTAGCTACTCATGAGTGCAACGGAAATCACAACAGATATAATCATCATACCACAACCTAGAATAATCTTGGTGATGGAGATGGTTTAGACGTCAACTTAGGGTTGGACATTTTTTTCCTCTTGGTCCGTTGCTCTCAAGAGAGCCGTGTCCTCTGTCAGAAATTGTAACGTGAATTAGGAGCAAAAGTCGAATGAAAAAGACTTGAACTAATGAATGAGTGAATAATAAAAAGCTTGCTGAAAAATTCAGCAACTAGGGTTTTTATAACATCCTTGTCCTAGTCCTACTGAAATAGGGTTTTTATCCTTGTCCTAGTCCTACTGAGTTACTGCATACTTGTCCTAATCCTACTAAGTTACTGCTGATCCCCCAAGTCTTTAGAAATGCTATTTTTGCCCGGGACAAGTTCTCCATGCATCACTTTCAGTCCACAAACATCCAGAAGCTGCCTTTCTTCTTTTGTAAAGTTTCCTTTGGCGTCCAACAATCCATAAAATGCTGAAATCTTCATCATAAATATCTGAAATCTTGCTAATCACGTTGGTTAACTCACTTACAGGAAAATGGACTAAAAGTACAGGAATTATATACTTTGTCCTTTAAAACTTAGCCAAAATATGGGTAAATTAAGGTGCTTTAGGCGTGTAAATACGCCTAACATCAGACCTTCCTGAAAAATGGGATTTTACTTTCTGCTCAGGACCCTTCTGAAAAATAGGATTTTACTTTCTGTTCAGGATCCTCCTGAAAAATGGGATTTTACTTTCTGTTCAGGACCCTCCTGGAAAATGGGAATTTACTTTCTATTCAGGACCCTCCTAGAAAATGGGATTTTACTTTCTGTTTAGGACCCTCCTGAAAAAATGAGAATTTACTTTATGTTCAAGACCCTCCTGAAAAATGGGATTTTACTTATGTTCAGGCCCCTCTTGAAAAATGGGATTTTACTTTCTGTTCAGGACCCTCCTGAAAAATGGGAATTTACTTTCTGTTCAGGACCCTCCTGAAAAATGGGATATTACTTTCTGTTCAGGGCCCTCCTGAAAAAATGGGATTTTACTTTCTGTTCAGGACCCTCCTGAAAAATGGGATTTTACTTTCAGTTGAGGACCCTCTTGAAAAAATGAGATTTTTCTTTCAGTTCAGGACCCTCCTGAAAAATGGGATTTTACTTTCAGTTCAGGACCCTCCTGAAAAAAAGAGGATTTTACTTTCAATTCAGGACCCTCCTGAAAAATGGGATTTTACTTTATGTTCAGAACCCTCCTGAAAAATGGGATTTTACTTTCTGTCTAGGACCCTCCTGAAAAATGGGATTTTACTTTTTGTTCAGGACCCTCCTGGAAAATAGGAATTTACTTTCAGTTCAGGACCCTCATGAAAAATGGGATTTTACTTTCTGTTTAGGAAATTCCTAAAAAATGAGAATTTACTTTCTGTTTAGGACCCTCCTGAAAAATAGGATTTTACTTTCTGTTCAGGGCCCTCCTGAAAAAATGAGATTTTACTTTCTGTTCAGGACCTTCCTGAAAAATGGGATTTTACTTTCAGTTCAAGACCCTCTGATGATAGGCGGATTTACATGCCTATATCAATACATTTTGCCCATATTTTAGCCTAGTTTTGAGAACAAATTATATATTTCATGCACTTTTAGTCCTTTTTCCTGTAAGTGAGCTAACGAACATGATTAGTAAAGTTTCAGGTATAAATGATGCATAATTCAGCATTTTATGGCTTACTTGACGCTAAAGAAAGCTCACGAAGGAAGGAAAGGGAGTTTTGACGCCTAAAGGACCAAAACTGCTGCATGAAAAATCTGTCCCGGGCTAAAATAACAATTCTGAAGACTTTGGGGACTTACAGACACAAAGCTGGATTTTGACAATGATACATTAACCCAGTACAATTAGGTTATGTATTTCATTATTTTAAGTGGATTATGATAATTTTACCTTAACCTAGTACATTTGGGTTAAGGATTTCATTAGTCTAATAGGATTTGGTTATTTATTTCATTAGCTTAGTAGGATTAGGATATGGGTATTATAAATACCCTATCATGCTAGAGATTTTAGAGAAGAAGAAGGGAGGAAGGAGGGAGAACACAATACTTCCTTCCATCCCTCACATCTTCTATACACCTTCTTACCTGCTAATCATCTTTCTACAACTCTTCTAATCTTTCCATCAATTCTATTTTCGTCTATTCTTCTATTCTTAAATTCCGCAACAAGAGAAACGTTACTTGCTAAGAAATCACACCTAACGCCTACCACTCTTGAGCTACACGAAATTGATCATTATTGTGGTATAATAACAATGTCAATTGTGGTTTTCTTCGCATTCATTGGTAACTAAACTTCTCTGTTGGGGTTATGGAAGCCGAATGAGATACTATCTATTTCTGTGAGTATGTGAGTTCGAGGCACGTATATTGCTTATATCATTATTCTCTTCATCTTAATCTACATTCTTTGCGGTTGCAAACGCAAGAATACGCCAGTCTAACATTTAACTTGTTCGAGAGAAAAGTTATTTGTCTGGAAAAGAGATAATGTCAAGGTAGTAGGACACCCTTTCCTATTAAAAAGCTAGTGCCGTAACTGGACTAACCTCTTGGAGAATTCGTACCGTTAGACACGCTTTAAGCTCGAGAGAGTTAAAGTGAAATAGTCCTTGTTTAGGTCGAGAGACGCTTGGATTTACCATCGACTACAATCCTCTATAAGCAATTGCATGTCAGAATTCTACACACTCATAGCCAATAGAGACGTATACCTCAGAAGGTGGACATAACCCCAACGCTTCAATTCTCATTGTTTACAACCAACGTAACAATCTCTCTCTTTTTACTTTATTATTTTCAGATTTTGTTTACATTACTTGCAAGACAAGAATCCCCCCTTCTTACGAGACTTGCACCAAAAGTTTAGTAATTTTACTTACTTGTTGGCCAAGCTATTCCCTGTGGGATCGACACCCAACCCAGGTTGGGTTCTATATTTGCTAACGACCGCTTTACACTCAAACGAGAGCTGTAGATTGAGCGTTATCACCCTCCTGAAAAAATGGGATTTTATTTTCAGTTCAGGACCCTCCTTAAAAATGAGATTTTACTTTCAGTTCAGGACCCTTCTGAAAAAAAGGGATTTTACTTTCAGTTCAGGACCCTCTTAAAAAATGGGATTTTACTTTCTGTTCAGGACCCTCCTGAAAAATGGGATTTTACTTTCTGTTCAGGACCCTCCTGGAAAATGGGAATTTACTTTCTGTTCAGGACTCTCCTGAAAAATGGGATTTTACTTTCTGTTCAGGACCCTCTTCGAAAAATGGGAATTTACTTTAAGTTCAGGACACTCCTGGAAAATAAGAATTTACTTTATGTTCAGAAAACATGGAATCTTTCTTTATCATAATATTTGTTTAGAATAATTTTGTTCTAGTTTGGATTTTGATATCAGGAGCCTGCCTGAAGAACAGGGTGATGAAATTGCAAGTCAGGAGCTCGCCTGAAGAACAGGGTGATGAAATTGAAAGTCAAATAACAAAGTGAAGAAATTGAAAGCCGAAGCACAGGGCGAATAAATGGAAAACCAACCAACAAGGTGAAGAAGTTAAAAGTCAAGCAACAAGGTGAATAAATTGAAATTCAACAAATTGAATAATAGCAAGTCAGGAGCCCGCCTGAAGAATAAGGTGATGAAACTCAAGCCAAGAGTCCCAAAAGAAGCTGCATAGATAGGATTTTGTAATTTCATTTATGTTTTAACTTGTAATTTAATTTTTGATGTAATGACAAAGCCGCAGACCGGAACCTCAACAGAACCTCACTCGACTCTCCAACTCGGTATAGTCCCTCTTCTTTCAGTCATTGGGGATACCCGTGACTTAATTCCCTCATAACTTGGGTAGTTAGGATGTCCATCAAGACTCGGTTGTCCTTCTTTCTATTACCTTCCTCGAATAATGATCGAGATAAAATTCTGTCACGTTGTCTACTTCTTTGTATGAAAACACTCGGTGTTTACATTCAAAGGGGGCATGATGTAGACACCTAATTTTGTCCCTCCCGAAACTTTATTTTATCCATTTTTAGCTCAACCTACCATGAGCCCTTACTCCGTGTGATTATCCCTCCACAAAAATACAAAAAATAACAACCCCAAACTAATTTTGTCTTATCCTAACAACCATACCTACCCCACCTCACACCCCACACCCCTACCTAGCCTAGCCCCACCCTTTCACGTGATTCCCCATTTTCCCTTTCATAATTACACTACACTACAATAAAGAGGGGGTCCACAGTAACAAAGGCAAAAGAGGGTGAATACAATATATATATATATGTATAGAGATTAAAGTAGGGAGAGGGGAACGTACAAGGGACACTTACATAATTCCAAGAAAAAAAAAGATAGGATATGACATATATAGGGAGAGGGCCCACGAGATTCACGGGTAAAAAAAATTCCCATTTTGGGATACAATTAAGAACAACACTGACCTTCATACTCTCCTTCGGGGAATACACAATAAGGAAATCACCCACTGGAATTGTTCTTTCTTCTTCACAAGACATACATGCACAGAAGTTGGGGCCTTTTTCTTCAACAATAGACTCATTGATTTTCACTCTAACTTTCGATTTACACAAAAGGGGAGAGAGAATTCCACTCCACCTCACAGTAGCATACACAGAAAGCAGACACATGATCGGAGAGTGAATTGAAGAGTGAAACAGTGGAAAAAATTAGGAGCAGAGGAGCTCCGATGAGATAGATAGAGGTTGGGTTAGTTGAGAAAGATCGATCGAGGAGAGAGGAAACCAAGAGAGAATCAGGGAGGATTAGGTGCACAGTGAAGGAGAGACGAGGGAGAGAGAGAAAGTGCGAACACCAGTGACGAAAGTGATTGAAAGACTGAGAAGAAGACGAGAGGAAAATCTGGTCAGCTCGCCGGAATATACTCTCACTGGTGACCAAGCTCTTGGTTAGAAAACGACCCAAACGAGTCGGAAAACAGTAGCCGTAGACCAAATCAACTACAACAGTTCACGGGCTGCTCAGAATTTCATCGGAGACACGCTAAAATCGATCAAAACCGTCCTAAACATCGAAAAACAAAAGTGGGTTTGTCTTTGGGTTTTCAGGAATCGGGTTTGAGGTCTGTTCGTGGTTCATGGGTTCACGAGGCTCCCGTCGCTGTTGAAATTGGTTCAAGTTGATTGAATAAAATGCTCATTTGAGGTCCAATTCTGCTCCTTCCATCTTTTATTTCATTGTTGGTGATGTTTGATACATTGGATTGAATATCGGTAATTGCTTGTGTGCGATGTGAATGATAAACATTAAGTTTATAGTATTTGTGGATTGTTGGAAATAGTGGTGTGTTTTTTATGTTTGAATCTTTGTTGTGAGTTGATTGATATTGGTTTCAGACTTTGAAAAAGTGAATTGATAATCGAAACATGTGCTAATCATTGATTGAGCATGAAATTAGGGGGTTGGAAATTGAAAAATTGATTTGGTGAATGTTTATTATTTTGTTAATTGTCGAGCACGATAGTATCATGTTTCGGCCGAAATTGATAGGCAAATTCTAGGTTTTGGGGCAGGCAACTCGTCGGATTCTAATCATCGAATGTGTAAATATTTGTGTTGAGTGATTTTCTTCATTTTTATCGTATTTTATTAAATGTATTCATTTAGCCGGGGAATGCCCCGAGGCTCATTGTGTTTATTCACTCGGGAATGCCCCGACGTATTATGTCTTCGAAAGAGGTTCGCGATCAAGGCCCAAGGCATCGGGTAAAGCAACAGGGGCGTAGTTAGGATTTGTGTAGATTAGAGTAGGATTTATTTTTTGCATTTTTTATTTTGTACTGTATAATTGAACTAGACACTATATTTTGGATTTATTTTGTTTTATTTTGTGTGTTTGATTGATTGTTTTATGTGTTTTTGTGTGGTTTATACATTTTGTAGTGTCAAATTAGCCGATATGATCTACCAAGCGACCGTGGTCAAACCACGGGATCGAGAGGTGCCTAACACCTTCCCCCGGTCAACAGAATTCCTTAGCCGGAATCTTTGTTCGCAAACTAATTTTAAAGAGTCAAAATCGTTTTGAAAAGGATTTTCAAAGGTGACTTGGCACAACGAATTTATGTCAGGTGGCGACTCTGAATAAAAATATAAATAATCCTTTTTCGAAACAAAACTTTCATCTTTTGTCACTTTGATAATAAAATCCTTTCGAACTTTAGAATTTATCTATTGGTTAAAAAAGGGGTGTGACAATCCTGAAATAATTGAAATGATTCATGAATTTTGTAGTGATAATAGCATTTAGGTCGCATTATTGCTTACTGTTTCTTTCCTCACAATTGGTATGAGAACCTTGAATACTGTTTTGTTCTTACTTTTGTGCTTGCGCGATTGATATTATTCAATGATATTTGAAATTTCCAAGACTGAAAATGGTGTTTTGATTCAATCATTGGTGTGTTTCTGAATAAAGATTTAAGCTTTAATACATTGCCACTCTGAATGTGCAAGATTATCCTGAAGGTGTTCTCACTCTTGGAAGGTTTTTTTTAAGACATCTGTTGAGTGTTTGTCATTATTGCGTAAAGCTTGACAGTTTAAAAATAATCATTTCATTGGTTTTTCGATGCATTGAGGGATTTGATTTTCGTGTTTTTACCCGTTTAAAAGTGATATAACTCAAGTGGTTGCTTTTGTTTTCATTCTTTTTCCCTATGACTTAGCCCGGTTTGTATAGAACTTAAAGATGTTTCGTTACTGATGTTAATCGTGTCTTCGTAACTAGCTAGAGGTTGATGTTAGGTTTTAAATGGTTTGACTTGATTGTTTGTTAATGTGATTTAAAAGAGTTCCGAAGCCGAGGATTTTCCAATGGTCATGGATTTTCAGCAAGGAATAACAAATCCGTTAAGTGGGAATGAAGCTATTCCAAATATTTGCTAGAATAATGCTTTGATATATTAAATTGTTTCAGTTTGTAATTAGTGGTTTTCCCTGTAGTTTCCTGCTCCAATTCATCAATTTGTTTAGTACATTGTGGCTCAGACATCATTTTTTATTTATCCATTCGTTTATATTATTTTGATTTCTTTTCTTACCATGTATAATACATTCCAGTGAAGTATTCATTCCCCAAAATGGTTGGAGGGTGTCAATATGTTGCAAACAAATACATGGATACTCTTGTCAATTAGAAATTGTGGTTGTATGATAATTTCTTTAACCACGAATAGTTGGTGAATTCCTTCTAACTTTTGTTGTAGGTCAAACCATAGCTGCATTTTCGTGACAATTTTTCCTTAGCTGCTTTGTTTGTCCATTTTGATTTGAGTTTTTTTTTTATATAAAGATGCATATACTCTTGGGTTGAATGATAGGCCTTGATAAACTAGCTTGGCCTTCCTAATGGTTAAATGAATTGAGTATTTTGGAAACAACTCTAAATGGGGTTTATGTTCTGATAATTACAATGCTCGGAATCGTAGTGAAAAGATGTCGACTTCTGATTTGCTATTATGAAAAAAATGATTTGAATTTGAGCAAATCCCAAATCATCCATGTCTTTCTTTTTTCATTAATTGTTTCGAGTGTTTAATAGTTAGTTTGAATAACCAATTTTGGATTGATATTGATTCATCTCCTCTTAATTTAAAAATTTCTTTGGTTAGTATATGTTCCACTCCCAAATTTTTGAATTATTTCATATCTTTGCGTGATTGGTTGCAAATTCAGAATGAGTATTAATTTTTCTTTTTTCATTTTTCCTTTGCATGAACCCGCCTCGGAGTCCAAAGGGACTCTTTCCCCTTTGCATGTCGTAATGGGCCAGTGAGGCCCATCCTTTGAGTCAATCCCGAGGAGGCTAAGGTCAAAAGGAAACCTCGTAGCGTACGGATACAAAGAGGCGATAGAAGAAGAAATAGGCTAAAGGCCTATCTTTGAAGTGGCAACGGAAACTTGAATGTCTCATTTTTATTCTCATTGTTGCCTTTATTTATTTCCTTTCACTTAGTTATTTGCTTATTCATTCATTCGGGCCATGAAGCCAAGGTTGTATTTAATACAGGTGGAGGCAAGATTTGAGCCAAAAGGGCTCGAAAACATAGAATTAGGACAAGTGAAAATTGGTCAAAATCCCCAATTATACTAGGACAGGGCCGATGATTTGGGCTTGAAAGCCTAAATCACTACTTCCTCGCTTTTTTCCCCTTTTCCTTTCATTTACTTATTTACGTGCTTCTTTGCGAACCTAGTTAAAATTTCTAACTAAGTTGCCTAAAAACTGGTTTTGCATAAACACTAAAATATCACTAAAATTCCTTTTCTTTTCAAAAATCTATCTTTCAAAGTTAGTCAAAAAATGATTTTCAAACAGTCTGGATAACCGCAAGTTAGCGGACGTTTTAGGTGCCTAACACCTTCCTAAAACGTTAATAAGAATCGCTTACTCAGAATCTCTAACTTAAACGATTTTTCTGTTTTGAATTGTCTAAGTATTTTATAAAGGTTTCTTAATTCCTTTTCAAAATTAAGTGGCGACTCTCTTTCAAAAGTCAAAATTTCTCCGCAAAAACAAAAATGGTGACTCTGCTAGGGAATCTTTAACTAGGTTCTAACCAAATGTTTGATTTCATATTTTTGACTAACTGTTTATGTGTTTATCTTCCTACATTATTTAAACTGTTTGGGGTTTCGTGGGTATCCCGGCCCCTATTGATCAATTCCAAAAGTGTGTTGGAAATACAAACAGTTTATTAGCACGTGAGTCATCTGATGGCTGTTTGTATTTTCAAACTCAAGTTGTCCACTTGAGAACCAATGTTCAAACCCACTCTAGACACCGAGGATAGAACGAAACCAAAACCCTATTTTAGACATGAGCCTAGGACGACTCAATACCCAAGCGGGGTATTGGGCCCATTAAAAAACCTGCCCTGCGTCTATTGACCTCGAGTCAATTACAAACAAATCATATTTATGTGTTGAAGAAATATATGCTTGTCTAATTCAATCCATTACACTTTGGGGGACGGGGGAAGGCTTATCTTTATTTGCTTTCATGTAGGTATGACTCAATTGCATTCCTACGAGAAGTTCAAGATGGTTACTAAACCCGACGATTACCTAAAACTATGGTGGGACTATATGAGCATAGAATAGAGAAAAATTATTAGAACACACATCAGATACCTGCCTTCATTGATCAAAATAGATGTTTGGCCCGAAATGATCCACGTGCTTACCACTTTTTGGGATGATCAGAATATGGTATTTCGCTTCGGGGATGTGGAATTGACTACTACCATCAAAGAAGTGTTAATTTTCTATGAGAGTATTGAAATGTGTTTCAAGAGAAAGGAAAAACCTGATAAGAACATTTTAGTTCCTGCTGTGTGGGACCGTTAAATAATCAAAGAGGCATTTTTAACTGACGACAACACCTGGCTAGGGGAACGTGATGGAACAAATATCACTTTTCGGGAGTTGTATCATCGGTTTGGAAGATTCAATGCCTTCCACAAATTTGGACATAAATTTAAGTCCGAAGCAAAATGGAAGGAGATGAGAGCCTTTGCGTTTGCGGTAGGTCTACTCGGAACCATGGTGTTCCCACAGGGGGAAAATGGCACAATTCATCCAAGGGTTGTTATGGTGGCCCATGCACTTTTTTTTGGAGTAGATTACGATTCTACCAAGGTATTTCACAATTTAGCTCCCATGATTGTCGCCGACATATATCGAGCCTTGGGAAGGTGTCAAGTCGAAAATCATTTCTTTCAAGGTTGCAACCTCATATTACAATGGTGGATGACGAAGCATTTGGTAAAGTTTCGAGAACGGTACAACCTGATCATAAAACAAGGGTGGATATGCTGGCTTCGCACTACATGAGGTTGTTTCTACACAGGTTCAAAAGGGAAACATCTCACAAATTTTGGTTAAAAACTTTCGGGGAATTAAGAGATGACGATGTACAATGGTCCATTAACTCTCTTTGTTCAGGGAAATACACCATTCGAGGGGGAAAGTGGCCTTTCCTAGTGCTTCCTGGTCTCAGGGGGACCCGTTCCTACAATCCTGGCAGAGTTCTTAGTCAATTCGAGATCAAGCAGGAGGCACCACAAATAGATTCCATGCTTAGATTTTTCACCGAATAAGATGAAAGTGAGTCTCCACTCAAAGACGGCATGATAAATGGATGGAGAAGAAGAAGGTGGACGGAAGTGACTTTTCGTATAGAGCATGACCCTGAAGTTAGCGACACTTACAAGGAGTGGTTGAAAAAGAGTCTCGCCGGAGCATTGATTCCGGGACCAAATGTGCCCACTCGGGTTGTGGATGTGGAATCCGAGCATCAAATTCGGCTCCACAGGCTACAAGATGAGTTCCATAAAAGTGAAATCGCACATCGGCAGATACACATGAAGGACACTTTAACCATATGTATGTTGAGGGAAGAGTTGAAAAGAGCTAGGCAAGACGCTGATGATGCCAGGCAATGTCTAATCGATTTGGATGATAGCATGGCCTCCAAACTCGATATTATAGGGAAAATGACTTACGACTGCAAGGCACAATTATACGGGAGTCATCTTATCATCAATAGGTATCAAATGGCACAGGGGGTAAACAAGGCAAAGAAGGCAAAAGTAGACGAAGGAGCCTCCATTAGCTAGTTTTTCTATTTCCCCTGTGCGGGAACTTATCTTCTTTCATGTTATTTCCCTTTTTCCCTAAAGATTGTATCCCTTTTTCGTTATCTTTTGTAGGCATTTATGCTTTTTTTCGTGTCTATATGAGTTGGGGTTAATGGATTGACTTCGAGGAAGCATATATTTTCTTCAAAAATCGTTAGGCCTGAACCCTGGGCTCAAAAAGGGTCACCCCAGCTAGGATACGCGTTATTATAATGTTTTTGTGTGATATGGCTGTTTTATGTGCTTATGTGCGTTTGTTTGGATCAAAGGCAAGTTTATCCACTATGTCCTATGGATGAACTTGGCTATGACTCAAAAAACTCTACGTGGTTATTTCATGTCAAATATTTTGCATTACTTATCATATACGGAAACTAACACATCTGCCTTTGAGTTGTTTTACTTTATAGATAATAGAAATTACTCCGTGTTGATAAACTGGCAGAACATCCCTACTTCACCCGATCGAAAGCGCAGAAAATCCCATCCTCTGACCATCATTCAAAAATGACGGGAAATGATGAAGAAAGCGCACTGACTATTCGGGATGATGTGATAGCGGAACAGAATGAGATGATTGCGGAACTTGCAAGAAAGTTAGAAATGCTTCAAGAGGAAATAAATCGCACTCGAAATTTGGCTAACTTGGCCATCACCGTCAATGCCCCCGCTCCGGGAGGACATGGGACTCTACTCCAAATCCCTTCCCTCAGAACACCTATTCTCGGGGATCAACCAAATAACGTATCATCCATCTCCGCTCCTCCATTTATCCAAAATACTAATCGTAAAAATAACCCAGAAACCTACTATTCACAAAATCCATCTGTAACCCCACAGAACCCATCTTCAAATCAATTTCCAAATCCTAAAAACATATTCTCAAATCAACAAAACGTATTCCCAAATCCGCAAGATTCACTCCCAAATCCACAAAATACGTCAAACCTACCTTTGAATCCACCAAATTCATTTCCAAATCCGCAAAATCCCTCTCATATTCCGCCAAACTACTCACAAAGTCCACAGAACCTTTCCAATTTCCAAAACATCCTCCCCACTTACCAACCAAGTTCCTTTCCTCCGCAAAATCAAGCCTCCCTTCCAAATCTCCCTCAAGCCATCACATCCCCTGATATTTATGAACCCCTTCCTAACCCCTAGATGGATCATTAAGAGGATAAGGAGAAAGAGTGGAGGACCCAGCATGAAAGGAATTTACTAGCTATGAAGGAAGAGATCATGAGGATCAAAGAGTATCATGGAGACAGGGACCACGATGGTTTGAGGTATGACGATTTATGTGTTCACCCGGGAGTAGACCTACCAGATGGATACAAAGTCCCTAAGTTTGAGATATTTGACGTTACCAAAAATTCTATGGCCCATCTGAGAAGATACTGTGAGCACCTAGTAGGGATAGGGAAAAATGAGGTTCATGTCTCAGAAGACGAAAAAATGGACTGGTTGGAAATCATTGGCCAAGGGTTTCCTTGACCGGTTCGCATTCAATATTGAAATAGTCCCTGACCGATATTCACTAGATCGGATCAAACAGAGGAATGTTGAGAGTTTTCGAGACTATGCTTTTCGTTGGAGGAAAGAAGCCGCCAAAGTGCAACCCCCCATATCCGAGGAGGAAATGGTATCCGTGTTCTCCCGCGCTCAAGAAGGAGAATATTATACCA
This sequence comes from Capsicum pubescens, assembly GCA_030864215.1. Taxonomy (NCBI): domain Eukaryota; kingdom Viridiplantae; phylum Streptophyta; class Magnoliopsida; order Solanales; family Solanaceae; genus Capsicum; species Capsicum pubescens. The sequence continues at coordinate 33,980,109 of CM061541.1, forward strand.
GGATGGTGTCCACTGTCAGGGAAACTTTTGCGGATTTGGTAAAAATAGGAGAATCATTGGAAGAAGGTATTCAGACTGGGAAGATTGTCAAAACCCCGACGTCGTCTGGGACTGTCATGTTCTCGAAGAAGAAAAAAGAAGATGTAGGTGTGATTTCTGCTAATCCTGTTACGAAAATGAAAAAGAGGTTCAATTCTAGAAATGTTTTATCTTCTCCGCCGTCACCTAACCTCCCGTACGCGTTCTACGCCTACCCCCAATACCAATCTCCACTCTCAAATGCCCAAACTCAGTACCAAACTCCACTCCCAAACATCCAATCCTCATACCAAGCTCCACAGCCAAATATCTTTCCCCAATACCCAGTTCCACCTCCAAATTATCAGTCTCATTTCCAAACCACTCCTCTAAATAACCGAACAAATTTCCAAACGCCTCCAAATTATCACCAAGTACCCCCTCCTACAAACCTAAGCCCGTATAACCCCCAACGTCCAAACCACGAAAAGAAACCTCCCCAAAAATTCACCCCACTAGCTGAAAGTCGCACCTAATTATTTGAAAGATTGAAGAACGCTGGTCATTTGTAACCAATACAGCCAAGGAATATCAATCCCAACTCTCAATTTTTTAATGCAAGTCAACATTGTGCTTATAATTTGGGGGCAACGGGGCACAGTACAGAGGATTGTGTTTACTTGAAACACAAGATCCAAGATTTAATCGATCAAAAGGTCATCACGCTCCAGGCGCCTACTCCAAATGTTAACAAAAATCCATTGCCCAACTATGAGGGATCTATAGTTAACATGATTAAAGTAGAAGGCAAATGGGCATCTGGCAAGACCATTACCCAGGTGAACTCCGAAAAACGTAAAAGAGAGGAAGAGGTAGGAAAGATAGAGAAGGTTGTGGTTGCATTAAGTATCAATGAGAAAGTCCCATTTATAGAGATGATGAACCCGACTCAAGTGTACGTTCCCCCACCAAGAAAGAAATTTATTGTGCAAACCGTTGCTGCCCAAGGGATGACGCGATCGGGACGATGTTACATCCCTGAGAAATTGACCGACAAAAAGGATTCACAGAAAAGGCCAATCACTGAAGGAGAAGCTGAGGAATTTTGGAGGCGTATGCAACCAAAAGATTATTCAATTGTCAAACACTTGGAGAAGATGCCAGCCCAAATCTCTGTCTTGGCGCTATTAATGAGTTCACAATACCACTGACATGCTTTATCGAAGGTCTTGGATAAAGCATATGTTCTCGCAGGAATGAGTGTTGAGAACCTGGCTGTGATAATAGGCAACATTGTGGGGAATCATCGCATATCATTCAGTGATGAAGAGTTGCCGTTTGAAGGGGCGATGCACAACAAAGCCATGCATGTCACCGTCATTTGTCGAGATTATACAATTAATCAGGTATTAATAGATGACGGATCTGGTGTGAATATCTGTCCCCTCTCCACATTGGTTCTAATGGGCTACTATTTGGGAAAAATTCATCAAAGCCACATAAATGTGAGAGCATTCGATGGAGGGCAGAGAGATACCATAGGAGAGATTGATTTGTACATCCAAATAGGGCCTGCTGAGTTCAAGACTAAGTTTCATGTTATGGATATCCATCCTAGCTACAACCTGCTCTTGGGAAGACCATGGATACACGGTGCAAAGGCAGTTTCATCACCCCTTCATCAATTATTGAAGTTCATTTGGGAAGATCATGAAGTAGTTATCCAAGGAGAAGGAAGTCGAGCGGACCATCCCAATGGTTATGTGCCAATGATTGAAGATGTTCCAAAAGGTAGCAGTTTCTATATAGTGGAAATCGTAAATGCTGTGGACAGAGATTCGACGCCCAAAGTCCCATGCCTTCTGTCTACAAAATAATTGCAACGGTGATGTTAAGAAATGGGTTCGAACCTGGTCGAGGCTTGGGCAAGAATTTACAAGGAATTATTGATCCTATTGCGATCCCAGAGAGAGGCTCTAAGTACGGGTTGGGATATCAACCTACTAGGAAGGATAGGGTTGAGGATGAGCTAGAGAAGAGTCTGTTTAGGACCTTGCCACTCTTGTTCCAGTCATTTCCTGTATGAGAGGTGTCAGATGATGATGGTCTTGGGGATGGGATAGGAGATTTATTCGAAGGATGCAATGCTGTACCAGAACATCTCCCAAAGTCTAGTGGGGTAAAGCAGATTACGCCAGGGGAGGTCTTACAAAATTGAACCTCCACTCCACTCATAACCCGTCGCCCATCGTGGTAGATGAAAGGGCAATTACTAATAGTTTTGAAATCGGTGACGATCCGAAGGAAACCCCGCAATCCACCTTTTATATATCAAAACTTTCTTTTCGTATCTTACTGCTTTAAAAAAGGCAGGGACTTGTATTTGTGCAAGTCACGAGCCATGGTTTTGTAATTATCTCTCAAATTTCAATGAAAAGGCCTTCATTTATATGGAAAATTATATTATTTCTAAAACACTCCTAGTCATATGTTTTGTTATCATTCTGTCATCATCTAACTTGGTTTGTTTATCCTTTACAGTAACAACAACTTAAAATCTGCTAATGTCATATCATGTCAAAGTTTAAACAAATAAAATAAAGGGAACGATGATGATTGGAAGGACGGTGATGAAGAATAATTAGTTGAAGATATGGAGGAATTTGAGAATCGGGAAAAACCCAACCTGGAGGAAACTGAAACAATCAACCTCGGAGATCATGATGAAATCAAAGAAACAAGCGTCAGTGTCTACCTGGCAGAAGCACAAAAGAGAGAGCTCGTTCACCTATTGCGGAAATATATTGACGTGTTTGCTTGGTCCTATGATGACATGCCGGGATTGAGCACCAGTATTGTGGTCGCATAAGTTATCGATAAATCCGGAGTTTGATCCAATCAAGCAAAGAATGCGGAAATTCAAGCCAGATTTAAGTCTAAAGATCAAGGAAGAAGTGACAAAACAAATCCAGTCTAAGGTTGTGGAGGTCACAAAATATCCGACGTGGTTGGCCAATATCGTCCCTATGCCGAAGAAGGACAACAAGATTCGAATTTGTGTTAACTATAGAGACTTGAATTGAGCCAGTCTTAAAGATAATTTTCCGTTGCCTAACATCCACATCCTCATCGATAACTGTGCAAAGCATGAAATGAAGTCATTCATTGATTGTTTTGTCAGGTATTATCAGATATTGATGGATGAGGAAGATGCAAAAAAATGGCCTTTATTACGCCTTGGGGTGTTTATCATTACAAGGTAATGCCGTTTGGTCTCAAGAACGCGGGTGCAACATATATGAGGGCTATGACGACGATTTTCCATGATATGATTCATAAAGAGATTGAGGTGTACGTGGATGATGTAATTATCAAATCCCGCGAGAGTTGGGATCATCTGACTCATCTGGAGAAATTCTTCAACAGATTAAGAAAGTACAGTTTGAAGTTAAATCCTGCTTAGTGTGCTTTTGGTATGCCATCAGGGAAGTTGCTGGGGTTTATAGTCAGCAGAAGAGGCATCAAGCTAGACCCATCCAAAATCAAGACAATTCAGGACTTGCCACCGCCGAGGACCAAAAAGGAAGTCATGAGTTTCATGGGTCATTTGAATTACATTAGTAGATTCATCGCGCAATCAACAGTCATATGCGAGCCAATTTTCAAGATGTTGAAGAAAAATGCATTGAATGAGTGGACAGAAGAATGCCAGAGAACTTTTGACCGCATCAAGGAATACCTGTCCGCACCGCCGGTTTTGGTCCCACCAAGAGAAGGAATTCCATTATTGCTTTATCTTTCAGTCTCAGAAAATGCTTTCGGATGTGTCCTCGGGCAACATGATAAGACCGGCAGGAAAGAGAAAGCCATTTACTACTTGAGTAAAAAGTTCACGCCATATGAATCCCGTTACACTCTTGTAGAAAGGACATGTTGTGCTTTGACTTGGGCAGCACAAAAGTTGAGGCATTATCTGTCGTCCTACACAACATACCTCATCTCGAGAATGGATCCATTAAAGTACATATTCCAGAAGGCCATGCCTACAGGAAAGCTAGCCAAGTGGAAAATGTTGCTGAGTGAGTTTGACATTGTCTATGTAACCTAAAAAACAACCAAAGGGAAAGCCTTAAAAAATCATTTGGCAGAGAATCCGGTTGATGAGGAATATGAGCCACTTCGAACTTACTTTCCAGATGAGTAAGTCTTGTTCGTAGGAGAAGACATTACAGAGATTTGCCCTGGATGGAGGCTATTTTTTAATGGGGCGGTCAACTTCAAAGGTTCAGGAATCGGAGCAGTTTTGGTGTAAAAAATGGGACAACATTATCCGGTAATTGCTAAGTTACGTTTTCCATGCACCAATAACATGGATGAATATGAGGCTTGTATTCTGGGTCCCAAATTGGCACTTGATATGGGTGTTCGTGAATTGTTAGTCATTGGGGATTCAGATTTGCTGATTCACCAGGTACGGGAAGAATGGGCGGTAAAAAATCCCAAGATCACTCCTTATGTGGAGCTGGTGCAAGAATTATGTGAAAGATTCAAGGAAGTTGATTTTACGCATATCCCACGGATACAAAATGAGTTTGCTGATGCTTTGTCCACTATATCTTCCATGATTCAGCACCCGGATTAGAGTTACATTGATCCTTTGGAAATAAGCTTGAAGGAGCAACCCACGTATTGTGTACACTTGGAAAAGGAGCCTGATGGAAAGCCTTGGTATTATGACATTAAAAGGTATTTGGAATCTGGAATATATCCTGAAGAGGCTAGTAACAACCAAAAGAAGACAATCCGACGTTTGTCAAAGAATTACTTTCCAAGTGGGGAAATTCTTTTTAGGAGGACTCTTGATTTGGGATTCCTAAGATGCGTCGATGCTGCGGAAGCTAATAAATTGATAAAAGAGGTAAACGCTGGAGTTTGTGGGCCCCACATAAATGGGTTTGTCCTTGCCAGAAAGATCCTGAGAACTGGTTACTTCTGGATGACTATGGAAAATGATTGTAGTAAGTATGTGCAGAGATGTCCAAAATTTCAAATACACGAAGGTCTGATTCGAATGCCTCCCCACGAGATTCACACAATGAATTCACCTTGGCCTTTCGTAGTTTGGGGAATGGATGTCATCGGACCAATAGAGCCATTAGCGTCAAATGGGCATATATTTATTTTGGTTGCCATTGATTATTTCACTAAGTGGGTCGAAGCGGCTTCGTACAGAGCCGTCACTAAAAAAGTGGTTGCGGATTTCGTCAGGAATAACTTGATTTGCCAGTTCAGAGTACCAGAATCGATCATTACTGATAATGGGGAAACTTGAACAGTCACTTGATGAAAGAAATTTGTGATCAGTTTAAGATTGTGCATCGGAACTCGACTGCATATCGTCCCCAAATGAATAGAGCTGTGGAAGCGGCCAACAAGAATATCAAGAAGATCTTGAGAAAGATGGTAAAAAATAATAGATCATGGCATGATATGTTACCTTATGCTTTGATAGGGTATCGCACAATAGTTCGAACCTCCACCGGGGTGACCCCCTATTTACTTGTCTATGGGAATGAAACTGTGATACCTGCTGAAGTTGAAATACCTTCCCTAAGGATTATTCAAGAAACTGGACTAAGTAACCGAGAACGGGTTTGTGCTCTCTATGAACAACTCATGTTGATTGATGAAAAGAGAATGGTCGTTGTATGCCATGGTCAGTTGTACCAACATAGGATGGTTAGTGCCTTTAACAAGAAGGTGAGGGCTTGGGCATTTAAAGTGGGGAAACTAGTTCTCAAATGAATATTTCCTCACCAAGAGGAGTACAAGGCCATACATAGTTCACAAGGTGCTATCTGGAGGAGCTTTGATTTTTTCTGAGATGGATGGCATGAAGTGGACCAAACCAATCAATTCCGAAGCGGTAAAGAGATATTATGTTTGAAGTACATTCTAGCTTTTGTGTTTCTTTAGTTAATTTACTTGTAATCGCCTTTATAATAATGTTGTTTTCTAGTGTGTGTTTGCCTAGAGTCCCTTCCTTTAATGTATGAACTACGTTTGACTTGAATTCCCAAGAAAGGGATACGTAGGCGGCCTATGTCGGCTTCGGTCAACCCCTTAGGATAATTTATCCTTTCCTTTAATGTACGAACTACGTTTGACCTGAATTCCCAAGAAAGGGATACGTAGGCGGCCTATGTAGGATTCGGTCAACCCCTTAGGATAATTTATCCTTTCTTTTAATGTACGAACTATGTTTGACCTGAATTCTCAAGAAAGGGATACGTACGCGGCCTATGTCGGCTTCGGTCAACCCCTTAGTATAATTTATCCTTTCCTCTTATGTATGAACTACGTGATGACCTGAATTCCCAACAAAAAGGATACGTAAGCGGCCTATGTCGGCTTTGGTCAACCCATTAGATTTTCTATATATATCCCTAGCGTAGTCCTGGACTACGTTTGACCTGATTCCTGTTTCAACGGGATACGTAGGCGCCCCAACGGCTCGGTCATATAACCCCAGGAAATGGAAACTGGGGTAGAATTTTCAAGAAGGAATCTCAAAATTCACAAGAGAAGATCGACATCCAACAAAGAGAATGAAGATCAACAGAGACTTCAGACCCATCCGGATTGGTCTCATCTCAAACAACTTTAAACTGGGGCAGAAATTTTGAGGAAGACCTCAAAATTTCCACCAAATGCCAGAACATATTCCAAATTCCCCAGCACCAGAGGTTAAAGTCAAGCTTTGGAAGCCATTGACTGTAACAAAGTCTGGGGAGACTCAATTTTTGGCTATGATAGAACTATTTGAAGAAACCCTCCAATAATGATCATGAGTTTTGGAAACCATCCGTCGGATATAGTCAAAACCGCGAGGAAGACGTTCGTTGAGCTAGTACTTGACATGACTGGCAGAGATTTTCTAAAGTTTTATAGAAGTTTTCGAAATTATTTTCAAAAATTTAAGACTATTTTAAAAAAAATCTTATGACTCACTTATTTAGTACTTGCCTAGACATCATTTGGGATGGAGTGTCAGGGTGGAAGTCCCAATATGATGGAATGCCCAAGAGATGGCAAGGAGAAAATCGAGGATCGAAGAAGGTCAACATGGAGTAATTTCATTCAAACTAATTATTTTTCTGTGGATGCATGGATCAATACACAAAAATGAGAGTCTCTTTCAAAAATCCCCGAGCAAATTGGGAGCCACAACAGATCATTAATGCCCAAGAACGGTATTTTAAGGTAGCCCTAAAAATGGGTTAACAACTATTTATTGAGGACCTTTTGATTTGTCCATCTCATTTCTTGAGATCATAGGCGACAAACAAAAGTACCTAGTCTTCTTTACAAATATTATATTTAGAAGTTTCCTAAAAATAGTCGCTAGCAAAAGCGACTTTGTGTCTACTAATCCCCTACCTTGAGCACAGGTACATGCAGAAAGCAAGACGATGACAGATGAATTCAGGTAAAATTATTTTTATCATTGCCTCAAGGGCCATTATATATCGTTGCCGCAAGGTGTTTCCCCAAGGGCCATTACATATCATTGCCGCAAGGCATTGCCCCAAGGGCCATTACATATCATTGTCGTAAGGCGTTTCCCCAAGGGCCATTACATATCATTGCCGCAAGGCGTTTCCCCAAGGGCCATTACATATCATTGCCGCAAGGCGTTTCCCCAAGAGCCATTACATATCATTGTCGTAAGGCATTGCCCCAAGGGCCATTACATATCATTGCCGCAAGGCGTTGCCTCAAGGGCCATCATATATTATTGCCACAAAGGCCATCTCATACCATCTCCCCAGAAGGCATTCAATATCTGTTGATGCACTAGACAGAAACGTTGGTGTCGAGGATATCTCATCATTTTATGAATCAGCATCTGAATGCATCTAGAGCACACGATTTGAAGGGACGGCTTTAAGTCGCTATCTAACGATGAATGATATATAAGATTTCCTAGAAATTGACAATTTGAGGGTCATCTATAAGTCATATTATTTTAAATAAGATAGTGTGCAAGATCACCTATGAGTTGATATCCTGTAGGACATCGTAAGCCACAAAAACATCCTAACCGGATAGTGTACAAGATTGCCCAAAAAGCGATAGTTCAAAGGTTATCCATAAGTCGCAACTAAATCCTTACCAGAGAATATGCAAGATTATCAAATTGATACGTCCAAGGGTTCTCTATAAGCCGCGTCATATCCAAGATCGATTATGTGCAGGATTACCCAAAGACTAATAATTTGAGAGATTATCTATAAGTCATATTGTATCCAAGGTCGGATGATGCGCAGGAACACCAGAAAGCTAGTGATTGGAGGGATATCTATAAGCCATCTCTTATCCAAAGTCGGATAAGGTGAAGGATTACCTAAATTCTAGCAATTCAAAGGATATCTGTAAGTCGCCTCGTATCCAACATCAAATAATGCGCAAGATTATCCAAAGATTGATAATTTAAAGAAAATTTATAAATCGATCATTGGCTATAACCGGAGAGGTTATCATTCCACATGCAACAAATGATATAGGTAACCAAAAGGGTTGCCACTCCAGCATAATATTAAATGGTTGTAGGGACCGTTCTACATAAAGTATCGTCGGTGTCCAAAAGGGCCACCCACTTTGAAGACATATTCAACCGACAATGTCATAATTATATAACAACCAAGAGGGTTTTTGTGTTTGTTGTTGCCAGTTATTTCATTCCAAACAGGTACATGAAGAGATGACCCCATTTTTCAGGCCACAACTCACGTGGAGATATGGTAAAAGACTACATACCTCTTTTGTGAATTATGTTTAGCACTAACATTTTTTGCTTGAAGCATTGTCGAGAGCATCCGATAGGATGAAAATATCAAATCAAAACCACAAGTGAGGACGACTTCAAATAGGGCACAACACAACGTGGAACTCTTTCGTAGCAGCAAAATGGGACATAGTCTAAAGAGGGACGTCAAACTCTTTGGACGCGAGCTAAAGGATGATCACCAGCACCATCCAACCACACCCTTGTTAGAAGGCATGTGGGTATTTCAGGATATTATGGTTTCAGCTATACCTTCGGGATATTTCTAAACTCATGCCGAGGGTAACCTTCTCTTTATTTCAAATTTGGGTGGCAACACACTTAGAGTTTTAGAAATTATGTCCAGGTAAGTTCTTTTATATAGATGTGAAGGATCCCACATTCATGGTTAAGAGGTTACAAGCCTCTTTTCCGCAACTCGATCAACTTGTCACTCATTCCAAGCCAAAGATGGTCTGAAATAAAAGACTATCTTTTCTACCGATCGAGTCGAACTACAAACAGTTTGATTCCCTGAGTCTTAGGGATATGTAGGTTGGGCTCTATGTAGAAAACTCGACTGCATTCCGACCTTCCCCCAAATCCCTTTATTCTCCAGCTTCCCGGTTTAACCAAAACACTCTAAAACCGTGATAGTTGGTGAATTTTCTTGAAATTCATGCTTAAAATCAAGCTTTATGAACTACAAGTGGCCTGAATTCTCATGTAACCTGAGATATGTAGGAAACCTAATACCGAGGTTCGGCCATAACTCCATGAAACTCGTGTGGAAAACCAACCGCTCTTAGATACAAATTTGTGGTCGGACAAAAATTAGGAGCGTCAACCTTCCTTTGCTCAGGATTACTTCCATTCATCCTACCCAAAGGGAGGGGGTAGTGGTTGACACCTAATTTTTGTCCTCCATAACTACGTTTAATCTCGAGTTTCTTCGATTTTCAAATAAAATCACATCAATTATTTTTTTCAAATAAATGCATTCTAAAATAGGTATTTGGGCTAAATTTGTCATTTAAGGGATAATTATATATTTTTTGTATTTGCTTATACAAGATTGTATAAATGATGTCATTTAAATGAACATTTTCATTAAAATTGGACTTTAAATTAAGGATTATTTGGAAAATAAATTTAAATAATTAAATTTTAATTTAACTATAATTTATTCTCACAAATAATCTATTTGGAGAAATACTTGTTTCGTTTTATTAAATAAAGAAAACTCGGGATTAAAAGAAGTATTAATTCGTATTTAATTTCAATTCAATTTAATCAATCTATTAAATTTGATCATAAATTGAAATTAAATTGGCCACAATCGTAATACATTTGGCCAATTAACCTTTAATTTGATTAAAATTTAATTAGAATGGGTTAAATATTAATTGAAACTATTTTTCTAAACTATCCATCCCAATGTTAAACCCAATTTTTTCAAACACTTGGACCCATTTCATATTTTCTTTAAACAACAGCCCATTTCTCCCTTTTCAATTAAACAGGCCCAAAAATTAGCCCAAATGGGCCTTAACCTGGCCCACTCTCCCATTTCCTTCAACACACAAGCTCCACTCATCCAAATCCCAAAAATAAATGACAACAACAACCAGCTGCGTACAACATCGTCAAAAACTACCCGAATCTGATAACCCCCAACCGAAAATCCGATGAACCCAACCTTCCAAACCCTACCAGAACCAACTTCGACCCGTCTCTATCAATAAACAACTCCAACACTAGTGAAATCTGACCCGAACCAGCGATTACGCACCATTAAAATCAGTCTCGAACCTTCTGGAAACAAGTTAGGTGTCACCCCCAACGGCTCAACTCCATGAATCTCGGAATAATCGATACGAATTCATACATTTTTGGCGATTTTTGATTGGTTCATGAGGGAATTTTGATTCCTCATCCCTTATTGGTTAATTATTTTGAATTGTTGGAGAAAAAATTTAAATTAGTACCGATCTTGAATGGGAAATCTTATTCGAAACCCAAAAATTCAAAAATATTCTCTTTTCAAATCCCAAAAGGACCCCTAATTCGGTCTTCTATATAAGAACCGATTGGTTCACTATTTGAGGGAAGAAAATCCTGGGGTTTCAAAAATTAGGTTGGTGATGGGAGAGATCGAAAATTTGAGTTGGAAATCGGAGATTCAGAAAAGCTAAGGGATTGATTTTTTTTTACTCTCTTCTTCTTTCCCTTTAGAATTCGAAATTGGGGGTTGGGAAAAATTTGATAGAAAATCGAGGGGGTTGGAAAAAATTTGATAGAAAATTGAGGGGGTCGGAAAAATTTGTTAGAAATCTTGAGGGCTGAAAATTGGTCGAGAGGGCTAGTCGTCGAATTGCTCGGAACTCTAGAGAAGTCGATCTCCGGTGGTATTGAAATCTGATATTAGCTTGAAAGTCTTGTTTTGCTACCACGAAACAGGTAACTCCCCATTCCATTTAGTTTCGTTCATTTCTGCTTCATCTCACCATTCTGTAGATATAACGATATTTGCGATAATCTTTATGCTGGGAATTAGCTGTTGTACAAGGCTTGGCAGGCCATAGGTTTTATATGATGAGGATTCTGTGATCTCGTTGTCATCCTGAAATAATTGAAATGGTTCATGAATTTTGTAGTGATAATAGCGTTTAGGTCCATTATTGCTTACTGTTTCTTTCCTCACTATTGGTATGAGAACCTTGAATGTTGTTTTGTTCTTACTGTTGTGCTTGCGCGATTGATATTATTCAATGATATTTGAAATTTTCAAGACTGAAAATGGTGTTTTGATTAAATCATTGATGTGTTTCTGAATAAAGATTTAAGCTTTAATACATTGCCACTCTGAATTTGCAAGATTATCCTGAAGGTGTTCTCACTCTTGGAAGTTTTTTTTTAAGACATCTGTTGAGTGTTTGTCATTATTGCGTAAAGCTTGACAGTTTAAAAATGTTTATTTCATTGGTTTTTCGATGCATTGAGGGATTTGATTTTCGTGTCTTTACCCGTTTAAAAGTGATATAACTCAAGTGGTTGCTTTTGTTTTCGTTCTTTTTCCCTATGACTTAGCCCGGTTTGTATAACACTTAAAAATGTTTCGTTGCTGATGTTAATCGTGTCTTCGTAACTAGCTAGAGGTTGATGTTAGATTTTAAATGGTTTGACTTGATTGTTTGTTAATGTGATTTAAAAGAGTTTCGAAGCTGAGGATTTTCCAATGGTCATGGATTTCCAGCAAGGCATAACAAATCCGTTAAGTGGGAATGAAGTTATTCCAAATATTTGCTAAAATAATGCTTTGATATATTAAATTGTTTCAATTTGTAATTAGTGGGTTTCCCTGTAGTTTCCTGCTTCAATTCATCAATTTGTTTAGTACATTGTGGCTCAGACATCATTTTTTATTTATCCATTCGTTTATATTATTTTGATTTCTTTTCTTACCATGTATAATACATTCCAGTGAAGTATTCATTTCCCCAAAATGGTTGGTGGGTGTCAATATGTTGCAAAAAAATACATGGATACTCTTGTCAATTAGAAATTGTGGTTGTATGATAATTTCTTTAACCACGAATAGTTGGTGAATTCCTTCTAACTTTTGTTGTAGGTCAAACCATAGCTGCATTTTCGTGATAATTTTTCCTTAGCTGCTTTGTTTGTTTTGTTTGTCCATTTTGATTTGAGTTTTTTTTTTATATAAAGATGCATATGCTCTTGGGTTGAATGGTAGGCCTTGATAAACTAGCTTGGCCTTCCTAATGGTTAAATGAATTGGGTATTTTGGAAACAACTCTAAACGGGGTTTATGTTCTGATAATTACAATGCTCGGAATCGTAGTGAAAAGATGTCGACTTCTGATTTGCTATTATGAAAAAATGATTTGAATTTGAGCAAATCCCAAATCATCCATGTCTTTCTTTTTTCATTAATTGTTTCGAGTGTTTAATAGTTAGTTTGAATAGCCAATTTTGGATTGATATTGATTCATCTCCTCTTAATTTAAAAATTTCTTTGGTTAGTATATGTTCCACTCCCAAATTTGTGAATTATTTCATATCTCTGCATGATTGGTTGCAAATTCAGAATGAGTATTAATTTTATTTTTTTTTCCTTTGCATGAACCCGCCTCGGAGTCCAAAGGGACTCTTTCCCCTTTGCATGTCATAATGGGCCAGTGAGGCCCATCCTTTGAGTCAATCCCGAGGAGGCTAAGGTCAAAAGGCAACCTCGTAGCGTACGGATACAAAGAGGCGATAGAAGAAGAAATAGGCTAAAGGCCTATCTTTGAAGTGGCAACGGAAACTTGAAACTCTCATTTTTATTCTCATTGTTGCCTTCATTTATTTCCTTTCAATTAGTTATTTACTTATTCATTCAGTCGGGCCATGAAGCCAAGGTTGTATTTAATATAGGTAGAGGCAAGATTCGAGCCAAAAGGGCTCTAAAACATAGAATTAGGACAGGTGAAAATGGGTCAAAATCCCCAATTAGACTAGGACAGGGCCGATGATTTGGGCTAGAAAGCCTAAATCACTACTTTCCCGCTTTTTTCCCCTTTTGCTTTCGTTTACTTGTTTACGTGCTTCTTTGCGAACCTAGATAAAATCCCTAACTAAGTCGCCTAAAAACTGGTTTTGCATAAACACTAAAATATCACTAAAATTGCTTTTCTTTTAAAAAATCTATCTTTCAAAGTTTGTCAAAAAATGATTTTCAAATAGTCCGGATAACTGCAAGTTAGCGGACGTTTTAGGTGCCTAACACCTTCCTAAAACGTTAATAGGAATCGCTTACTCAGAATCTTTAACTTAAACGATTTTTCTGTTTTGAATTGTCTAAGTATTTTATAAAGGTTTCTTAATTCCTTTTCAAAATTAAGTGGCGACTCTCTTTCAAAAGTTAAAATTTCTCCGCAAAAACAGGTACAACTATGTATCTTGATAACAACGCAAGGCTTTATATAGCCAATTCCGTTAATTTGCTAGCCAGGTTCAGTTCTTCTCTTTCATGTAGACATTGAAACGGAGGTAAGCATATGCTGCGATATTTAAAAGGGACTATTGATATGAGTCTATTTTATACTAACAAAGATAGTTTAGATCTTGTTAGTCATGCAGCTGCAGGTTATTTATTTGAACCACATAAAGCTCGATCTCAAACAAACTATGTGTTTTGCATACGGAGGTACTGCTATATCATGGCGATCTACAAAGCAGTCTATGGTTGCTACTTCATCAAATCTTGCTGAGATAATAGCTATTCTTGAGGCAAGTAGAGAATGCATATGGCCAAGATCAGTGATACATTCCATCAAAGAGAAATGTGGCTTGAAGTTTGATATCAAGATACCCACAGTCATATTTGAAGACAATGCAGCATGAATAGCTCAATTAAAAGGAGGCTTTATAAAGGGAGATAGAACGAAGCACATCTCGCCAAAGTTCTTCTTCACACATGATCTACAGGAGAATGATGATATTGATGTACGGCAAATCCATTCCAGTGACAAACCAGCAGATTTATTCACTAAATCTTTACCAACTTTAACTTTCGAGAAGATGGTACACAAGATTGAAATGCGAAGACTGAACCAGTTGAATCGAGATCTTCATCAGGGGGAGTAAGGATACACATTGTATTTTTTTTTTTCTTAATCAAGGTTTTTAATCCCACTGAATTTTTCCTGGTAAGGTTTTTAATGAGGCAACACTCAAATGCGTATTCAGAAAATTTTTCTTTACATGGGCATCCAAGGGAGAGTGTTATAAAGAGAAGTGTCTGCCTATGTGTTCATTATGTATGTCAAATGACACACTTTTGAATTAACCAAATCCAAAGTAATCATCCACCTCTTGGGTGGGATGGGATAGAATCAAATTTGGACTATAAATAATCCATTTACTATGTAGAAAAGTAACATGGGTGAAATATTAATACATTCAAGTCTGCCTTATTTCATTACACTTTGTTACTTTAATATACAATTTTATAACAATTCAGAATTAAATCTCTTGTGTGAGTAGGTATAATTAACCTAATTATGTAAATTTCTCTCTAAATATGAGTATTATTGCAAGGAGACTACTTAAGTAATAGAAATAGCCATATAATTTATGTTTGGAATTTGAATGACAGATAAGTTAAATATTTTGCTACATTGCAGTATCTTGTGAATATCATATGGAAATAGCAATTTGTTTGACGTGACAAATGAATAAAATCACTTGCTATATTGTTGGCAGAATTTTTTTAATGGCACGGCTACAATTCAAAAAAATACTGTAGCAAATATATTTTTAGCCACATATCTTTTTCTAACCTTTTCGGTTAGAAATCATATGGACGTCACATCCGGATTTTCCTAATGTGGTGTCAACAGCATGGGAATATTTAAATTATGTCATCCTTCCAGCCTCTGAACTATTCACAAAAAATGTCATGCTTTGGAATAAGCATGTCTTTGGTAATATCTTTGTTAAGAAAAAGAGAATTCTAGCCCGCTTACAAGGCCTCCAAAATTCTCCTCACTACCTAACTAGTACCTTCCTCCAAAGTCTTGAAGAAACTCTTTAAGACGATTATCAAAGGCTTCTTATTATGATAGAGGAGTTCTGGAAACTTAAATCCAGAATTCTCTGTCTACATAATGGGGATGATAACACCAAGTTCTTCCATATGTCAACTCTTCAAAGAAGGAGAAGGAACCGTATCACTAGTTAGATACTAGTTTGCAGGATAGTGTGGGCAACTGGTTAGGCGAAGACCACCTCATCAAGAACCATATCGTAGACTTCTACACATCCCTATACTCTTTTGACCCGAAGATCTCTAGATGGTCACACGATTTAGCTAGTTCTTGCTTTGTGCCTCCGGATATTGATCCTGCCTTGTCGGCTCCCTTGCTCCATAAGGAGGTAATCGATGCTATCTATTCCTTTAAGCCTTTACGCCTGGTCTAGATGGCCTGCAACCCTTTTTTCTACCGACAATTTCTTCATCTAGTGGGTGACTCTGTGGTCAACTTCTGCAATCAGGCTTTTTCAAGTCACTGCATCCTCGACAAAATTAATACGACCTTCTTGTGTTTGATTCCTAAGGTAACCGGGGCTCCCTCTATTTTCCAATTTCGACCTATAAATCTTTGAAATACTATCTATAAAATAATAACTAAAATCATTGTCAACAAGATTAAACCTTTGTTGCCGCAAATAAAAAGATCAACACAAGCTAGCTTCCTAATGAATAGACGTGCAGTTGATAATGCCATAGTAGTGCAGGAGATCCTCCACTACTTTAAGCATACTACAGCTAGGGACTCTCATGTTCTCTTCAAAATAGATTAGAAAAAGCTTTTGATAGGCTAGAGTGGTCCTTTATACGAGAGAATCTTCTCTATTTTAGATTTCCAAGAGATTTAGTTAACTTGATTATGTCCTGTGTCACCACCTTTGATATTTTTATTCTCTTCAGTGGAACACCTTGCCTAATTTTTATCCGACAAGGGAAATTCGACAAGGTGATCCTTTGTCACCGTACATTTTTATTCTACGTATGAAAAGGTTGTCGAGAGCGATAGACGAGTAGGTTAAACTTGGACGGTGGATACCTACAAAAATCTCACCAAAGGGACCACCAATTTCCCACCTTTTTTTGCGGATAACATTATCTTGTGCAACAAACTAAAAGATTGCTCATGCCAAAATATTTTGCAAACCCTTGCTGCCTTTAGTGCGTCATTGGGCTAGAAAATTAGTGCTGCTAAATCTAGGCTGTTTTTTTCTACTAATACCCCGGGCAGAACGAAACAAGATGTTTGTTCCTTAGTTGGAATCGAGGAGGGAACTAACTTGGGTAGATACTTAGGGTTCCCGATTACAAATTCTAAGCCCTCTATGAGTGATTATTAATTCCTACTGGATAGCTTTAAACGCCGCTAGACGGGTTGGAAAAGTAAATTTCTTTCTACCAGGTCGGCTGACTCTCATTAATTCCGTGCTAAATACCCTTCCTAATCACCTAATGCAAATTAATAAGTCACCGAGTCAAGTAATTAAGAAAATGTAGAAGTACGAAAAAGATTTTCTTTGGGAAGCCTCTGAATCTCGCAAGAAAATTAATCTTGTCAAATGGACTAACATAACGAAGCCTAAGTAAGAAGGGGGGTTGGGTATCCAATGTTTAACGACAATGAATCATGCCCTGCTATCTTCGACTTCATGAAGATTATTTCATGCACAGAACTCATTCTGGGATATTGTCCTTAGGAATAAGTATCTGGGTCATTCTCCCAATTCAGCTACCACGTCCTCAGTATAGAAAAACCTAATGTTGGGATGGAAATACTGTCAAAATGGCATCATATGGCAACCGGTTAATGGTAGGCATATTAATTTCTGGAACTACCTGTGGATAAAGCCCGGAACCACCTTGAGATCCATGATTCATGGACCATTAACTGAGTCGGAACAGTGCAAGTGTATCGCTGACTATAGAAACGACAGTACTTGGAACTTGTCAAACACCCCCTTAGTCCTCCCTCAGAAGGTGGTTAGTCAAATATTAGCCATCCATTTCCCTAGTTTTGCAAATGCTTATGATCGTATTAAATGGGGACTTGCACCCACAAGAAGGTTTACCGTCCAATCTTGTTACAACCAAATCAGTTCTAAAGAAGATAATTCTACGCTCCCGACTGAATGTAGTTGGCTTTGAACTTGAACATTACTCCTAAGATTAAATACTTTCTGTGGTTACTAAGTTTGAATAGGCTCCCAACTTCTTCTTACTTGCACCACATATTATGCCTCCAGTCGCCTATCTGTAGACTATGCCATCAGGGAGTACCCAAGACATCATATCACCTGTTCTTCTCCTGCTCGGGAGACGGTCACTTCTGGGAAAAGGTTCGTACTGTGATAGGCTTAGGGTCATCTTTGTCTTTACCCCCGCAAAGCTCGAATGCTATCTCTATCTCTTGGATTAAGGATAACGCCAATAAATATACTACCCCCCATTTTCGCTGTTGGGAGTCTTACTCCCCTATTACTTGTGGGTTATTTAGACCCATCGTAACAAGCGTTTGTTTGATGGCCTTGGGACTGAGCCTTCTCCAGTCTTGGCCATAAATACCACTACGGAATATTGGTATTTGGAAAGAAACTCATAAGTATCAATATTCCTATTACTGTATATGTTAAATGGAATCCTCCTAAAAACAACAACCTCATGTTAAACACCGATGTTGCAATGTTTGTTGACCGGAACATCGACGGCCTGGGTGGGGTCTTTCGTAACTTTGGGGGAGAATGGGTTATGGGTTTTACTGCTTATACAACTGTCCTGGGCATAACTCAACTTGAATTTTTAGCCCTTTTTGCAAGGTTGCAGCTCGCTGTCAAATATAATTTCAAACCTCTTGAAATAAATATGGATGCCAAGCAAATTGCAGCCATATTAACAGATGCAAATAAATATTCTGACAGCTTTACACTCTTGGATGATTGCAGGTACCTGCTCCTACAGCTGGGTAGTCCAGTGATCAATTCGATCTACAGGGAGCAAAACAGGCTAGCTGATGGCCTGGCAAAAAAAGTCATCTCTACTGCACTACCATTCAGTTTATACAACAGTACTTCGGTTATGGATATTACATCCACTCTTTGGTCACCTCCTTAGTACTTGATGAAGTTTTCGGAAGCTGATATGTGAGGAGATTACGCCACTAGATGTGTAAAAACTGCAGCAGTTTTACCGCCTAGTGCCTATGTTAATATTCCTACTAGTTGTACTGTAGACTCTAATGGATGGTTTGTAAATATTGCACCAGGTGCAGATACTATGGTGGCTGTACTATCAAACTCCTCCCTGCAGTTTTTGATATGAAGCTAATATAATATCTATCCTACTTAACAAAAAAAAAAAACTCTAAGTTGAACTACACTTTGCAATAAAATATTTAGTTACAAAATTTCATACTTCGACACATGCAAGATATTTTGCGGCAATATATATCTTGTGTTATAGTGTCCATTGAGTTCTTTGGATATCTCAATTGGACTATTGTTCGTAACACGATATTTTTACAGTTTTACTAAGTTAAAACATGACCCCTATTTCAGGGACATCTGTGTTAAGTAGGCTCAAGGATCACTGATTAATCGAATAAGCTCATCTACCTGGCCTATCATTTGTTGTTTCTAGGTTATGCAGGTGTGGATACAAGCAGGGACGGATCTATGTGTAGTGGTGAGGTTCCATGGCACACACACGCCTCGACAAAATTTTTGTATATAGGTAGGGTATATATTATACATATCAAATTTGATATCCACAATACCAAAATTTTTTTCCAGAAAACTTGAAGAACACATAACAACCTCCTTTTTTATCAAGAAAACTTGAGCCTATATACACACAATTCACACTAGTTAATTTTATGGTTGGTCATTCAATTTTGTGTTCATTATCCAAAAGTTATTATTCTTTATTTTATTACACAAATTATTTGATTTTGTTTCATCTTTCACAAAAGTAACTTCGATGAAACATGATTAAAACTCTACCTAAATGTGAGATATAATAATAAAAGAATCCCTTAGGATATGTTCAAAATGTCCCTTAAATATATTTTTGAGCAGTTTTACTCTACTATTTTACTAAAAACACTTTTATTTTTATATATTCAACAAATTCTACCTAATAAATTCAACGAAAATTGAAAAAAATAAAACCAACAAAATGTCTTAAAATATATTTATCATAAATGTAAAATATTATGTTTTCATTTAATTACCTTTTACTAATATACTATGTTGTTTAATTATTTTATAGACATCTTTCACTTCCTTTTGGTTAAATATTATTTTGTTCATACTATCAGTATATTATCAAGTGAATAAATATGATTTTTCAAATTATTTTGTAATAGTTTTCATGAATAATATTATCAACACAGTGTATATGCGACCGAAACTGCAAACTTTTAGTAAATAAGAGTTATTAAAAAATAAAAAAATAAAATGATGTTACTTATTATAAAATAAAAAAATTAAAATTTTTGGATGAGAGATTTTCTGGAGAGGCCGGAGAAGCAGCTGAAAGATTTTTTGAAAGTTGAAAATGGTGGCATAATGAAAATTTTAAAAAATTTCACAATTATTTCCAGAGCGTTATATGTTTCAATTTTTTCCAAAGCGTTATATGTTTCAATTTTTTCCAAAGCGTTATATGTTTCAAAGCAGTAGCTAGAATTTCAGGATGCATAGAAAGCATACCTCCTTTAAGATATAGGCGTAACAAATGTTTCTGCAGATAAAAAGAAACAGCACATAAGCCAAGTTCATAGTCTTAATTTGTACAAATATAGCAACATGATAATCTTCCAGTGGATTGACAATGAAAATCCAGATGAGAAGCACCTGATAAATTAAAGAATATAGACACAAAATGACAGTCGATCAGGTCAGCACTATGATATTGATACAAGACTATGCGTGTATCAAGAGATTCCAACCAACACAAGAATAACAAGATAAACAACAAGTTGCTAGTGAATCGAAATAGGCCTCACATGGCTTCACTAGACTTTGAGTTAGTGTTTTGAACAAGAAAATGAGATGAATAACAAGGCATCAATGCTAGTGAATCGAAAGAGCCCCATACGGTTTCACTAGACTTTTAAATTCAACAACACAATGTTAACAAGATTACCAAAGAGATAGAAACTTGACATACAATATTCAAAGATCTATGAACCCTAACAATGAGAAAGGATCCTAAAACTAGTGAATATCAACACCAAGTTCTTACTTGGACCAAGACGAACTCAAAGAACCCCAAGATCCTAGTTTCTAGCCTAGATACAACACAAGGATCACTCTCCTTGTGAATTTCGATTTTGGGGCTTCTCAAGTAAAGAGAGAAGTTCACAAAAATTACAATGTCGTTGTTGTCTTCAATATTATGAATGAACTAAGGCCAAAATAACCCTAATGTTGTCTATTTATATTACACCACAAATGAAAGATAAAATAACCATTTAACCCTTGCCATGGGTGGCCTTGGAGTGTAAGTTTATTACACTTCAAGGCTCCTCTTCACACTTAGAAATATTTATACCATTTGGTGGGTCAAGTACCAACTCACACACGGTCATTTGCATGAACAAGGCTTGGAGTCATTGCAACTCACATGCTTGGCTTCGTGTGAAAGGTCTCGAGCTAGGAATTCCCGTATCATCCTCTCCATCTTGAAGGAAATTTTTCCTCAAATTTGGATCATTGCTATGCTCCACCATTTCCACCCGAGAGAGGTCACACACGTTGAAAGTGTTGTGCACTTGATATTCCGGGGGTAGATCAATCTTGTAGACGTTGTCGTTGATCCTTTCTAATACTTAGAACGGGCCATCACCTCGCAGCATCAACTTAGCATTCCTTTGAGACGGGAATCTGTCCTTCCTTAGGTGCACCCACACCCAATCTCTCAATTCAAGAGTGAGCTTTGTTCTTCCTTTGTTGGCTCTTCTTGCAACTTCTTGATTTTTCTTCTCCAACCGTAACCTCACCTTCTCATATAGCTTCTTCATGGCCTCGTCCCATTTGCTTCCATCTAAGCTTATCACAAGATCACTTTGCAAAGGGGTTAAATCCAAAGAGGTGAGGGGGTTGATGCCGTATACACACTCAAAGGGTGTCATCCCCATGCTTGAGTGTATAACACGATTATAAGCAAACTCAATCAACGGTAAGTACTCCTCCCAAGAAGTCATTTTTCCCTTAACCATGGACCGTAGCATAGACCCTAAGGTCCTATTTACTATGTCCATTTGGCCATCGGTTTATGGGTGGCATGTAGTCAAAAAAAACAACTTAGTACCAAGCCTACCCCACATGGACTTCCAAAAGTGGCTTGGGAATTTAGAATCCCTATCACTCACTATGGTCCTCGAAATACCATGAAGTTTTACAACATTATCAACAAACAAAGAGGCTACACTAGGCGCATCATCACATTTGGAACAAGGAATAAAGTGAGCCATCTTGGAAAACTGATCCACCACAACAAAAATACTATCTCGCCCCCTTATAGTCCTCGACAATCCCAACACAAAGTCCATTGATATGTCAATCCAAGGACATAAATGGATGGATAATAGGGTGTACAACCCGTAGGGTTGGTGCCATGACTTGGCTCCTTTGCACTCAACACATTGGCCGCAAATTCGGGCCACATCCTTGTACATTCTAGGCCAATAAAATTGTCCGTCCAAAATTCTGAGGGTCTTCTCGACCCTAAAATGGCCCATTTGACCGCCATTGTGTGCTTCCCTCAGAAGAAGTTCTCTCCACGAACTTGAGGGAACACACAATCGTCTACCTTTAAATAAGTATCCATCAAATTTGGTATAGGTATGGGAACCCCTATCCGTAACCCACCTATCCCTATCCAACTTTTCACTTTTTCTATAGATACGAGCGAAGTGAGGATCCTCGGGATATAAAGACTTGAGGCTTTCAAACCCTATCAACTTAGATGACAAGTAGACACA
Organism: Capsicum pubescens; assembly: GCA_030864215.1. Taxonomy (NCBI): domain Eukaryota; kingdom Viridiplantae; phylum Streptophyta; class Magnoliopsida; order Solanales; family Solanaceae; genus Capsicum; species Capsicum pubescens. The sequence goes on from CM061541.1 coordinate 34,002,528, forward strand.
CACACATATTTTTGGGACAAAGCATCGACAACCACATTGTCTTTACCCTTCTTATAATGAATAACATAAGGGAAAGTTTCAAGAAATTCAATCCATTTGGCATGCCGCCAGTTAAGCTTGTCTTGTGCCCGTAGATACTTCAAGGATTCAAGATCCGTTCGGATCACGAATTCTTTAGGCCAAATAATGTTGCCAAGTGGCCAAGGCTTTAATCAAAGCATACAACTCTAAATCATACGTAGAGTAGTTTAGAGTTGCTCCTTTGAGCTTTTCGCTAAAGTAGGCAATAGACTTTAATTCTTGCATTAAAATCACGCCTATGCCAATTTTTCTAGCATCACATTTGACCTCAAAAGTCTTGTCAAAATTCGGTAATTGTAGCAAAGGGAACGAGATGAGCATAGCTTTCAAGTCCTCAAAGGCCTTAGCTTGTTCATCTCCCCACTTGAAAGGCCGATCCTTTTTAATCACTTCGGTTAAGGGGGCGACAATGGTGCTAAATTCTTTGACAAAACATTTATAAAAATTAGCTAATCCGTGGAAGCTTCTCACTTTACCTACGATTTTAGGAGTTGGTCGATTTTTAATGGCATCAATCTTAGATTCATCCACTTCGACCCCTTTTGAGATCACCACAAACCCAAGAAATACAACTTCATAGACACCAAAAGAACACTTTTCTAGATTAGCATATAACTTCTCCTTTTGGAGGACATCAAACACACATTGTAAATTCTTTACATGGTCATATAAGGACTTACTATAACCAACACATCATCAAAGTAAACAACAACAAAATTTCTGATAAATGGCTTCATCACATGATTCATTAGCCTCATGAAAGTACTTGGAGCATTTGTTAGGCCGAATGGAATAACCATCAATTCATAGAGATCGAATTTGGTCTTGAAGACAGTTTTCCATTCATCACCCGATTGCATATGGATTTGATGATAGCCATCCTCATATAAATTTTAGAAAACAAACATGAACCACTCAATTCATCAAGCATATCATCTAGCCTAGGAATAGGGTGACGATATTTTATCGTTATCTTGTTGATGGCTCGACAATCAATGCACATACACCAAGTCCCGTCTTTCTTGGAAACTAGTAGCACCGAGACCACACAAGGGCTCATACTTTTTTCGATGTACCCTTTGTTGAGAAGTTCCTCAACTTGGCATTGTAATTCCTTGGTATCCGTCGGGTTGCTTCTATAAGCTGATTTGTTGGGCCATTGTGAGCCCGACACAAAATCAATTTGGTGCTCAATGCCCCGAAGTGGAGGCAATCCTTTCGGTAATTTCTTTGGGAAGACATCCTTGTAATCCTGCAAAACATAAGAAATAGAAAACTCGGGGTTAGTATTAAAATAATAAGCCAAGAGGAGCATTGGGTCCTCGCCGTGATCCACAAATAGTTTCTTCCTTCTAGCCATCATCACCATGATCTCGTGCCTCTTAGAATTTAGGGACCCCTCGACTTCCCCTACCCTCTCTCTCTCGAATTCCCTTCATTTCCCCTCACTCTCGGCCTTCTTTCCCTTTCCCCCCAATTCCTGTATCTTTTGGTGTAATTCATTCACTTGGGAAGGCAATAATGGATGAAGGGTGACCTTTCGTCCATCATTCTCAAGTGTATACCAATTAGAATTTTCATCATGTTTGGTCAACCTATCGTATTGCCAAGGTCTTCCTAACAACAAGTGGCAAACTTGCATTGGTATCATGTCCCAAAACACCTCATCGTGGTAGTTGGCTACCTTCAAACGTATCATGCATTGCCTTGTGACCTTTAACTCGCCGCATTCATTCAACCATTACAACTTGTAAGGACTAGCGTGAGGTATAGTCGGTAATTTCAAGAAGTTCACCATTGCAACACTAACCACATTCACACAACTTCCACTATCTATCACCATAGTGAACACACTTCCCTTCATAATACATTTAGTATGGAATAAATTCTCCCATTGGTTAGGATCATCTATCTCCTTACTAATCATGGCACTCCTCACTACAAAATTTGGAACCACGCACTCTCCTTCTTTCGGATGAGCATCATCACAATCATCATCATCATCATTATGTGGCTACCCCTCGACCGTCTCTCCACCTTGAGGCTCGTCCCCACTCTTATCACCCTCAATACCCACTTCTTCACCAAGAAAATACAATCTACCTTCCCTTAGGATTACATTGTGTTGGTTAGGGCATTCATTAGCTTTATGATCCCAACCTTGGCACTTGAAGCATTAAAACCCTTTAGGATTAGGATACTTGTGAGCTTCTTGCCTCGGAGGGATTTTATGGACTGTTTTGGACTCGGGTAGCCTAGTAGTGACGGGTTGGTCCTGGTTTTTGGGCCAACCCGAAGAGGATTGAACCATATCTTTTCCCCTCAGCCAACTCGAGGTTGATTGTCCCTTTGCTTTGAACGACGACCTCTGTTTAAGTTCCATTTCAATCTCAAGAGACGCTTGGAAAATACCATCGATGGTATCAAATTTATGAAGTATCAAATAAGTGAAGATATCTTTGTTCAACCCACACTTGAACTGAATGATGTCATGACTAATTTGTTCTCCATGATGATAAAGCTTCAACATGAGTTGTTGAAACTCATCATAATATGCCATCACACTTCGATTCCTTTGCCGCAAGTTGTACAATCTAGCAAGTAACTCATGTCAATAACTCTCGAAAAGGTACCATCGTCTTATTAGGTACTTCAACTGAAACCAAGGTGGTGGTTGTCCATCAATCAACTCATTACAAAATCATTTGGCGTATTCCCACCATGTGTTAGGATAGCCTTCAAAGTGAGCTATGGCATAACAACTCTTCTTCTCCTCTGAGATATCATTCACTTGAAGCACTTTATCACACACTGACGCCCTAGCAAGATACACCTCGAGGTCACTTTCACCCTTAAATATAGGTAGGCTCAATTTGATGGTATTGATGCCTACGTCTCTCTCTTGGTGTTAGTTTCCCCTTTCTCCATACCCTTGATATCTTCTTGAATCCACATGCCTCCCTCTCATAACCTCCTCTCTCATGTAAGCATCATCAAGGGCTCTATACCCTTCATAATCCTCTCTACCATATTTCTCAAAGTGAACGGGATAGTTTTGGACATTTGGAACTTGATTTGGAGGGATTGGGTTTTGCAGAGGTGGTGGTCTTTAGTTTAGTGGAGCTTGTAAGGGAGGGTTTGGATTTAGTGGAGGTATTTGGCGCCAAAGTCCCTCTTGCAGAACTTGAGGAGTTTGAGAATGGGTTGGTCTATTGGAGTCTCAGTTTAGGGGGTTATGAGTGGTTTGGCTTGCGACATTTAGTGGAGCTAGTGAAGGATTTGGTAATTGTGGCCATGTTTCGGGAGTAACGGTGGTGGAGGAATTTCTATCATGTCCACTTGATGAAACATGTCACGGAGTAGAAGGGCGAGAGTTTCATTGAATCTTCACTTGTTCTAACCTCTCACTAATAGTCATCACTTCTCCCCTTATGGCTTCCACTTCCGTACTCAACCTTTCAAGAGTTCGGGTTATAGCCTCAAGAGTGACCCTCATATTCTCCATTTCATTAGAATCCACGGTTTTAGCTATGGTTCCCTCCATTGTCAAGGTATCACCTACACAAGCAACAAACAAGTTAGTTTAAAACCCCTTTCCCCACTTAGACTCTCTTGGTTCACCCACACTCAAGCTCCACAAGTGTTGTAGATTGGCTAGTAACCCGTGAATCCTTAAGGTATGAGTATGCGTTTGTTTGGAATGTATTCTTGTTTGAAACTCAAAGAATTCTCATCGGACTAGAGCCAAGAGTTACTACGTATTCAAACGACAAAAGCACACAAACAAACGTTGACACGAACACAAGGCTTCAAAAGACTAATTGACAAGTTAGTAGGAATGTACTAGTTTGTTAATTAGTTCTCAAGTCAATTAGAGGAAACTAGGAATCAATAATTTAGAAACTAGAACATCCAAATTTGAGCTTAATGAACGTCGTGAACAGTGTTTAGGGTGATGTGGCAGTGTGGTATTGGTCACGGGTCCACACATTTGATTATCAATTTGAAGTCTTAGCCCTTTTATATCATTTTTCAATGGATGACTTGTTATTGGAGGGAAACATATGTCTTGTAACTTTTTCAATTTCTTTTTCAAGCTCAAAAGGTGATGTTTGACTTTACTAGTTTCATAAGACAAAGTTCCTTGTTTTAAGGAAAAGTGGTTGTTAAGTTTAGAAAGGTGATGTTGGCAAGTCTTCTCACAAATAACTTTTCAATTTTGTCTTATAACCTTTTTGGATCTATTGCTCTCTTAAGACATAGGATGAAGAGAAACTTTTAAGATGGACATAACATCAACACCTTTAAGAACAAAACAACAGTACACCATAATGGGCACTCCAACGCCCAACACAAGTCACCATACGACCAACCTCAAGTTTTCACAACAACAAGTCATTTTTTCTTAAGCTCAACTTTAGATTTAGACACTTTTGTGTTGATGATAAAGAAATCAACACAAGAACAAACTAAACAAGTAAAACCTTTGTAGATCTACAACCCACTTTCGACCAAAATATTTCAAGAACACATTTTTGGTAAGAGCTTCCCAAGATTGGTTTTATAAGAACAAGACCAAGACTTGAGCTTTGATACCAAATGGTACAAAACTATGTGTGAATCAAGAGATTCCAACCAACACAAGAACAACAAGTTGCTAGTGAATCGAAATAGGCCTCACACGGCTTCACTAGATTTTGAGTTTGTATTTTGAAAAAGAAAATTAGATGAATAACAAGGCAACAATGCTAGTGAATCGAAAGATCCCCACACGCCTTCACTAGACTTTTAGATTCAACAACACAATATTAACAAGATTACAAAAGAGATAGAAACTTGACATACAATATTCAAAGATCTAAGAACTCTAACAATGAGAAATGACCCTAAGACTAGTGAATATCAACACCAAGTTCTTACTTGGACCAAGAGGAACTCAAAGAACCCCAAGATCCTAGTTTCTAGCCAAGATACAACACAAAGATCACTCTCCTTGTGAATTTCGGTTTTGAGGCTTCTCAAGTGAAAAAGGGAAGTTCACAAAAATTACAATGTAGTTGTTGTCTTCAATATTATGAATGAAATGAGGCCAAAATAACCCTAATGTTGTCTATTTATATTACACCACAAATGAAAGATAAAATGATCATTTAACCCTTGCCATGGGGTGGTCTTGGAGTGTAAGTTTATTACACTTCAAGGCTTCTCTTCACACTTAAAAATATTTAAACCATTTGGTGGGTCAAGTACCAATTTACACACGGTCATTTTCATGAACTAGGTTTGGAGTCGTTGCAACTCACATGCTTGGCTTTGTTTGAAAGGTCTCGATCTAGGAATTCCCGTATCAGATATAAAGAGTGTGTGAATAGAGTACGCAAGTGAAACAAACCAAAGGTCAAGAATTTCAGGAAATGACAACACGCATCGTGTTTGTATATAGATTGGCCATCTTTAGTGTAAAGGATGCAAATTAAAGTTCATATTTGCTTACGATTGTTCATCTTTCAGACTTTTCAAGTAGCACTTCTTAATGGCCAAATTTAATATTTTTGTTATCTTTTTATACTAGATAAGGATGCCCGTGCTTTGCACGGGCCCAACACATAATTTTGTGTGTATATATATATATATATATTAATACCACAATATTATTATGACGAACATATCATAAGATTCCAAATGTATGTTTTATACAATCGTGGAAATATCATACTATTGGAGTACCGTAAGTTTTGAAGTAGCCTTAAGCTGATTAATGATTAATCATAATGGAAGAGTGAACAACCGAATCATAATACTTGTAGCAACTATGGATCTGCACCTGAACAACATAAAAATTTTCAGTACGGAAGTCTACACCTAAGAGTTGTCACTTAATAACTAACAAAGCACACTGATTAATTTTAACTTCTGCAAGAATTACAAAGAAATATGGACGGAGATGTGGTAGAGAGAATGAATGAGTAGGAAAGAGAGTGACTCTTAAGGACCTAAAGGTTCTAAAGTATTTCAACTAAAATGCAAAACTCAAACTTTCAACTTTCAAGCATATCTCTCAAACAAGAACTACTACCATTATAGTTACAACCACTTCTCACCAGGACTTTGTTCGCTGGCTCCCTTGTCATTAGGTCACCAGCTTCCTTGACCTACCAATTTAAAGTATTTCAAATAAAATAGATTTGCAGCTTTGAAGCCCAACTAAGTTTATGCAGAGTATCAAAGAACAAACTATGCAAGACAAATTGAGTACATGTGAGATGCTACTAAATTTCAATGATAACCTCGACTTAGAGCCTCTTTGGAAGGGCTTATGACATATAGCTTATGGATTTTGGCTTTTATTTGTTATTTGGATTAAAAACAAGTGCTTAAAAGAACTATTTTACCCAAACACTACGAAATAGTGTAAAACCTATTTTAGCTTAAAAGCACCTAAAATAAGCCAATCCAAACATGCTCTTAAACCTCTGTATCTGAACTATGGGTGTCAAGTGGACCGGGCTGACCCGGCCCTAGTAACTAACCCGGCCCAGTAAGCCCTAGGGCTTTAGGGTTCCGGGTCCCGGACCGGTTATTTTTTTAAAATAGGCCCGGCTAACCCGGCCCGGATACCATTTTTTTTTTTTTAAAAAAAAAAGGTTTTTGGGCCAAACTAGCTGTTGGCCCAACGGCTATATAGTCGTTTTTGGGTCCAAACGGCTAGTTTGGGCCCATTTATTATTTTAAAAAATAAATTAACTTTAAAAAATATTTTTTAATCCCAGAAAAAAATCTATAAATACCCTACAACTTCAAATCATTTTTCACACAATTTTGCACTCTCTCAAATCTCATTCTCTCTCAAATCTCAAATATTCAATATATTTAATTTCTTAAAGTGTTCACTTTAATTTTTTAATTTTTTAATTTTTCGTTTACAAAGTACGAGCGGAAGTTTCTAAAGTCGCAATCTTCGGATACTTCCAAAATTTGATATTGTCGTTCCATATCTTACGTTTAATTTTTATTTATTGTATTAATTATTTAATATTTAATTTTATTATATTTGTGTATTTTGAATATTTTTAGTTTAATTTAATTTATATTATGGATAAATTAAGAAACCTCGCTACTAAAGGTGTTAAAATTTTTTGTCCCGGAAGCGGTAGTGGTAGTAAAAAGCGAATTACTAGCGGTAGAGGTAGTTCAAGTAGTAGATATACCCGTGTGCCTTCGCCTCCAGTACCGCTTGGTACACCTTTTGAGGAAGAAATAGGTGTAGGTGCTCACGCTATGGATTATGTAGAAGCTCAGGAAAATTACGGTATAGAAGAAGAAAATGAAGTTGATGCGGTTAATTTAGACGAAGATAATGAAAATATTGCTGAGACACCCGCAGTAGGAGATGCTAACGTTAGATCTGAATTGGTTAATCTCCCTCTCCGTCCTCCCAGTGTCCCAAAACCTCGTAAAAGAACTAGTATTGCATGTCAATTTTTTGAATGTATATCAGATATTGAGGTGCAATGCAATATTTGTCAACAAATATATAAGCATAGAAGTGGAGGCAAGCAAGGGGGTACGGGTACGTTAATGAGACATGTAGCTGAAGATCACAAAAGAGAGTTAAATATTGCAAAAGGTGGTGGGGATGTTGGTGGGCCAATGCAAACTAGAATGGACCCAGCAACTGGTCACGTAGCGAAGAAGTATAATAAATTGAGGGACCGGGAAGAAATAGCTAAAATGGTAGCTGTGGGTTGTTTGCCTTTTAATTTTCCTTCTTCTGATGCCTTTATTCGTTATATACAAACAATTTATAATCCTATGTTTAACGGTATTCCTAGAACTACTTGTCGGTCTGATATTTTTAGACTTCATTCACAATATTATTTTTATTTATCAACATTGTTAAAAAATATTCAATGTAGATTGTCCCTAACTTCTGATCTTGGTCGTGCTGTAAATAAAAATGATTATTTAACCGTTACTTTTCATTGGATGGATAGTAATTTCGTGATGCAAAAACGTATTCTTGCTTTTTTATATGATGAAGATCGTAAACATACTGGACAATTTATTGTTGATTCTATTGTTAAAATTGCCGGATATTATGGTATCGAAAATAAAATTTTATATATTGTTTTTGATAATGCTTCTAACAACAACACTACTATAAAAAAATTAAAATCTACGCTATCTCCGCCCTTGCCTGAAATTTTTCATATTAAGTGTGCATGTCATATATATAATTTAATTGTAAAAGATGGTCTTGAGTTTTTTGAGTTTTATATTGAAAAAATTCGTCTTGCTGTTGATTTTATTCAAGGAAATAATCGTAGATCGAGAATTAGAGAATTTAAAGTTAAATGTCAAGAAAATGGACTTACACCGATTTTGATGCCTGAGGAAATTGATACTACCAGAAATTCTACGTATGAATTTTTAAAAACTTGTTATAAATATAGAATTCCTATTACACTAGCTTTTAATCAACATTGCGGTTCATTTGCTGATTCTGCTGATTGCATGCTACATAATTCTGATTGGGTTGTAATTAATGATCTTGTTAAGTTTTTAGAAAAATTTTATGTAGCTACGGTTGAATTTTTCGGTGCTTATTATCCTACTGTTTGTAATATTTGGGCATATATAGCCGATATTTCTGGTTTTCTCAAAGAATATAAAAATAAAGAAGTTGTTGGCGCCATGTTTACGACATTTAAAAAATATTTTTTCCCGATTCCCCCTATTTACTTGGTTGGTGCTATGCTAAATCCGTGCATGAAATATAATAATATGTGTCACTTTAGTACTCTTATTTCTACTAACTTAGAAATAAATACTAACCATGATTCTGAACAAGTACAACCTGATTTGTGGACGGCTACGGCTGATGCAAAGGATTACATAGAAAATTATATAATCACTATGCTGATTTATTTGATTTAGCCGTACCTACAAATATCACTCCAACTGTCGCTCTTCATCCTTCCGAGGAGCCATCATCTTCTAAAAGGCCGGCACATAGTGGTTTTTCTGATTCGTTTTATGATTTAAATTATTGGAACAATGTTGATGAGAGAACTTACACATCAACTTATCGGGAAGAGCTGAAATATTATCTTCAGACGGCACCAGAGGTTCGCAGACGACGGATCAACACGTTGGATTGGTGGAGGAGTAATGAAACACAATATCCTGTGCTTTCAAGATTAGCTAGAGATAGCTTGAATGTTCCAATGTCAACCGTTACATCAGAGAGCGCCTTTAGTCAGGGACGACAACAGCTTGGAGACAACCGACACTCATTGGGAAGCAATGCAATGAATGTTCTAGTTTGCCTCAGAGATTGGATTAGAGCGGAAAGAAGAAACCAAGGAATGGAACCGGAGCCGAGCGCCGAACTGAAACTTGAAGAAATTATGACTTCACGGGAGAACTCAGCAGAATCAAGTCCAATGCATGGTTTTGCCCCCATTGACTTCGACTATCCTATGCAAGTTCCCATTAATATTAACATGAATGAGTTGGAAAAAATGATGCATAATTTATAGATTTTTCATTCATGTAAATTATAAATTTTGGATCATTTTGCAATCAATAAAATTCCCCAAATTCATTCACTCCTTAGTCCTTGCTTTTTATATTTTTTCATTTAACGATTTAAAATTTTAAATTGAATTTCTAGTTTTCTATTTTAAATTAAAAACCTACTTCTAATATATTATTAATTTACTACCAAATATTATTAATTTATTATATTAAGTAGCATATGTTTTGTATATTTATGTATATATCTTCTATAGAAGTGTATATTTAACGTATACATGTGTATATGTTTTATAAATTAGTATATAAGTATATCTATATATATTGTAATGTATATATAATGTAGTATATTTTATAACTAGTAGTATATATACATTGAATGGTGCGTATACACGTGTATATATCTTCTATAGAAGTGTATATTTAACGTATACATGTGTATATGTTTTATAAATTAGTATATAAGTATATCTATATATATTGTAATGTATATATAATGTAGTATATTTTATAAGTAGTAGTATATATACATTTAATGGTGTGTATACACGTGTATATATCTTCTATAGAAGTGTATATTTAACGTATACATGTATATATATTTTATAAATTGGATATCTTCTATAGAAGTGTATATATGTGTATATATCTTCTACGGATGTATATATTTAATGTATACAAGTGTATATGTTTTACAAATTAGTATATAACTATATATATATATATACATATTGTAGTATATATATATATATGTATATTGTAGTATATATTTTATTTAAAGTAGTACATATATATTGAATGGTGTGTATATATGTGTATATATCTTCTCTAGACGTATATATTTAACGTATACAAGTGTATATGTTTTACAAATTAGTATATAACTATATATATATACATATTGTAGTATATATATATGTATATTGTAGTATATATTTTATTTGAAGTAGTACATATATTTTGAATGGTGTGTATATATGTGTATATATCTTCTACAGATGTATATATTTAATGTATCCAAGTGTATATGTTTTACAAATAAGTATATAACTATATATATATACATATTGTAGTATATATATATGTATATTGTAGTATATATTTTATTTGAAGTAGTACATATATTTTGAATGGTGTGTATATATGTATATATATCTTCTACAGATGTATATATTTAATGTATCCAAGTGTATATGTTTTACAAATAAGTATATAACTATATATATATATATATATATATACATACATATTGTAGTATATATATATGTATATTGTAGTAAATATTTTATTTAACGTATGACATATTTATTGAATGGTGCGTATATATGTGTATATATCTTATATAGATGTATATATTTAACGTATACAAGTGCATATGTTTAATAAATTAGTATAATATAACTATCTATGTATTGTAATCCATGTATATTGTAGTATATATTTTATTTTAAGTAGTACATATACATTGATTGGTGCGTATATATGTGTATATATCTTATATAGATGTATATATTATACGTATACAAGTGTATATGTTTTATAAATTAGTATAATATAACCATGTATACATTGTAATACATATATATGTATATTATAGTATATATTTTATTTGAAGTAGTACATACATATTGAATGGTGCGTATATATGTGTATATATCTTCTATAGACGTATATATTTAACGTATACAAGTGTATATGTTTTATAAATTAGTATATAACTATATATATATATATATATACATACATAGTATATACATATATATTGTAGTATATATTTTATTTAAAGTAGTACCTATATATTGATTTAAAATGATTTAAAATGAATTTCTAGTTTAAATTAAAAACTTACTTTTAATATATTATTAATTAACTATCACACACACACACACACATATATATATATATATATTGTTGTATATACTTTATTTAAAGTAGTACATATATATTGAATGGTGCGTATATATGTGTTTATATCTTCTATAGACTTATATCTTTAACGTATACAAGTGTATATGTTTTATAAATTAGTATATAAGTATATATATATATATATAGTAGTATATATATATATATATATTGTAGTATATACTTTATTTAAAGTAGTACATATTATTGAATGGTGCGTATATACGTGTATATATCTTCTATAGACGTATATCTTTAACGTATACATGTGTATATGTTCTATAAATTAGTATGTAACTATATATATATATATATATTGTTGTATATAGATATGTATATTGTAGTATATATTTTATTTAAAGCAGTACATATATATTGAATGGTGCGTATATATGTGTATATATCTTCTAAAGTAGTATACATTTAACGTATACAAGTGTATATATTTTATAAATTAGTATGTAAGTATATATATATATATATATATATATATATATATATATATATATATATATTGTAGTATATACTTTATTTAAAGTAGTACATATATATTGAATGGTGCGTATATATGTGTATATATCTTCTATAGACGTATATCTTTAAAGTATACAAGTGTATATATTTTATAAATTAGTATGTAACTATATATATATATACATATTGTTGTATATATATATATGTATATTGTAGTATATATTTTATTTAAAGTAGTACATATATATTGAATGGTGCATATATATGTGTATATATCTTCTAAAGTAGTATATATTTAACGTATACATGTGTATATGTTTTATAAATTAGTATATAAATATATATATAAATATATATATATATATATTGTAGTGTATATATATATATTATACTATTATAGCATATGTTTTATTTAAAGTAGTACGTATAGTCATATATAATTATATATTGAATGGTACGTATATATGTGTAATTGTTTATATATTTTTTAAAAAATATATATTGTATATTGGAGTGTATATAGTGTATATTGGATTTTTTATTTATTTTTTAAACGGGTTTGACCGGGTTGGGTTAAGTGGGCCGGGTTAGGGTGGGTTTTAATTTTTGTACTGTTTGGCCCGTCCCGCCCCGGCCCGGCTAGCGTCCAAACCGGCTCTTAACTGGCCCTCAACCCGGTTAAAATGGAAGGGCCGGTTCCAGGTTGACCCGGCCCGGCCCGTTTGACACCCATAATCTGAACATCATTGATTAGTAGTGATATTATCTTTTGTTTTTCTAAATTTCTTTGACTGAGCTATATATATATATATATATATATATATAGCTTTAAGAAATCTGAATCTTACTTCATAACATTTGTTGCCGAAGAGAGAGAGTCTACGGATGTGGAGATGTCTATTCAAATTCATGTATTTTATGTATTTCATGTGTGAGTTTCAAACTTCTTTAGATTCATACAAGACAGAGGAATCTGAGAAAATATTCATTTGTTTTGATTTCATGCTAGAGTCTCCAAAAGCTCTTTGACACTCTTCTGAAAAGTGAAGTGCCATAACATATCCTAAGTTGCATAGACTTTTCACTTTTGATGCCACATCTGTGTTGGATTCTTCAAAAATACACTAGCTTTGGCGAATCCGATACGCATCCATTGACATTTTTGAAGAGTCCGAGCAACATAGAATCTATCTACATGTACGTGCTCCAAATTCATATTATTTCACAAAAAGAACACGTCGACATACAAATGATTCCTTCCTAGGGTACAACATTTACTTTTCTACTTTAGTCTTATTATTTAATCTTTTGGTGAAGCTAGATAAACATTTCTCCACTGTGTTCCGAATTCAAAATGAAAAAAAGTTAAAAATTACTTTTTAAATGGATTGAAGGAAGTAGGTCTTTAGATATTAAAAGAGATAAAATTACCTACCTGAAATATAAAAAAGAAGAACATTACAGGGAAGCTTTTATTTTCTTTTTGGCATGATCATCCGTTGCAGCAATAACTGGCTATGAAATATTATTGTTAGCTCCTTCCAAATAATCCTCTTGTTAACACAGAAATTTAAAAAAATGAGAAGACTTAGTAGGAACTCAATTGTAGTTTGTAATTTACTCTATAACATGACTGGAGTGTTACATATGATGGTTTTATACTTCAGGCCTCAATAGGACTTACCATCGCTAGTCAAGTAATGCAAGATTTTCTAAATCCAATTGTCTGGAGAGTCACTTGAAAAATGCTAAAGGAATAGATGTTATGGTGCTAATACTTGAACCTTCAGAGATCTACATAAATGTATTTTACAAGTGGATTAAACGCTACACCTATCTAAATCAGAAACTAAATATTTACTTTCTACATTCTAGATAGTAAGAAGATTGAGATTTCTAAACTACTGAAAACCATTAAGCAACATTGAATCAAGTGAGCAGATCAGATAAACGAACAACATAAGGCTATTATGCTTGGTAGTGCTATTTTGTTTCTCATTGCATTGTTCTTAAAACTAACCACCAGGTAACCCATGTTTACTTGATAGTTAAAATGTAAATTATCTACCTAAGAAATTTTTGGATTAAACCTCTTACTAACTGCTGTATATAAGAATGGCAAAAGGGGACCACATAAAATAAACCTGAAATCATGACCAAAAAAAGGATTCGTGAAGGGAGAAATTTAAAAAAAATTGAGGAAAATGATTTCTCATGTCAACTATGTTGCTCGGATTATTCAAAAATGTCGAGGGAGCGTAAGATGAATCCTCCAAAAGTAGTGCATTTTTAAAGGATCCGACATGATTGCGGTTACATTTCCGGAGAGTTCGAGCAACATAGCATGTGAAGGACCTATATAATCTTAAACTTTTTCTTAATGATGCTCCAGGCCTATTTAAATTTTAGGCATCATAATTCATCACCATATTGGTCTATTCTGGGGACGATCATCTTCAAAATTAAAGATTTTGCACCCTTAATGCAACATTCAGAAACATACATGATATAATTCCTTAGTGATTAGTCATTGTTATCCTTTCTGTAATTGAATTATTCATTATAGCCTTTAGAATTACCAGTTCAATAATTTCATCTTTCATTCTCTCTATTCCTAGTTGTCCTCCTCTACACCATAACTTGGTTAAAGAAAATAATCATTCTTTCAAGTGATTGGTCAAAGAATTTTTTCTCTTATTACCAGGACTATGCTCGGATAGTTCCAAAGTCTGAAGAATGTAGTCGAATCAAGCTCCTATAATATATATTTCTGAGTTTGCATGTCTAAATCAAGGGCAAATACTAAGATGCATGTAACAAAATCCAGCAAGAAGAAGAATCTAAAGACGAAAAATTAACAAAACTCCATCAAAATTTTCATCATAACAGAAAGAAAGAAATCAATAACTTCTAATGAATCGAAGCAGTGTGCTCTTTTCCGCACCTTGAGTAATTTTCAATTTTTGAAATCTGTTAAATCAAAATCGCGGTACATCTTGGTGGCTCCTGGGTGTATCGAATAATGCGCGTCATGAGCTTCAGCCATAATTCTCTGTCTCAACTCATCAACACATGGCACACATAATCTACTTTGGTATCTCAGCACACCATCTCCCCCTTGGGAGAAAACCTCCATCTTTGGTCTTTAACCGACTCCTTCAGTTTGACCAAACTAGAATACATGTATTGTTTCTCCTTCACTTCCGAAACTAGGGAAGATTCGGAACTACTCTAAACCCAAACATTCCCTTCAGCTGAGTCAACCAATCTAATGCCTAATCTAGCCAAAGGATGAACTTCCCGAGCTAACTCTTTTTTATTAGCCTCCACATGAGCAACACTGCCCATAGACAACCTACTAAGGGCGTCTGCCACTACATTGTCCTTGCCCGGATGATACAACACACTCAGATCATAATTCTTCAACAATTCTAACTATCTCCTCTGACGAAGATTCAACTCCCTCTGGGTAAACACATACTGCAAGCTTTTGTGATCGTGAACACATCAACATGCACACCATACAGATAGTGCCTCTAGAATTTCAAGGCAAATACTACCGCAGCTAGCTCAAGATATGGGTAGGGTAGTTCTTTTCGTGAGGCTTCAACTGTCTAGAGGCATAAACTATGACCTTACCTCTCTGCATCAACACACAACCCAACCCAACCCAACCCAACTCTAGAGGCATCACAATAAACAACGAATCCATCCGTACCATCTGGTAGTGCTAAGACTGGGGATGTAGTGAATCGAGTCTTCAATTCCAAAAAACTCTTCTCGCAGGAATCTGACCACAGGAACTTAACTTTCTTTTGGGTCAATCTAGACATAGGGGATGCAATAGATGAGAAACCCTCAACAAAACGTCTGTAATAGCCAGCTAAACACAAGAAACTCCTAATGTTTGACGGAGAGATAGGTCTAGGCCAATTTCTTACGGCTTCCGTATTTTGGAGATCAACTCTAATACCCTCACTGGAAATGATATGACCAAGAAAAGCTATTGACCTTAGCCAAAATTCGCACTTTCTAAATTTGGCGAATAATTGGTAATCTCTAAGAGTTTGCAACACAATTCTAATATGGTTTGCATGATCATCCTCACTACGAGAGTAGACAGGATATTATCAATAAAAACTATGACAAATATGTCCAAATACTGTTTGAACACTCTGTTCATCAAGTCCATGAAGTTTGTTGGGGTACTGGTTAGCCGAAAGACATGACTAGAAACTCAAAATGACCATAGCGGGTTCTAAAAGCTGTCTTTGGAATATCACATTCCCTTACTTCAAGTTGATGATAGCCGAATCTAAGGTCTATCTTTGAGAAATATCTTGCACCCTGGAGTTGATCAAATAAGTCATCAATTCTTGGAAGAGGATATTTGTTTCTGACCGTAATTTTATTCAGCTGGCGATAGTTAATGCATATGAGCAAAGAACCATCTTTTTTCGCATGAATAGGACGAAAGCGCCTCATGGAGAAACACTAGGCCTTATGAAACCTTTATCTAAAAGATCTTTGAGTTGCTCTTTCAACTCTTTAAGCTCGGCGGGAGCCATACGATATGGAGGGATAGAAATAGACTGAGTATCTGGAAGAAGGTCAATACCAAATTTTACTTCCCTATCGGGAGGTACCCCTGGCAAATCTTTGAGAAAGACATTAGGAAACTCATTCACTACACTGACTGACTGAACGGTTGGAGTCTCAGACGCAGTGTCTTTGACTCGAACAAGATGATATATACACCCTTTGGAAATTAACTTTTTGGCCTTTAGATAAGATATGAAATGACTCTTGGGAGACACTGAATTACCTGACCACTCAAAGACTGGCTCATCTGGAAACTGAAACTTCACCACTAGGGTTCGACAATCTATAAAAGCATAACAAGAATGGAGTCAATCCATACCAAGAATAAGATCAAAGTCAACCATATCTAACTCTATTAAATCTGCTGACATGACTTTATGAAGGATAGTGATGGGACACTTTTTATAGATTTGTTTAGCAACAGCTGACTCACCTACTAGGTTAGAAATAAAAAAGGGCTCAGGGATCTTTTCAGAACTTATCTTAAAATTTACTGCAACTAATGGGGTCACATAACTCGACCCAGGGTCTAATAGCACATAAACATCAAGATGAAAAACACGAAACACACCAGTAACATTATATGGTGAATCTTCCTGCTCCTGGCGGGATGGTAAAGCATAAAACTAATTTTGGCGTTGATTGCCACCGGTACTGGATGATACGCCCTGAGGAGGAGATGGGTGACCTAAAGGAGTTGGTGCACTAGTAGCCTGAGTCTGGGGACGAACATCTCTGTTTCTCTGTCTAGCATGCGGGAAATCTTTGATTTCTTGACCCAGCTGGCCACAACCATAACAATCTTTTCGACCCCATAAATACTCACCCGAATGGGTCTTACCATACTTAGCACACGGAGGATAACAGGGCCTACCACTCACACTATTCTGAGATTTGGACATAGAAGACTTACCCCACTATTCCTGCCTATTTCTGGGAGTGGGAGCACTAGATGAAGATGGTGCTGTCATAGATGAACGATTATGAAACTGCAAACAATTTTCTCCTTGAGATCTAGCCTGGCCATACTCAAACTGTCCTGTTCTAGCCTTCTTATTTACACTTTTTCTTTCCTTCATCTTCTCTGCCTCAATCTTCTGAGCATGCATCATCAATCTAGCAAGATCCATGTCTCTAATGAGCATAGCAGTCATACTCTCCTTAACTAACCCAGACACACTGATCACAAACTTACTCATGCTTGACCTAGGGTCAGCCATCTGATCAGAGGCATACTTGGACAACTTATTAAACTTAAGGAAATACTCTTTCACTATCATTGGGCCCTGCCTCAGGTTCATGAAATCTTCTATCTTAGCTTCCCTCATCTCACATGGGAAGAACTTGTCTAAGAACGCATCCTAAAATATCTGCCAAGTAATGGGAGTTGCATTCTCCCCTCTACTTTTCTTCTACATTACTACCCAATCATACGCAACATCCTTCAGCCTATAGGATGCCAATTCTACACTCTCCTCTTTAGAAACATGCATAATTCGGGTGATCTTGTTCACCTCATCTAGATAAAACTGTAGGTCCTCACCTGCTTTCGACCCAAAGAATTCTGGCGGGTTCATTCTCATAAAATATAAAATTCTAGCTGAGGCTAAGTCCCCGTCTTGCTGAAGTGGGACTGCATAACGGATCTCGAGAAATTAATAACTGGTGAGGGGGACACGCATAAGCCGTATGCAGCAGGTCTTATGCTTCTCCACGACTTTCTTGGTATGGAAGTGTATCGGCAGAGACATCTACTTACACAAGCTCAATCAGGAGATAGGGAGGATTCGACAGAAGTACGAAATTCCGATTGTTCAGAGACGAAAGAGAACTCCAAAGAAGAATGTCCCTATAACAGATACAAATGATTTCTCCTCTATGTTGAAAAACTAAATGGTTCGAATCTAAATTGATTTTAGGATGTACACCTAATTTTTTTGGGATTATAGTTCAATCGGTCAGAGCACCGCCCCATCAAGGCGAAAGCTGCGGGTTCGGGCCCCGTCAGTCCCGACGAATTCAATTAATATAGCAATTCATCTCTCCATTTTCTGTGAAAGGGGGACATGGAGCATAATTTCATTCCCAATGGGGGATTTTTTTTCTTCTTTTTTGTTTCACATTTCTCATCAAAGGTGGCCCTTGAACATTAGCTATCACAGCTTGGGCTAGCGCCTGAAAGACGGCAAGAAACTCTGCATGTGACACATTCTCATTCAAAGGATCTGCGGGATGAGGTGGTTGGTTATCATTTCTGAGTGTGTTAGCTCGACGAGGAGACATTTTATGTCACGTGAAAGCACGAGTTAGAAGTAGATAGAGATACTGAATGCACGATAGCTTATGAAAGAATAAATGATTTCCTAAAACATACTATAGCCTCTTGCTCATAGATGATACGGTAAAAACTTAAAAGACACGAAATTGGATCAAAATATTCCAAACACACTCCAAAAATAGTCCACTAATTCAAAGAACCGAGGACCCTTTTGGAGACCACTCTCAGGTTCAAGAATGCAATACAAGAAGGACAATATTACAAGATGTTTGACACCTTTGCAGCCAACAACAAACTAAGTTAACAACATAAGATTAAACCACAATGAGAACAAGAACAACAACAATAAAAAGGGCTTCACAATACAAGATACAAAACAAATATAAGATTACAAAAGAAAAAGGATAGATAGATAGACCGCATGAAGGTATAATGTTAATAACTCAAGAATTGTAACTCTTGGACCCTTAAAACTACATACAACAATAAAAATATCTCTTACAAAGACACAAGATTGGAATCCACCTCTCTAGCATCAATGTTTCTAAGCAATCAACAACACAGAGAATCCACCCTATTATTGTCTCCTAGTTTTGGTTTTGCCTCATTAAGAAATGAGAGGACTTTGTGTTTTTCAAGTGTTTCTCACTTCGGCATCCATAATAATCTAAGTAAATAAAACCCTACATTGTTCTTTATATAACTATTACAAGATATAAGTTAAAATGATCAAAAGGGTCTTCAGAGAGTGGGTTGCCCATCAAGTGTAAGTTATGGGATGATTTTGGTGTGTTTTGGGCTTCTTCTACACTTAAATTGCACACACCAAGTCTCGATACCAATGCGCACTCTTATAAGTCCATATCCGTGATTATTCTTGTATCATCCTCTCCATCTTGAGAGAAATTTGCCTACAAATTCACGGCTTCATCTAGTTCAATTGGCCACTTCAAAAAAACCCACTCAAAATAGTCCACAAAATATGAAGATCCCGAAAGCTCAATAATAACAAGGGATGTATAAAAAATGAGCTAAAAATATCCCACAAGAGATGCACAAAAAATAGTCCATAAGCTAGCCAAACCCGAGAGCATAATGACAAAAAATCTTGGATCCAATATCTTCATTTTGACCCTCGTCTTCCTCTCCCTCTTGAGATTGGCCTTCAATCTCATCCGACTCAAATTTTCTTCTATCATATAAGCATCGTTGTAGACTCCATATCCTTCGTGTCTCTTTTTACCATGTTCCTCTTCTTGGAGGTATTGGTTTTGGGAAAGGGAAGTTTCGGTTGAGAGGCTCGATTTGGTAACGTGGAGCTTCGGTTGTGGAGATTGGATGGGAGGAAATTGGCTTTCAATTTCTCCTTGTTGGAATTGATCAAATTACGGGGGAAGTGGTCTATCTTGTTCTCGGTTTTGAGGGTTATTTGGAGCTTGGCTTGTGGCATTATGTTGTGGTCTTGGAGGATTGGTCATTGGAAGTAAAGTTTTGGGAGTAAAAGCACGGGAGTTCCTTCGACTCTTCAATTGATACAACCTCTCATTCATAGTTACCACATCCGAGTCAATTTTTTTAAGATCTGAATTTACCCTAGCTAGGTCTTGGGACAGAGCATCAAGGCGGGCCAATATGGTTTCCATTATGCCCAAGAAGTTACCAACAAAACCACAAACAAGTTAGATGTACAAGAATGGTCCTTACACTCCCTCTCTATTGTTTTGTCTCTCGGATTTTTTTTTTACTTTGGTCTCACAAGTGTCGTAACCTTGCTTGTACTCCATGAGGCATTGAGAGGTGGACCAAGTATTACAACGACTCAAAAGAATAAGACACACAAAGGAACGTATACACGAAGGACGGTTTCAAAACTAACTTACAATCTAGTACTAGCTTGTAAGTTAGTAATGGAATCAACAAATGAAACTAATAAAACAACACAATGAAACTAAAAGATCAAAATTTGAGCCAAAATTGTCGTGAACAGTGTATATGGTGATGTGGCAGTCCACGTGGCAGTTCACTGGTGCTTCGTTTCTTGACAAATTTTAATTTCACAATTTGGACTTTGGTGGAAATTGTTCAATGGGGGGGAAGACAAACTAGTCTTTGGAGCTCCTTTTTCAATTCAAATTTCAAGACTTAAAAGTCTTTGACTAAACTTGTACTTCTCCTTAAAACATGGACCCTTGTTTTATGGAAAAAGGTTGAGATATGATGTAAAGTCTTTTTGGTGGTTGGGGGTCTTTCAAGATTCAACAAATACTATACCTTGTCTTTCACCTTTTTAAGATCTAAGTTCACTTTAATATTAACAAGGTGATGAATATGGTGAAGAACTTCAAGAACACAACAACCACAAAAAGACCAACCAAAAACAATCTCCCAAGAACAACAAGTCCACCACAACAAGGTCAACAATCTTACGGCCAAGACTACAAGGATAGCAACAACAATCGGCTAAGTCCCCTTTGTGTTGTGTTTTCAATTTTACAAAAGGTGAAGGTTGTGATGAAAAAAAAAAACACAAAAACAATCTTCCAAGATCTACAACAACACCACAACACAAGGCCATAAACTAGGTCAAGGCTAGAACAACAACATCCAATCGGCCACACTTTGTTCACAACAACAATATTAACAATTCAAGCTCAAGTGTGAATCAACTCAAAGTGTTAGTGAGGAACAAAACTAACACTACAAACACACAAGACACGTAAAAGACTCCTAGACCTAGAATTAAGAACAAATCTCATCCAAGAATGACCAAGAACACAATTTCGGCCAAGACAACAACAATGGACAGATTGCAATTTTTCTGAAATTTTTAGCTTTTCAATTTATTTTTTATTTTCTAACAAGCAAGCCCAAGATTGATCTTGTAGGAACAAGATCAAGCCATTCTTTGATACCAAATGATACGGTAAAAACTTAAAAGACACGAAATTGGCTCAAAACAATCCAAACACACTCCAAAAATAGTCCACTAATTCAAAGAACCGAGGACCCTTTTGGAGATCACTCTCGGATTCAAGAATGCAATACAAGAAGGACAATATTACTAGGTGTTTGACACCTTTTCAACCAACAACAAACTAAGTTAACAACACAATATTAAACCACAATGAGAACAATAACAACAACAACAAAAAGGGCTTCACAATATAAGATACAAAATGGATACAAGATTACAAAAGAAAAATGACAGATAGATAGACCACATGAAGGTATAATGTTAAGAACCCAAGAATGGTAACTCTTGGACCCTTAACACTACATACAACAATAAACCTATCTCTTACAAAGACACAAGATCGAAATCCACCTCTCTAGCATCAATGTTTCCAAGCAATCAACAACAAAGAGAATCCACCCTATTGTTGTCTCCTAGTTTCGGTTTTGCCTCATCAAGAGAAGAGAGGAATTTGTGTTTTTCAAGTGTTTCACACTTCAACATCCATAATAATCTAAGTAAATAAAACCCTACATTGTTCTTTATATAACTATTACAAGATATAAGTTAAAATGACCAAAAGGGTCTTCAAAGAGTGGGCTGCCCATCAAGTGTAAGTTATGGGCTGATTTTGGTATGTTTTGGGACTCTTCTACACTTAAATTTCACACACCAAGTCTCGAGACCAACGCACACTCTTATAAGTCCATATTCGTGATTATTCTTGTGTCAATAGATGTGGCGCGCTACACACCGATGATCAAGACTCTACGTAATGCAACTTATCTGACTCCTTAGGACTCTCTAAACCTTAGGCTCTGATATCAAGTTTGTAACGCTCCGAAATTTAATTCCCGAGACGTCACACAGTGCTCTGAACTACAAGTAGTTCCGAGCTAATCCTGGCTGCCTTCTACTAAATCTGAATCTCAAAATAGGGGAATATGACTGTAAGATCAAAATAAATGCGGAAAACTATCTGAATTATCTGAGTATATCTGAAAATACTAATCTCATCAGTCTGATAATGCAAATACTAAAAATATAAATACTGCAACTAAAATCTAAAATTGAATCTAGTAGTCCAACAAGCCTCTACTGACTGAATCTAGAGAGTCACTGGGACACCCAGCTCACTCAAACTGTCTGAAATAAATATTGAATCATCTACTAATAAACTAAAAATTTGAATAGCTAAGTCCCCGAACTATGGACTCACCAACTGTATAGATGTCGATGAGATGCTCGAAAATCACTCACGCTGCTAAGACTGAGCACCTGAACCTACATTATGAGATAATGTAGCACATAGACGTATATATGGATCAATACTTTGGCAATGTACTGAACATATGGGGGTGAATGCAATAAGTAAACAATATCATCACAATTTATAAAATCATGCATGCTAAATATAAATAACTCACATAGGCTTGAGTAATCTGGAAACTGAAGATTATAAATCATGAACAAATAGGCATATAATATAATATAAATCTTGTGAGCCATTACATTCAGTTTTAAAATCTGTTCTTTCTGAAAACTACTACACTATATTGACAACTGTAAGGAAATTCTTTATCTCAAGACTTTAAGAATCTTAAAAACCATAGCTTCCAAAACAGATGCTTTTATCTTAAGGCTTTAAACCAATAGACTGTTTTAAGAGTAGGGGACTTATTTTGGGAGGTTCTTCTAACCGACATAAACCATGTGAGCATTCATGGAATTCAACGTCTTACCACATTGGGGAGAGCTATTCTACCCTTGCTATCGAAATAAAACTTTTTATCTTAAGTGATCACAATCTTAGTCATCCATGTAGAAGTGGGAATAATTTTAATCCTACGTGGGCACGTAGTTCTGAGGCATGAAACCTTGGTAACATACCCATCTCGGTGCTAAATACTACTCCCATTCATATGCTCAGGATCTTAGGAAATCCACTTCAAAATAGCACAAGGGTTTACAAGAAAACCAATTATGCTTTTTCTTTTCTTTAAATCTCAAGTCTTATGAACAAAGTGGATTATTTATCTTAGCTTAGGACCAAAACGTCAAATCTTTATAAAAAATCTGAGAATAATCTTATCATAGGGTGCTCATAGCATAAATAATTTTGAAATAACAATCTCTAATTAGGGCTTAATAACCCACACATTAAACTTATGTCAGAACATAAAAATGTTTATGCTTGATAATGTAAATATTGATAAATCAACTCAAAATCTGGAAATTTCTGCAATATGCATGAAAATACAAACATAAACATGCAACTAAACATCTAAATCACTTGAAATCTCGTAATCTTATAAATAGCAATATTGGGTATAAACCCTAACTTCAATTTCATGGAAAATCACATAAAATTCAGTAAATTTATAATTAAAAATAAGTTTTGAGCACAAGGATGGAAGAATTATCCTTGTTGAAAAACCCCACATACCTCAATTGATGAACTAGATGCTAAGACTTGAATCTTGGATCTCTATTGATGCTTTTAAAGTTGAATTTTTGGAGTTCTTGAGTTGGGAATCCTTAATCTTGAATTTTCTTGGAGAATTAATGGAGAAATTGGATTTTCTAGGAGAGAAAGTTTGAGCTTTAGGGTTTTCTTTAGAGAGATAATTGAAGAAACAAGCATAAAGTGCTTTGAAATATGCTTAATTCTTTATTTAAGATGGATGGGGCCTTCGGGATTGACCAAAATACCACTTTTAATATTTAAATGGAACTGGAAAAAAATAATATTTTCCGAACTGGGTGGCCACCGCAATGCACCACTATCGTTGTGGCTCACTGGAAATTGACAAATGGAAACTGGGCTTCCTCCGCGATGCACCACCATCGCATAACCCCTTTGGAATGCCATTTTGGCTACTTACGGGATGAGCCAACATCGCGTTGGTCTACTGAAAATGAACATTTGAGAATTTGGTATTCTCCGCGACGCGCCAAAATTGTAGAGTCTCACTGGAAATTGACAACTGTGATTTGACACTTCTCTACGTCGCGCTACGGGCCCAAATCACGGTGTTTTACGACTGAAACTTAAAATAGCCATAACTCCTTACTCGGTTATCGAATTTAGGCGAATATTATATCGTTGAAAAGCTAATTCAATTTCCTACGCATTAGAGGATCTAAAACTAGAAAATTGCACATGTATGGATAGTTGTTATTTCTTGAAGCTAACACTTGACATTCTAGACGTCAAATTGAGTTAAGAAAAGTACGGGGTATTACAATATCTTTCCCTTGGAAATATTCCTCCTCAAATATTACTAGTCAGACTAAGAATACAAAGGAATCTGAGGATATATGATAGCATGCATAACTGAAATAAATTGTGAAACTGAATCTAAATCATTCTGAGCTTCTGAGTAATTCTATGAGTGCATGAACTTACATGAGGACAACTATATAGCTGAATCTATGATAGAAAATAACTGAATTAAGGAAGAGTATTACCTTTAGCTAAATCTGAGTTTGCGGCGAAGAGGTGAGGGTACTTGGCTCGCATATCTTCTTCTGTTTCCCAAGTAGCGCCCTCAACAGACTGATTCCTCCAAAGAACTTTGACCAAGGGAACTTCTTTGTTCCTTAGTCTACGGATCTGATGATCTAAATCTCGACTGGAATCTCTTCGTAAGAAACGCTATTCTGAATATCTGAACTTTCTAAAAGAACTATAACAGTGGAGTCGTTGATGCATTTCTTAAGCATAGAGACATGGAATACAAGATGAACGGTTGACAAGTTTGCGGGCAACTCAAGATCATAAGCCTCTTTCTCAACACGACTCAGAATTCTATAAGGGCCAACATACCAGGGACTTAGCTTCCTCTTTTTGCCAAATCTCTTCACCCCTTTCATGGGTGAAATTTTCAAATATACTAAATCACCAACCTCAAACTCGAGGTCCCTTTTTCTCTATCTGCATATAATTTCTGATGATTCTGGGCTATTTTCAACCTTTCTCTAATCAACTTAACTTTCTCTATAGCTTCAAACACTTCATTGGGCCCAAGCAAAGTGGCTTCACCCACTTCAAACCAACCTATGAACGATCTACATCTCCTCCCATAAAGAGCCTCAAACGGGGCCATTTGAATGCTAGAATGGTAATTGTTATTATAAGCGACCTTAATTAATGGTAAATGATCATCCCAACTACCTTTGAAATCATGAGCACATGCCCTTAACATTTCTTCTAGAGTTTGAATGAACCTCTCTTCTTGACCATCTGTCTGAGGGTGGAAAGCTGAACAAAGATGGACTTGGGTACCAAGACCTTTCTGAAAAGCTAATCAAAACTGGGAAGTAAACTGAGTACCCCTATCTGAAATGATAGACAAGGGAACTCCATGCAGTCTGACTAACTCTCTGATGTACAACTTAGCATAATCTTCAGCTGTGTAAGATATGTGAACTGGCAAGAAATGCACTGACTTAGTCAATCTGTCTATAATAACCCAAATCGAATCATGCTGACGATGCGAATGGGGTAAACTAATCACAAAACCTATATTTACCTCTTCCCACTTCTAAGTGGGGATACCAAACTCTTGCAACGTATCACCATGTCTTTGGTGCTTGATCTTAACCTGTTGACAAATTGCACACTTTGCTACAAACTCTGCTATATATTTGTTCATACCACTCCACCAATAGATTTCTCGCAAATCATGGTACATCTTGGTGGCTCCTGGGTGTATCGAATAACGCACACCATGTGTTTCAGCCATAATTCTCTATCTCAACTCATCAACACATGGCACACATAATCTACTTTGGTATCTTAACATATCATCTCCCTATTGGGAGAAAACCTTCACCTTTTGGTCTTTGACCGACTTCTTCAGTTTGACCAAACTAGAATCCATATCTTGCTTCTCCTTCACTTCCAAAACTAGGGAAGATTTGGAACTACTCTAAACTCAAACATTCCCTTCAGCTGAGTCAACTAATCTAATGCCTAATCTAGCAAAATGATGAACTTCCCGAGCTAACTCTTTCTTATTATCCTTCACATGAGCAACACTACCCATAAATAACCTACTAAGGGCATCTGCCACTACATTGGCCTTGCCCGGATGATACAACACACTCATATCATAGTCCTTTAACAATTCTAACCATATCATATGATGAAGATTCAACTCCCTCTGGGTAAACACATACTGCAAGCTTTTGTGATCTGTGAACACATCAACATGCACACCATACAGATAGTGCCTCCATATTTTCAAGGCAAATACTACCGTAGCTAGCTCAAGATTATGGGTTGGGTAGTTGTTTTTATGAGGCTTCAACTGTCTAGAGGCATAGGCTATGACCTTACCTCTCTGCATCAACACATAACCCAACCCAACTCTAGAGGCATCATAATAAATAATAAATCCATCCGTACCATCTGGTAGTGCAAAGACTGGGGCTATAGTGAGTCATGTTTTCAATTTTTGAAAACTCTTCTCACAGGAATCTGACCACAGAAACTTAACTTTATTTTGGGTCAATCTAGACATAGGGGATGCAATAGACAAGAAACCTTCAACAAAATGTCTGTAATATCTAGCTAAACCTAAGAAACTCCTAATATCTAACGGAGAGATAGGTCTAGGCCAATTTCTTATGGCTTCTATCTTTTGGGGATCAACTCTAATACCCTCACTAGAAATGATATGACCAAGAAAAGCTATTGACCTTAGCCAAAATTCGCACTTGCTAAATTTGGCAAACAATTGGTGATCTCTAAAAGTTTGCAACACAATTCTAAGATGGTTTGCATGATCATCCTCACTACGAGAGTAGACAAAGATATCATCGATAAAGACTATGACAAACATGTCCAAATACTGTTTGAACACTCTGTTCATCAAGTCCATGAAGACTACTGGGGCATTAGTTAGCCCGAAGGACATGACTAGAAACTCAAAATGACCATAGCGTATTCTGAAAGCTGTCTTTGTAATATCACATTCCTTTACTTCAAGCTGATGATAGCCGAATCTAAGGTCTATCTTTGAGAAATAACTTGCACCCTGGAGTTGATCAAATAAGTTATCAATTCTCGAAAGAGGTGTAACGCCCCGAGTATGATACCCCAGATGCTATACGGTGATCATAATTCCAAAGGACCACAAGCTAACCCTTAACTGATACCTGTAACTGAGTGTTGTATAATATACTGCAAAATGTGGAAAACTAGTAGAAACTTGCCATAAGGTTTAATACTTAAATAAAACTGAAGAAAGTTTAACAATATCAAAACTAAAAAAACTGTCTGATAATACTCTAGTCTAAGAGCCTCTAAACTATCTGAATAAGGAGTTGATGGGACAATCCCCCAACTAACTACGACTACTAAAAAAATACTGAATCTAATGAAATCAATCAAAAAAGAAACATCCTCGAATGATGAGGACTCACTGCTAAGTCTATTGCTGCTGGATGAATCTAAACTGCTATGGATGCTCGATATTCCGTGCTTCTGAACCTATGGTATAAGACACCATAGCGCAAGAGAAAAGTATGCGTCAGTATGTGAGAATGTATTGGTACGCTAGATGAGGTAAGGTTGAATGCAAGGGCTCATATGCATGAACGCAAGGGCTCATATGCATGAACAATACTGACTAAATATCATGAGACTACTGAGTGAGGATACATGCATGAGTGCATAAACTATAACTGAAATCGTAATAACACTGAATACTGAATTTTAATAATTGGATTTCGAATAACTAAGTTTATTGATACTATTACTGATTGACTGAAGCTGAGATCAAACCCTATCTACCAGGTTGTCTCTAGATATACTAATAATGAGAATGATTGACTAAATCTGAGATCAAACCCTATCTACCAGGTTGTCACTGGATCTGCTAATAATGAGAATGATTGACTAAATCTGAGATCAACCTTATCTAGCAGGAGGTCTCTGAATCTAAAAGTAATAATACTTGATGGCCTGTATCTAACAACCTTGACTTTTATAATAGGTTTTAATACTTGATGGCTTGTATCTAACAACCTTGACTTCTATAATATTGAACTGAGTTCTATCTTGAAGACTGAGTCTGAAACTGAAACTGTGGGAAGTAATCATCCAACCGACATGCCCCATCTAGCTAATTAGGGGTCCAACCTGTAACCCTAGTTGGAAGGGTGTTAGTACCGCGCCACGGGTAAAGACAATTTCGCGTGAACCTCATCTATCAGGTACTCTAACGAGAACGGTGAAGCCCTCATCTAACTGGTTAGCCACCTCATCAACCCTTATCTAATGATTTGATGTCTCAACCTATGTTGGCTACGTAGTTCTGAAGCTCCAGGATTGCTTCTAAGAATCACACCCTCTACTACCAGGTGAGTTCCCATCCTTGGGCTCACTCGGTGCTGAATCCTACTCCTAATTAAATAGACACTGAACTGATTCTTAGACTGTACTTGACAAAGCTGAATCTGTTACTGATTGTACTGATTAAATGAGTTGGAAGGATTTCACTGAGTTCCGTTGACTAACGGAGTACTACTGAGTTTTGAATCGATTATTGAACTGGACTGAGATGTTACTGAGATTACTGAACTTTCCTAAGTAATGAAGGTGACTGAGTTCTACTGAATTCTGTAACTGACAGAGAATACTACTGTTCATGACATGACTGAGAATACTATAACTGACACTGGCTCTAGGTAGCATCTAAATTATCGGGTATAAATACCCAGAACTTGATGGCATAAAAGTAAAGCCAAGGATAATCTTGAATAACATAACACTATTCACTTGTTCATAATTCACTCTCTAAGACATGTGAACAAATACTTGTAATGCATTAATTTATACATGAGTGGGGAATACATGTTGGCATGCTATAATGGTATTATTTAATTCTCATAGACAATTTATCAAACACTTGTAAGGCATCTACGTATACATGCTACTATGTTATAATGACCCTATTTCTTTCACATAGGCATTTCATCAAACACATGGGGAGCGTGAACTATTTCACATAACAATGGCCAACACATATTATCATGAATACCATACTCAATTTAAATTCTAGGGTTTTAGCATACAATTCATCATATAACCATTTCAATTCCATGGAAACTTATAATTAAACATGATTTGAAACTTAATTAACATCATAAACATGAATTGAATCTATTTCAAGCATGAAAATCATGAATCATAATCTTTATATTTTTTAAAAAGGATTCTTGGACTTCATGGGTGAAAGGGACCCATGAATCAACATCTAACATACCTCAAAAGCTTGAATCTTGAAAGATAACTAATGTTTCTTGAACATTCTTGGATTGGAAAACACAAATCTTGATGTTTTCTTGATGGTTCTTGAACTTGAAGAACTTGAATTTCTTAGTTTCTTGAAGAAGGATTTAGATCTTGTTCTTGGGGAATGATCTTGATGGAAACCCTAATTTTGATGTTATAGGTGAATGAGGAGTTATATGATTTGATTTAACGTGATTAGGAGTGAAAAAGGGTGGAAAAAGACCCAAAAATCCCTTTAAAACAACGTTTCAGCGTTGTTTCGGACAAAGTTGACGGTCTGGGTGATGGGCCGTCACTCTGGTGACTGACCGTCACTCCAAACATCAGTTTTGGGCCAGAAAAAGGCCTTACTTCCTCAGTTGCGATGGCCAAAGCGACGGTCTGTCAGCTTGCCTGTTGCTCCTGGGCAGCTCGGACAGCTCTCAGTAAAACGATTATAAATTTTTACTCCGAGACTGAATTTTGGCGAAATTAGTATCATTGGAAAGCTAATTCAATTATATATCTGTTGGTGGGTTGTGAGCTCAAATATTCTTTGTATAACGGGAGATATGATCGTTTGAAGTTGACTATGACAATATCCTTCTCAAGAATTCAATCGGTAAGAAATGTTTTGATTCGTCTAATATCTAGGATGTATTTGAGGCCTTAATATACATCAAACATGACCATAAAACTAACAAATCACTAAGATTTATTTCTCATGAGATTGAAGCATGGTTCTATTTTCGGTTGGGATTCTCGGGGTATTCCAAGAGGATATTTGTTTTTGACCATAACTTTATTCAGCTGGCGATAGTCAATGCACATACGCAAAGAACCATCTTTATTTCACACGAATAGGACGGGAGCTCCCTATTGAGAAACACTAGGACTTATGAAACATTTATATAAAAGATCTTTGAGTTGCTCTTTCAACTCTTTAAGCTCAGCGGGAGCCATACGATATGGAGGGATAGAAATAGGTTGAGTATCTGAAAGAAGGTCAATACCGAATTCTATTTCCCTACCGGGAGGTACCCCTGGCAAATCTTTAGGAAAGACATCAGGAAACTCATTCACTATACTGACTGACTGAACTGTTGGAGTCTCAGACGTAGTGTCTTTGACTCGAACAAGATGATAGATACACCCTTTGAAAATTAACTTTCTGGACTTTAGATAAGATATGAAATAACTCTTGGGAGACACTAAATTACCTGACCACTCAAAGACTGGCTCATCTGGAAACTGAAACTTCACTACTCGGGTGCGACAATCTATAGAAGCATAACAGGAATGGAGCCAATCCATACCAAGAATGAGATCAAAGTCGACCATATCTAACTCTATTAAATCTGGTGATATGACTTTATGATGGACAGTGATAGGATATTTTTTATAGATTTGTTTAGCAACAACTGACTCACCTACTAGGTAGAAACAAAAAAAGGGCTCAGGGATCTTTTCAGAACTTATCTCAAAATTTACTGCAACTAATGGGGTCACATAAGAGAAACTCAACCCAGGGTCTAACAGCACATAAACATCAAGATGAAAAACACGAAGCATACCAGTAACAACATCTGGTGAATCTTTCTTCTCCTGACGGGATGGTAAAACATAAAATCGATTCTGGCACTGAGCGTCACCGGTACTGGATGATGCGCCCTGAGGAGGATCTGGGTGACCTAAAGGAGTTGGTGCACTAGTAGCCTGAGTCTGGGGACGAACATCTTTGTTTCCCTGTCTAGCATGCGGGAACTCTTTAATTCTGTGACCCGGCTGGTCACAACCATAACAACCTTTCCGATACCACAAACACTTACCCAGATGGGTCTTACCATACTTAGCACACGGAGGATAATGGGGCCTACCACTCACACTATTCTGAGATCTGGACATAGAAGACTTACCCCAATGTTCCTGCCTATTTCTGGGAGTGGGAGCACTAGCTGGAAATGGTGCTGGCATAGATGAACGATTCTGAAACTGCGAATGATTTCCTCCTTGAGATTTAGCCTGTCCATACTCAAACTACCCTGTTCTAGCCTTATTATCTACTCTCCTTCTTTCCTTCCACTTTTCTACCTCAATCTGCTGAGCATGCATCATTAATCTAGCTAGATCCATGTCTCCAATGAGCATAGCAGTCATACACTCCTTAACTACCAACCCAGACACACCGGTTACAAACTTACTCATGCTTGACCTAGGGTCAGCCATCTGATCAGGGGCATACTTGGACAACTGGTTAAACTTGAGGCAATACTCCTTCACTGTTATTGATCCCTTCCTCAGTTTCATGAACTATTTTATCTTAGCTTCTCTCATCTCACGTAGGAAGAACTTGTCTAAGAATACATCCTAAAATATCTGCCAAGTCATGGGAGTTGCATTCTCCCTTCTACTTTTCTTTCACATTACTACCCAATCATATGCAACATCCTTCAGCCTATAGGATGCCAATTCTACACTCTTCTCTTTAGAAATATGCATAATTCGAGTGATCTTCTTTACCTTATCTAGATAAAACTGTGGGTCCTCACCTGCTTTCGACTCAAAGAATTTCGGTGGGTTCATTCTCTTAAAATCTCAAATTCTGGCTGTGGCTAAGTCCCCGTCTTGCTGAAGTGGGACTGCAGTCTGACGGTTTCCCCTGAACATTAGCTGCCATAGCTTGGGCTAGCGCCTGAAAGGCAGCCCGAAACTCTGCATGTGACACATTCTCATTCAAAGGATCTGCGGGCTGAGGTGGCTGGTTATTATTTTTACGTGTGTTAGCTCGATTATGAGGCATTTTATGTCACATGAAAGCATGAGTTAGAAGCAGATAGAGATTCTGAATGCACGATAGCTCATGAAAGAAGAGATGATTTCCTAAAATACTTCATAGCCTCTTGCTCATAGATGTGGCACGTTTTACACCGATGATCAAGACTCTACGTAACACGTCTTGTCTGACTCCCTAGGACTCTCTAAACCTTAGGCTCTGATATGAAGTTTGTAACGCTCTGAAATCTGATTCTCGGGACACCACATAGTGCTCCAAACTACAAGTAGTCTCGAGCTAACTCTGGCTGCCTTCTACTAAATCTGAATCTCAAAATAAGGGAATATGAATGTAAGATCAAAATAAATGCAAAAAACTATCTGAATTATCTGAGTATATCTGAAAATACTAATCTCATCAATCTGATAAAATAAATACTGAAAATCTGAATACTGCAACTAAAATATAAAACTGAATTTAGTAGTCCGACAAGCCGCTACTGACTGAATCTAGAGAGTCACTGGGACAGGCCCCAACTGACTCAAACTGTCTGAAATGAATACTGAATCATCTACTAATAAAATGGAAATCTGAATAGCTAAGTCCCCAAACTATGGACTCACCAACTGTAGAGATGTAGATGAGATACTCAAAAATCACTCACGCTGCTAAGACTGAGCACTTGAACCTACATTATGAGACAATGTAGCACATAGACGTATATGTGGATTAGTACTTTGGGAATGTACTGAGCATATGAGGGTGAATGCAATAAGTAAACAACATCATCACAATTTATAAAATAATCACTTAGGCTTGAGTAATCTGGGAACTGAAGATCATAAATCATGAACAAATAGGCATATAATATAATATAAATCTTGTGAGCCATTACATTCAGTTCTAAAATCTGTTCTTTCTGAAAACTACTACATTATCTTGACAACTGTAAGGGAAATACTTCATCTCAAGACTTTAAGAATCTTAAAAACCATAGCTTCCAAAACAGATGCTTTTATCTTAAGGCTTTAAACTAATAGACTGTTTTAAGAGTAGGGGACTTCTTTTGGGAGGTTCTTCTAACCGACATAAACCATGTGAGCATTCATGGAGTCCAACATCTTACCCACGTTGGGAAGAGTTGTTCTACCCTTGCCATCGGAATAGAACTTCTTATTTTAAGTGATCACAATCTTAGTCATCCACGCAGAAGTGAAAATAATTTTAATCCTATGGAGGCACGTAGTTCTGGGGCATGAAACCTTGGTAACATACCCATCTCGGTGCTAAATACTACTACCATTCTTATGCTCAAGATTTTAGGAAATCCACTTCAAAATAGCACAAGAGTTTACAAGAAAACCAATTATGCTTTTTCTTTTCTTTAAATCTCAAGTCATATGAACAAAGTGGATTATTTATCTTAGCTTAGGACCAAAATGTCAAAGCTTTATAAAAAATCTGAGAATAATCTTATCATAGAGTGCTCATAGCACAAATAATCTTGAAATAACAATCTCTAATTAGGGATTAATGACCCATGCATTAAACTCATGTCAGAACATCAAAATGTTCATGCTTGATAATGTAAATATTGATAAATCAACTCAAATTCTGGAAATTTCTGCAATATGCATGAAAATATGAACATAAACATGCAACTCAACTTCTAAATCACTTGAAATCTCATAATCTCATAAATAACAATATTGGGTATAAACCCTAACTTCAATTTCATGGGAAATCACATAAAATTCAGTAAATTTGTAATTAAAAATAAGTTTTTGGTACAAGGATGAAAGGATTATTCTTGTTGAAAAACACCACATACCTCAATTGATGAACTAGATGCTAAGACTTGAATCTTGGATCTCTATTGATGCTTTTAAAGTTGAATTTTTGGAGTTCTTGAGTTGGGAATCCTTAATATTGAATTTTCTTAGAGAATTAATGGAGAAATTGAGTTTTCTTGGAGAGAAAGTTTGAGCTTTAGTTTTTTTTTTAGAGAGAATTGATGAAACAAGCATAAAGTGCTTTGAAATATGCTTAATTCTTTGTTTAAGACGGATTGGGGTCTTGAGGATTGACCAAAATACCCCTTTTAATATTTAAACGGAACTGAAAAAAATAATATTTTCTGAACTAGGTGGCCACCGTGATGCACCACTATCATGGTGGCTCACTGTAAATTGACAAACGGGAACTGGGCTTCCTCCGCGATGCGCCACCATCGTGGTGCCCCTTTGGTATGCCATTTTGGCTACTTACGCGACGCACTAACATCACATTGGTCTATTGAAAATTGACAACTGAGAATTTAGACCTCTCTACAATGCGCCAAATTGTGGAGTCTCACTATAAATTGACAATTGTGAGTTTACACTTCTCCGCAACGTGCTACGGGCCCAAACCACGGTGTTTTATGACTGGAACTTAAAATAGCCATAACTTCTTACTTGATTATCAGATTTAGGCGAATCTTTTATCGTTGAAAAACTAATTCAATTTTCTATGCATTGGAGGGTCTAACACTGAAAAATTATACATGTATGGAAAGCCATTCTTTCTTAAAGCTAACGCTTGACATTTTAGACGTCAAATTAAGTTAATAAAAGTATGGGGTATTACAACATTGAGTCTTTTGAAGTCTTTATTTTACACTCCATAGGAGCCCCCTTCATTAAGGGTATTTTAGTCTTTGATTGTAATAACTATAAATAGAAAATTAGGCTTCTACTTTTCACTAGTTGTTGAATGATATTGAAGAACATTTTTTTCTTTTAAGAGTGAGTGTTTTAGTGTAGGGCTTGGAAAAGCCATTTTAGTGTAGGACTTGGAAAAGTCATAGTAACTAGGGTTAGCTTGAGTGTGGATTCACTTGAGTTGACAGTCCGGCTTAGAAACGTTTGTGCTTTGGGGTGCTTCGAGTCCTTTTTGTGTCAACGTAAAAGTATGGTGTTTTAATTACAATCTTAGGTGGGTTTTGGTGTTTTGATACACACCTTGGTTCCTTTTTGGTGTTGTAGTTGTTATGTCTCACTAACTATCTTTTCATTTATGCAAGTTTTTGTGTTTTTGCTTCTTAAATTTGTGTGTGCTTTGTCTCCTTAGTGTTTGTTTCTTCTTCATCCCCTTTCTTTAGTGTATTTCAGTTTTATAGCTTGTTCCCATATCATTTGGTATCAAGAGCAAGGTTTGATTTTATTCCAACAAAATCAATCTTGGGATTTTTATCTTGAAAATAAAAAAGTGAAAAAAAGTTACTGTTCACGTTTTAGGGTTTTTTAATTTTTTAAGACTTGATTTTTGTGTGTGTTTATAGTGTTAGATCCTAGTTCTTAACACTAGAAGAAGTGTAGAAATTAAAAATCTCACAAAAAAAGTTGTTAATCCCATTTTTGTGTTCGGACAGATTTTTTAAGCTTAGATCTACTTAGATTTTATGTGTTTTGTGAGTTTTTAGTTCTAGATCCTTGTTTCCTAGCACTAATAGAGTCTATATCTAAGATTTGAGCAAGATCCGAGTTGTTTTGAGCATTCCACCATTGTTGAACTTGAGTTTGAAGCTTTTTGTGGGTGGAGTTTGTGTGGTGTGTTGTGGTTTGGATAATTTGTAATTGATTTTGTGCTATTTGTACTTGGCTTGACAAAGGGATCCTAGATCTACAAGAAAATTTAAATTTGGATGTCATTTGCCTTGTGGTCAAACTTGGACAACTCTTGAATATTCTTGTTGTTCTTCCTCAATCTTCATATTTTGTTGGAGAAGAATATTCAAAAAAGAGTGCTTGATATTGAAAAGGGAGGAAAAAGAGTACTATTTGATAAAGGCAACTTTCAAGAAGTTTTCTAGTCTTGCCAAAAGAAGAAAACAATAAAGACAAAAAGAATCTTCAAGTACAATTGAAAGTACAAGGAGGGGGGGGACCATTCCAATTTCAATTCATTTGAACTTGAAAAAAGGCTCCAAACTTTATATTTTCACCTCCCAAAACCGAAATAGACCCAAAATCGAAAATAGACTCCATTGATTGAAGATTTGTCCAAGACACAAAATTTGAAGAACAAAAAAATTTGAAAAGTTGACGTGCAATCACAAGGTGCCACATCATCATTTTTGGACAATCAAAATTTTGCTCAAACTTGGATTTCCTAGTTTCTATTTTTGTTTCTTAGTTACATTTTGTTGAATCTATCACTAATTATCAAACTAGTAACTATCTACTAGGTTGAGAATTAGTTTAGTGTCCTTTTCTTTCGTGTTATCGTTCTTTGTGTGCTTTTCTCATTTGTAATTCATTGTATCTTGTTGGTTCAAGTCCGAAAGCAAATTTTCCTTTAGTCAACTCAAATAAAAATCTACTCCGGTCAAAAGTAGACTCATCCTTCAATCACTCACGAAGTACAAGCCAAATTTTCAACACTTATGAAACCAAGTATGAGGTAAAATCGAGAATGAGAGTTGGTGAGGTTATTTGAACTAACTTGTTTGTTCATTTGGTAGGTTTGTTCTTTGTTTTTAGGTACTTTATCTATGAAACTTGAGGGTTCAACTTCATAAGCCATGGACAACAATGCCACTAATGTTATATTAGCTCATTTTGAAGCCATTTCACGAGACATGGCTAGATTAAATGCGGGTCTTGATAGACTATGTTCACCAAGACCTCCACAGTTCACCAAGACCTCCACAAAATCACATCACCTAAACCCCCACTTACTCCCAAAGCCGAAATACCACAAGACCACTTCACCCCTAATTCACTCAAAATAAATGAGGAGAAGTTGGAAACCAAATACTACCACCAAACTGTGCTGACTATGTTTGTCCTTTTATTTATAAGGACATTTGTGTAGGTACTAATATGGCAAGCGGAGGAGCACAAAGTCGAAGAAAAGTTGCTGCCAAAGCTTGTGAGGGACCTTCACCCCAAGGTAAAGAAGAATATACTCAAGAACTTCAAGGTAATAAAGCTAACTCTTACACTTTTGTGCATGTGAATGGTGATTGTGTGGCTAGTAACCCATTGAGTGTGAGTAGTAGCTTACCTATTTGTAAGTCTATTGATTCTTCGCCTCTTGTTGATGATGTACTTATTGTGAGTGTGGATACACTAGTTGATCCTATTGATGACCGAATTGACTCTTCTTGTAAGATCAATTTATGTCCACCTAGTGTTGAAGCCAATGTGTTGAATGATAGTACATCATATTGTGGGAGTTGTGTTGATCAACTTATATGTGAAATTTTTTCACCACTTGAGGATGTGTGTGATGTGTTTAATAAATTTCAAGTGAGTGATGATGTTGAATATATCGATCAAATAAATAGGAGCGACCTCTTTAGCATGACCTCTAGTGAGTGTTCTACTCTCGGTTTTGCTCATAGCGATGATTATGTTTTTGAAACTTCTTTGGAACTTGACGGTTGTCCTTTAGAGAGTGAACTTGCATGTTTTAAATCTTTTTTTAGGGTAGATCCTTCTCTCTTTACGTATAACATCTTGTTAAAAAATGGTTCAATCACTCCTAATAAACCTAGTGGCGAGAATGATATTGAAGGTATAGCTTGTCTTGAAGGTTATAGCCTATATGCTAACCCACTATGGTGTGACACCATTCCTCCTAAAGATGGAAATCTCTTCTTGAAAGATGAGAGTACTCTTAAGGGTAAGGAATGTGTAGTCTTGGAAAGGAATGATCCATTGGGTGATGATAATTTTAACTTGCTTGAATTATTAAGAAATCCAATAAGTGATTGTTCCTTGAAAATCGACCGTGGTTGTGATCCTTTGTATGACACCCCACCTATGTTTGATGACTATGAGGATGAATTGCTTGCTTCTTGTGAAGACTTAAGTAATAATCCCTTTGATTTTGGTGGTGGTATGTGTCTACTTGAGGGTACTTCTATAGAAGGGGAAGGTTTCCATTGTTTGGAAATTACTTCTTCTACTATGTGTGACTTTATTGTTGAGAGTAGTCATAGTGATGATGTTGAAACTAATAGTGAGGACACCTTAGTTGAAGTTAGCTTGAATGATACCTTTCTCCACTCTCTATTTGCTTTTGATGATATGTATGCTATTGTAGAGAGTATATCTTCTAGTTTGGGTGAAGCCTATAGGGAAAAAGAGTGTTGTCTAGACCCATGTCTATGGCCACTCTTTCCATTTGACCCCGGTGTCAAATGTGGATATGATAATATTGGCACACCCAACTTGTTGCTTGGTTTACATGACAAGCAAAGTAACATTCTTGAAAATTTGAGGGCAAAGGTGTCATTGTCTCTTTGGGGTAATGCTACTAAATGTTCATCCTTGCTTGACACACTTGTTCTTAAGTTGCATGATTCCCAACTTGTGGATACCAAGTTGATACTTTACATGAAAGGAAGAGGTCATATGTACTTAAGTGCCTTAAATCCATCCTTTTGTGCTTTATGTACTATATCTTTTGGGCCAAATGGAATTCTTATAGACGATAGCACCTTGGATGAGGCCTTCATACTTGATTCCTTTCTATACTACCTCTTTTCTTATGATGATGTCCATGCTAGTCTTGAATTTATATTATATAGAGGTAGGGTTAATGCTTTATGTGTACAACCTTGGCTTGATGATATTTGTGGTACTAATGCTAACCCTCATACCATGAGGATTGTGTGTTTGTTTGCCCTCTCTTTGGTTTTGAAAGGTATGAATTTGAGGTCAAATTCCTTTCAAGATGGAGAGGATGATACGGGTGTAAAGAGTACAAGATCTTTCTCAAAGGACCAAGCTCAGGTTTACCAAGTGGTTGAAGGGTTTTTGAACCAATTTTAAAGTCTTGGCTCAAGTTGATGAGAGAAGAAGGGTCTATGCATTCCAAACCCGTCCCTTGCCTTCTCATTAAGGGCATTGTGGTCTTTTGAAGCCTTTCTTTTACACTCCATATGAACCCCCTTCATTAAGGGTATTTTTGTTTTTGATTGTAATAACTACAAATAGATAATTAGGCTTCTATTTTTCACTAGTTGTTAAATGATATTGAAGAACATTTTCTTCTCTTAAGAGAGAGTGTTTTAATGTAGGGCTTGGAAAAGCCATTGTAGTGTAGGACTTGGAAAAGTCATAGTAACTAGTGTTAGCTTGAGTGTGGATTCACTTGAGTTGACAATCCGGCTTAGAAACGTTCGTGCTTTGGGGTGCTTCGAGTCCCTTTTATATCAATGTAAGAGTGTGGTATTTTAATTACAAGCTTAGGTGGGTCTTGGTGTTTGATACACACCTTGGTTCCTTTGGTGTTGTAGTTGTTATGACTCACTAACTATCTTTTCATTTATGCAAGTTTTTGTGTGTTTAGCTTCTTAAATTCATGTGTGCTTTGTCTCCTTAGGGGTCGTTTGGTAGAGTGTATTGGCAAAAATAATGCATGTATTAATTAATGTGTATTATGAACACCTTATTTGGTACAATTTTTAATCAATGTATAACTAATGTCTTGCATTAGTTATACACTCTATTGTGTATTAAGGTGTGTACTACTAATACCACCCATTTTCTATGTATTAGTAATGCAAAGTCTTTAATACATGCATTAACTTATTAAATAACATTAATACCCCTCAATTTCCCTATCAAAATAATTGACCATTCCTTTTCCCGCCATTTTAATTTGTAATAGTGAGTCTTCTAAAAACATTTCACAAATTTTTTCCCACCATTTTAATCTACAACAATAAATAATTGATTTAAATAATTGTAACATATTTTTGCTTTGCTTCAAGGGTCTTTAAAAAGATTAAAAAAAATTGAGACTATTTCTTAATTTTACGTCTTATATTTTATTTTTGTTTCGACTATGTTAATCCGTTAGCATAATATTTCATGCGCAAAGACGAAGGTTTTGCAATTAATCTGAAACCTCTATATACTAGTTCAATAATACTAATTATATTTGAGATGGCAAAAAAATTTTGTTGCAAAAAAAGTGTACAAAATCAAAGAAAGGTATTTTTGTAAACAAACATTTCTTTTATAGAAATTATGTAAAATGTATTATGTCTTATACATCAAACCAAACAATGTATAAAAAATAATACAAGCATAAGTAATACAAGCATTACTAATGCAAGCATTACTAATACACTATATTTTGCATTGATCTTATACACTCTACCAAACGACCCCTTAGTGTTTGTTTCTTCTTCACCCCTTTCTTTAGTGTATTTCGGTTTTATAGCTTGTTCCCATATCACTCTAGCCCACAACTCAGATCTACAAGTGAAAATAGAAAATAAAACACCTACACAAACTTCTCAAAAGAGGAGGCAAAATACAAAGACTCACCAACGTAACCTAGACCTAAAGACATATTCCATTGTAGCAAACTGGTCCTTTGATTGTTGGAGTTTTGTCTTGATAGAACTTTGTGATGGCTTTGCAATAAGATGAAATTTTTTTAAGTACAAAAGCTGAATTTTTCTCCCACATAATGATCCTTCTTCAAGAGAAACACTTTTTCAGTAAATCCTTCTCTTATAGAGAAACATCTTTTCCAGTAGATCCTTCTTTAACAGAAACACCTTTTCCAGCAGATTCTTCTTCAAGAGAGATATCTTTTCGAGCAAACCCTTCTTCAAAAGAGATACCTTTTCTGCAGATCCTTCTTCAAGAAAAATACCTTTTCCAGTCGATTCTTGTTCAAGAGCAACACCTTTTTCAGTCGATCCTTCTTCAAGAGAAATACATTTTCCAGCAAATCCTTCTTCAAGAGAAACACTTTTTTCAGCAGATCCTTCTTTAAGAGAAACACTTTTTTCAATAAAT
Source organism: Capsicum pubescens (assembly GCA_030864215.1). Lineage (NCBI taxonomy): Eukaryota > Viridiplantae > Streptophyta > Magnoliopsida > Solanales > Solanaceae > Capsicum > Capsicum pubescens. The sequence continues at coordinate 34,044,225 of CM061541.1, forward strand.
CCTTCTTTAAGAGAATCACCTTTTCCAACCTATTCTTCTTCTTAAAAAAAAAACTTTTTAAGCAAATCCTTCTTTTTTAGCAGATCCTTGACCTCTAAGTTTTTTTCCCTTCAACTTACCCATGTAATACTGATATCGATCGAATTGATTAGCCTCGATTTTGCCTACCCCAGGATGAGGAGGCTTATTGGGATCCCCCATTTGATTTGATTAGGGATGGCAATGGTGCGGGTGCGGTTCAGATTTTTTCTTAACCCGCAAGTTTTAAAACCACACCGCATCACCTTTAAACCCGCATAAACCCACCACACATTCATACCTGCGCATAACCGCACCGCACCGCCCCATGTTTTTATTTTTTCTTTTTTAAAAAAAATTCGTAACTCCATTGAAAATCATAATATTTTCAAACTAGGAAATAATAACTAATTTCTATTGTATTACTTTTCACTAAAAAATTATCAAAAAGTATAACGTGTACAAGTAATGGTCAAATATCATATTTTTACTAAAATAATTAGAGATGTTAAAAAAGCTATCATAAAATTATTTATTTGTAGTGTTATATATGTCGTTTTAAGTATCATAAATTTTTAAGTAAAAAATACATATAATTTTAGGTATATTCACGAGAACGATACTAATATTTAGCTTTTTTTAATTTAAACCCTCATATACCCGCAATCCGTACCGCACTATTTAAAAAAAAAACTCACTTTAACCCACCCCGCACCCACACTGCACCACATAACTTAAAACCCGCCCCGCCCCGCATAGCTTAAAATCCGCACCATACCCACCCCGCCCCGCATAGCTTAAAACCTGCACTGCACCGTACCCGCACCAATCTAATGTTTAACGGATTGATGAAAAGGAAAATTCAGAACACGGTTATTTAAAGGGCTTGAAATTCGAAGGAAAAATATTGATTGGTTCAATACTGTTGGACGGGGATTGTCAACCTGGAAATCCGATTCCATCGCTAGACGGTACAGATTATATACCAAAAAAAGAGGTAATCCACGTGACATGTGATTAAAAGAAATTCACATTTTGAATTTGAATTTGATTAATAAGTCAATAATTTCATCCAATTCTAGAGAAAGCACAATTTCATCCAACAATTTGAATTGATTTTGATTAATAAGTCAATAATTTAATATTAATATTTTTTAAATCATCAATGCATTTTATTGATTGAAAAATTATTTATTAATTGATTAAAATTAAAACTTTAAATTGAAGTTTTTTTACAAAACATATTAAAATAATTTCTCTTTATATAATAAATAATAATAAATGTTCATTAATATAATAAATAATAATAAATGTTCATTAATATTTGTATTTTATGTTATTTAATATTCAATTTTTTTAAAAAAATAAGTAAATATGAATTAGCCAAAAAGAAATTATTATGTTTTAAAAAATTACTTTATTCTGAAAATCTATTTTAATAGAAACAGTCCTCAAAATAGGCAATTTGAAAAATAATTTATATATTTATTGACTTATTATCACTCCTATATAGAAATGCAACGCAAGGAACGACCAGGGGTACAACGGTCATTTTACACAAACAATTCACCACATACTCCATCCCTGCTTTCTTGCTACTTTCCATTACATTTTTAGTATTGGCTTGCTCTTCTCTTTCAAATCCAGGTAAGTTTTGTCTGATCTTTGCTTTAATCTTTTTTATTTTTTTTCTAATTTCTCAATATATAGAGAAGTGAAGAACTTCAGAAAGTTTGTTATGAATGAATGTAGTTGTGAAATTGAGGTATATAAGGATGAACAAATAGATTTTTTAATCTACTTTCTGTATTTGTTTTTCCTGTTTTGTGGTAGATTTTCTTCTTCTTATCTTGTGTTTTACTATTTTGCGTTGATTTCATTTAGTTTTTTCTTTATAGTCGCTTGAGAAGAGCGACTTTATTGACCCGAAAGTTTAACATGGCTTTTTGCCTTCATGTATTTGAGAAAATTCCTCAACAAATCAGGGTTTTCATTAGATTTCTATTACATATTTTCTTGTTAATTTGTTGCTTCTCTCATGCCTTTGAGTAGCATAGCAAAAATTTAAGTAAATTCGTCTTACAATTAAATTTATCATGTATTTTCATGGCTTTTCGATTTTGTATTTGATTGGGAGAAGTCTTTAATGAACCATAAAAAATGCACCTTTAGTCTATCAGTAGCTTCCAATAGGTTTCCTCTAAAGGTCGTTTTCTCTTCTGCTCGTAAGCGTTTGGGTAATACTAACAAACATTTTATAATTTGTCAGAGTAGATGATACTTGATTTCTCTTCCTCATTTACCACAATTTACGAGGATTATTAACAAAGATATAGGTTAGTTATATTGACAAAGATAATTATAACAGAAGCTGAGTTATGGAAAGGTGTTTGTTGGTCTTATAGAGTTGTTTTTTTAACTAAGAAGTTCATATAGTCTTCTATTATGTTTTGTCATCGCTGCATAGATGACTCACCGGTAAAGTCTCTTTATTTACATGACAGATTTAGAGGACATGGAACTGCAGACTGTTTTTTTTTTACTTTAAACCAAATGAAGGCTGTCACTAGGTGTTCCTCTATATTCGAACCTCGGACTCCAATAATTGAATTTCGTGTTGTGGGTATTTTATATCTAGCTGTGTGTATTGAATTGACAGAAAATTTGAACTAAAAGTTGCTTTTGGAGTAGTGAAAATGTGGTTAAAATTAAGGTGAAGGAATTTAGATTGCAGGTCAAGTGCTTGATGAAGGTAACGCCAGGGCTTTCATTTGATTGTCCAGAAAAACATGAATTTTCCGATGGAAATTTACTCTCGACATCTACTTCTCGGTAATCTCTATAAAGTTTGATCATTGAGCTACACATCTAAAGCTGTGCTGAATGATTAGGATGATGGAAAAGTTTAGAATTTCGTTGTCCCTCCACCCTCTTATTCTGCGAAAAATTGGTGTGTTATGCGTTAGATGATTTCACGATAAACTATGCTAACGACTACAAGTCAAATCTTTGATGGAAAGATTAATATACCCAAGTTATATGACTTTGATCTTGATATTCAACGCCACACTAAGGTAAGAAGACGCGAGAGGTTGACAATAGTGTAGTATTTAAAGAGGAATAGAGAGGAGAATAGAGGTCTCCTCTGCCTCTCCGACTTCTTCAGCAGCTGCTGAAGGTAATAGTTCTTTCAATGTCTCATGATTTTCCCTTAATCAGTATTCCCATCTTTAGTTCATGTTATTTTTCATATATTTCTCTTTTTCTTCTTTTGATTGTCTTTGATTTTTGTGATTTCTAATTTTGTTGTAGAGGATTTAATAAAGCTCTGTTGTGTCTTTTCTTTTGATCAGATATAGTTACTTTCTCCTTGGCAACGAATCGGTTGTCAACTCCTCAAACTAATAGCTATTGGAATTAATTCCTTAGAATTCTAAAGTTAGTTTCGAGCTATGAAAAAATTCAGGTATTGATTTTCTATTTCAATCTCCTCTTTTCCATGCTCTTCAATGTCTTTCGTAGTTGATTTGAAACTGATATTCAAATAGTAATTCGTACTTGAACTATACAGTGATATTAATTATAATTTTGAAAACATGATCTGCGAAGCCCTCCATTTGCTAAATACAGAGAGTTACAAATACACCTAAAGAAAATGTAGATGTGAAAAGCAACTCTCACGAGTTCTAATGGTTTGCTAATTGTTTAAAAGGAGGTACTCTATCCCATTGTTGCTTTCGTTATTGTTATAATGATATGTTGAGCAATTAAATAGATGTGCGGGGTCTAAATGAATTAGACTTGAGTAGGTTGAAAAAAGACATACAGCTTTGGCAGGAAAAAGTTTTGAAATAACTGGACACTCTAACTTGCTTCAATGGATCACTCAAAGAACTTGACTATGTGGCCATCTATTGTTTCAACAGTTCAATAGCTTTTCATAAAACTATTGTTTGTTCGGACTCCATCTTTGGTAAGGATATGCGCTGAGCAGGAGGGAGTCAATATTTCCAATGAAAAAATGGATATTATCATTGAATGGATAGTTCCTCAGAGCTTTTCCTGAGGCAGAGCTTTGCTATTCTCCACATCCTGATTAGAACGTTAAGTACCTCAACATTTACTTTATATTGTATAAAGGTATGAATTTAGTATCATTGTATCTTGTGTAACTATTTTTTGTGAAATCATGCAAGCCTATTTTCAATCAAAGCTAATGTGTGCACCCTCATTAACTTTAAATATGAGTTTCATCTGCAGATTGCTCTTAGTTTCAAATATGCCATCCTGAATATGAAAAGACATTCTCCGTCATAATTTATGCGATATAGTTTGACTGGACACGTAGTTTAAGAAATATGTGAAAAGACTTATAACCGTTTCAAAAATGCTATTAAAATAAACAAATATTTAAATAGAAGAGTACCTTTGCAGATTTTTGGCCAAATAAGTGGAACCCGACGTGGATAAAATATTGATAGTGTCATTAATATTTGATGAAATGCATCATTCTTCTTGAAATCGACTAAAAAGGAAAGTGTGTTACATAAATTGGGACGGAAAAAGTATTATGATATGAACATTCATCGAAAACATTATGGCCATAATTTATATCAATTTGTTTTCATCTGTCAAAGTTATTTTTTCTGCTTATAGCTGAATGGTTGATGATAATCTATAAGGCTTCAATTTGTAAGATAATGTGATAGCAAGCTTGTGATAGATTTGATATGCACATTTCTCTGAGATTTGCTTGTTTTCCTCTTAGGAATACCTGACGGCTGAGGCACCTGAATTGATGTCTAAGTTGTGTTCATAAATTCAGTTGTCATATGCTTTACATTTCACATGCGATACAGGACAATTTTTATTTTCTTGATGGCGCTTGTCGGGGTATTTTATCCTTACAAAAGAGGAGCTCTATATACTGCCTTGCTGGTTATATATGCACTCACTTCTGGCGTTGCCGGATACACTTCAACCTCTTTCTATTGTCAGCTCGAAGGAACTAATTGGGTAAGTAGTGTAATATTCCCATAGTTACTGATCGTTATGTTCATAGACTAAACGTTTTATCTCATTCGAGTTATAACTATAATGTTACTTTAGCTGTATTGTGCATTTTCAGTGTCTTAGCTGATTAAACATAAGACTACTTGCGTGTAAGAAACACAAATGACAAGGTTCAAATGCACAGTTTAGATTACTGTCGTGGAACTGGCGAAGGCCTATCCACTTTCGCCACGAGTACTGAGAAATGACTTATCATAAGAATAGTTAAGAGTTCTCTGGTATAACTAAGAGGGCATAGTTATGCTGTTAAAGGCTCGTTCAAAGCGTGCTTAAACCCTGAAGCTCAGTGAATCCTACTGGTGCACTTCGTCCTTGCTAAAACGTTATGGTGCTAGGGCATATCTACCTTTTCTAATAGGTTACAGTGCCGGATCCAGGATTTTCACTAACAGATTCAAAATATACTAATGAAGAAGTTAAGGAGATTCAACATTTACTATGTACACACCAAAAACGTGTCTTTTTAACATTGTATATAGTGCAAATTTTTGACAAAGGAGTTCAGATAGATCTGTTCTTTAAGGGAACAACATCGTATGTGTAGCTTAGCTATAGTTTTTTCATTCTTTTGTTCAAATAATCACTGATCGTGTTTACTGATTACGTTTACTTGCATTACACATTGGCACTTTTCTTTGCAAAAGCCCATGTTCTAATTGCGCTTCGCGCCTAAAGCTCCAACAGAATTTGGCTTGTTGATTTGCTAAGTACTAACTCGAATATTGACTTTTCCTTTAACAGGAAAAGAATCTGGTATGGACCGGGTGCCTCTTCTGTGTCCCTCTCGCATTAACATTCTGCTTCCTCAATTCGGTTGCAGTTAGTTATAGTTCTACTGCTGCGCTACCATTTGTCACAATTATGTTAATAGTACTCATGTGGACATTAGTGACATCGACACTACTTGTATTAGGCGGAATTGCTGTCAAAAATAGCAGTACGGGCTTCCAATTTCCATGTCGGACCACAAAGAATCAGAGAGAAATTGCAGTACTCCCTTGGTACCATAGTACCATCCCTCAGATGGTGATGACAGGACTCTTACCGTTTAATGCCATATGCATCGAGCTCTATTACATATTCGAAAGTGTATGGGGTCAAAAGATTTACACAATTTACAGAATATTGTTTATAGTCTTCATTCTTCTGCTGATAGTAACCGCCATTGTCACTGTTGCATCAACTTATTTCCAACTTGCCACAGAAGATCATAAATGGTGGTGGAGGTATGATTGCTGGCTTTCTTAGTTATTCTGAAGTACCTTGCAGTTAATGTTGTTCGGACTCTTCAAAAATGTTGACAGGTACATGTCGCGTCCTCTAGAAGTAGTGCATTTTTGGAGGATCTGACATGGCCGCAACAACATTTTTTGGAGAAACCGAGCAATATATAACTTGCAGTTATAACCAACCAAAGTTCATTTTCTGGTGTTATTGGCTAATTGCAACCGGAATAGGACTCTTAACGACTAAATTTTCCCTCGCTAAAAGCCTTATTTCTTGTAGTTTTACTTTGTCCATCGCAGATCATTTCTCTGTGGTGGACTCTTCAAAAATATTTTCACCTACATGTCGTGTCCTCTAGAAGTAGTGCATTTTTGGAGGATCTGACATGGGCGCAACAACATTTTTGGAGAAACCGAGCGCTATATAGCTTGCAGTTATAACCAAACAAAGTTTATTTTCTGCTATTATATATTGGCTAATAGCAACCGGAATAGGACTCAATGACTAAATTTTCCCTCGCTAAAAGCCTTATTTCTTGTAGTTTTACTTCATTGCAGGTCATTTCTCTGTGGTGGACTCTTCAAAAATGTTGACATATACATGTCGTGTCCTCTAGAAGTAGTGCATTTTTGGAGGATCTGACATGGCCGCAACAACATTTTTGGAGAAACCAAGCAATATATAGCTTGCAGTTATAACCAAACAAAGTTGAAGGGGAGCCTTGGAGTAACTGGTAAAGTTGCTGCCATGTGACCACGGGTTCAAGCCTTGGAAACAGCCTTTGGCAAAAATGCAAGGTAAGGCTGCGTACGATACACCCTTGTGGTGGGGCCCTTCCTCGGACACCGCGCGGTAGCTTTAGTTCACCGGGCTGCCCTTTTTTTAGTTATAACCAAACAAAGTAAATTTTCTGGTGTTATATATTGGATAATAGCAACCGAAATAGGACTCTTAACGACCAAATTTTCCCTTGCTGAAAGCGTTATTTCTTGTAGCTTTACTTACATCGTCACAGGTCATTTATCTGTGGCGGACTCGTCAAAAATGTTGTCAGGTACATGTCGTCTCCTCTAGAAGTAGTGCATTTTTAGAGGATCTGACATGAGCGCAACAACATTTTTGGAGAAACCGAGCAATATATAGCTTGCAGTTATAACCATACAAAGTTCATTTTCTGGTGTTATATATTGGCTAACAGCAACCAAAATAGGACTCTTAACGACCAAATTTTCCCTCTCTAAAAGCCTTATTTCTTGCAGTTTTACTTACATCGTCGCAGGTCATTTCTCTGTGGCAGACTCTTCAAAAATGTTGTCAGGTACATGTCGTCTCCTCTAGAAGTAGTGCATTAAAACTTTTTGGACTGAAAAGAGAGTTGGTGACGATCAAGGACAGATTTGGAATTTCACTTCTATCTTAATAGTTACGAGTATTTTTAATATTTCATACAACAATAAATCTATACATACTCTAGCACATGCGGAGGGTGTTTGGTGATCCAGTTTTTAAATTCTGATTGGAACTATTAAAAGGGGTATGAAGGAGGTTATGTACTATTCCCAAGAGCTGATACTTGCTAAGAAGATAGGAAAAATGAACATCCTAGCACCAAAAATTCAACTTCTTATTCCTGGGAATAGTCAGCAAACTACAACCTTTTTGGATTTAATGCACTTCTAGTGACTAGAGCGCTCTCTCTCTCTCTCTCCAAAATAATGATATGTTTATCTATAAGAGAAGGCTATATCTTTTTCTTGTTAAACTAATTTGGTGTGAATGTTCGTGTATTTTCTAATGTCCAGATGTACTAAAAGCATGCCACTTCAGAGGTAGCTGGTCCCTTTGGCATCCTTGAGTGATCTGCTTATTAATTTAATTGGTTGGTAACAGATGCATATATATATATATCTATGGATAGTTTGGGAAGGATTCCAACTACATTATAGATGTGATGTAACAATATTTACTTGGAATAGATAAAGGGCACGTTCACACATATAAACTTGAGTTCATTTGTTTGTTGGGATTGTGATTTTGGCCAGTGTATGTGGCATGGAATTGGTTTGGGATATGCTCATTAATGAAAGGGACCCTTAATGAAAGTTGCAAACTACTATGTGAATGCTTAATTAACTTGGAAATTTCTGTGAAAGCTCCCTTGTACTTGATGCCTTTCCCGCCTTTACTGATGTTAAAATGTGCACTATGTTGTTTCGTGTGCATGTGGAATTTCTATAATACTATGCCTGATGGTTGTATCGTTGTTGTGTCTTGTACGTAATTGTAGTTGCTTAACCACTATGGGTAATTAACTCTTATCACTTGATGACTAAATACAGTATGACTGTAATAGTAGTCAAAGTGCTGATTTATTTGCCTGGCATGATTCTTCTTGCATACGTTAGGTTCCTTGTCTGTAACTTGTTCTGCTGTGGTTATTGTTTATTGTACAGTGTTAGGCAGTTAGTCTAACACCAGTTATGCCATCTGGAAGACGCATCAAAAGCGCCGAAGAACATGAATGGAAAAAAATTCAGTGGTGAACAGATTGTGTAGATTATCTCAGGTCACAACCTATAAGAAGAATAAGCTGTTTTCTCTACAGCAAGGTTTACTCTTACTATAGAGATTTGATTCATTCTCTGGAGTGCTACATCTTGTAGAGGAAATGTGTTATGATATGGAAGTAGATGCATGCCAACCTTAAGAATATTGGTTTTAGCTTTGGTGTCTATACTGAATTTCTTTTGTGGGGCATTCATCTTGCTGGCATAAGGCATATAGAATGTAATCTGTAAGTCGTAAGAATCAGAGTCTGACTTGAACAGGAAAGTATATTTTTAGTGTTTGATGAAGCCACGGTTTGTTAAACTCCGCGCATGCAAGCTTAGCAAATCATAGTAGGTCCAAAGTCTGAATAAAGGAGGAGGATCATGGTAGTTTGTCAACCAGCTTAGAATAATCTGATTATGGTGAAGTTTATGAATACCGAGTTCTATGGGGCTTGACTACATAGAATGCGTTCTTGAATAGATTCAAAAGGATTTTTACGTTGAAAAAAAAGGACGTAAAAGACTCATATATCCGGAACCAAATGGTTTGGACTAAAGCGTACTTGATTAAATCAATGATTCTTTCTAGTGCAACTTTTCTTTTCACACTCTAATGTTCTTGTTGAATTGTGGATATTTATGTTGCATGTCTACATGAATATGATGCTATCTTAAATCTTTCACGAGCAAGGACCGGAGTTCAGGGAAATGAGGGGATGGACTGTATCCCAATAGGAGCATTGGCCATCCTGACACTCAGCATATGCCTCAAGATTTTGTAAGGAACTACTCTGATCCTATGCAGGGTGGTCTCCTTGGGTGCCTCCTCAATCATGTCCTCCACAAGGTCCTCAGGCTCTATAATCTCATTAACGAGTAAGCTCTCTCGATTGAGTTAAAACATTCCTCCATATTCCCAGTTATAATCTGTTAGCTCTATTCTCAAAAGTTAAACCATTTGATACAAATCATAACTTATCTAACCTTTTGCTACAAATTGTACCTTCTTGAACTCTAAATATGGCTGCACCTTGCAGGAAGGGAAAATTATGTAAGCTGCTTCTTGCTCTTAACTATTTCCCTCTGCACCTCCATTTGCATGTATGGACTTCCTTTTCTTGCTAAATGCAAGCCTTGTGAGTCATCCCTATCAGAGTCTTGTCCTGGCACTGGAATGAGAGGAAACTACAAACATTTCAACTGCCCAAATGGTTACTACAAAGATCTGGCCACTCTTATCCTTACAACAAAGGAGGACGCGATCAGAAACATTAAAGTTGATTGATCACAATATGAAAAAATGGATATGCTATTGTAGAATTTATAAATAGCCTATGTACCAATGTAAATAGGCAACAATCAATATGATATGTGAATGTCTTGCGAGCATTCAGTAGTATGATATTTCTATGGTTTTATAAAACATACATTTGAGATCTTATGATATGTTCATCGTGATGATATTGTTAAATATTCAAATGTATTTATATATGCGGCAGTTAGTTTATATTGATCTTTATATACAAGTTGATTATTAAGATTGATAGCAAAATTAGGCGTTGGGCCCGTGCAAATACCTATCTAGTTGTATTTGAAACGAAAAACAGGACAAAACATGTTTCATCATTTTAGTACAACTTAATCTTTATTTTTGCTAAACAATATATAGTAACTCCTACTAAAGAACCAAAAGTAAAAAAAAAAATTAAGAAGAAAAAATGTGCGACAATGAAGTAATAAAGGAATTCATGACATCAAAATATGTAACAATAAATATCTACTTTATGCATAAAAGATACTTCACCTCATCAGTTACTTTTGGTTTCGTTTGTGAAGGACCTTCTAAGTGTACAATATCTTCATCCATTAATTTCACAATCTCATATAAATCACGAGGTTGATTCTCCCTGACTACATTTCAATCTTTGTTGGAATTATCATTAGCATAAAATACTTAAGATGTTTGTTCCGTTATAATAAAAGGCTCATTTATTTTTAAAACTCTATCCTGATTTACACACACGAAATCATATTCATCTTTTTAACTCTTTTTGTTTTACCATACACATCAAATTAGTTACACCATAAATCCTATGTTGGCATAGACCATAGTATATGCTATAGGTGAGAACCAAAAAAGGTTGCACTGAGCAGATAATCCAGGAAGCAGGGGCATTTTAATCTCATTATTAAAAGAGTTGCAATTTTATACCTGCAACGCCAAGAATTCAACTGGACTATCCAATATTACTTCACCTCGGTGTGTCAAATTTTCACTCTTGTAATCTTAACTTCCTCCGAAAGAGGAATTGGATGCAGGGGTGTGTCAAGAGTAAAGCTAGTAATGTATTTGCTTTAGACCTCCAAAATATTAAGGCCTCAAAAATTTTTAAACAGTGAATTTAGTTATTTTGTTTCACTTAAAACAATTCGTATAAAAAATGTCAAAATTTTGTATAAAAGGAAAAAAACCCTCTATGTTTTATCAAAAATATTTTAGAACTTTCAATTAAATAACTTAAATCTTTGTATTAATAAATGAAATTTTTACAATAAAATTCAAGGTAATATATTGCAGTCACATCACTAGCATCTTATTAACTAAAATTATTCTTTAGTTTTATATTATCATGTGACTTTAACTAAAATCTTTATGTCATTTAAAAGAATTACATTAAAAACATTAAGTGTCTTTCGATTAAAATTTTGTTGTAAGTCACTGATTTTATTGAGTCGTCTTTCTTTGATTGGATGTTCATCTTTAGTTCATAGTTGATTTCTGTTGTAAAGGTTCAATGAAACATACTATCAATGAAGTTTAGTATTTGTTTTGAATTTAATATCAATGAAACATTTAATATTTGATTTCTATTTTAAATGTTTCATTGATATTAAAACAGAAATATTAAATTCAAATTATAGCACTAACTTGTGCAAGAGTCTTAACTGTGATGAGATGCTGCTTTGTAATTCAATTGCGAATACGTCTCATGTTCTTCAATGTACTGCGATTTGGAGCATTAAAAGCTAACCATTTCATCATGTTTGAGTTCGTCTTAATTGTCATTGATGATTTTGAATATGTTGATTTAGGTAATAGTAAAGGTATATATAATGCGCATTTTGAGGAAAGAAATCGCGCCTTTGAGGCTTCATTGAAAGTTTACCCGTTTTCAATTTCATCTTTAGGATCGCCAGCGGGGCATCAAAATCAGCCGTCCATAGCACTTAATCCAACGATTGGCTTTTTCAATTTCAGCTTTTGATAAGGATCGCCAACATGGCATTAAATCTCACCTTACATAGAAAATACAAACTTATCTAAGGGTTCAAATTCAATGTGTATAAAAATTCAGATTGCCAGCATAGCATCAAAATCGGCCGTCCATAGAACTTAATCCAACGGTTACCTTTTCCAATTTAACCTTTTGACAAGAATCGCCAACGTGACATTTAATCTCACCTTACATAAAAAACACAAACTAATCTAAGAAATTCAGGATTGCCAGCATGGCAACAAAATCAGCCGTCCATAGCACTTCACTTTAATCCAATGGTTGAGATTTAGCCAAGACTTATTCTTTCAAGCCAATTAATTGAAAAACAATCAATAATTTAATATTTAATATTTTTTAATTATCCTTGTATTTTAATTAAGTAAAAAAATACTTATTAATTAATTAAAAATAGAAAATTAATTTTGAGTTTTTTTACAATGTATATTAAAATGTTTTTTTTTTTATATAATCCATTTGAAAATAAATGTTTATTAACTTTGTTTTAAGTTATTTAACATTAAATTTTTCTTTTTAAAAGATTAGTCTAAAATAATTTGTTTATACAAAGTAATTTTCAAATGAATTAGAAAAAAATAAATTTTAATTTTTTAAAATATTACCTCTATAAATTATTAATTTTAAATTGAAAATAATTATAAAATAAAATTACTTTTTAGATAGTTATTTATCACATTAGAATGTTCTAATTGGACTCTTATCAAGTTTTGAATTGAAAAATTAAGTGTTTGAATTTGAAGTCATATCCTTTAAATATTTTTTTTTCATTATCTTAAAAATAGAAACTCATAATTAAAGAATTCTGATAGATATTTTCTATTTCAAATTTATCACTTTAAAATTTAAATGCTATAAAATATATTTAAATATAATCTTCTATTTCATAAACTTATCTATATCAAATATAATGATAAATATATTATTATTATTATTATTATTATTATTATTATTATTATTATTGATAAATATAAATAATATATATTTGTCGTATGTATCTAAAACTTATTCTTACTTGCAATTATGTTAAAATTTTAAATATAAATTAAAATTTAATAATTAAATTCAACGCATATATCTACTTGAAATAACTTTATATATCTAAGTTGTCAATTTATTTTTATAAAAAAAAATTAACAAACAAAAAAAAAGAAAGAAAGAAAAGAAAAGAAGAAAACGTGCAAAGAAAAAAAAGATAAACTATTAGAATATAAATAAGACTAATAAATTATTAATTTTAAATTAAATATAATTATAAAATAAAATTACTTATTAGAAATAGTTATTTATCACGTTATAATGTTCTAATTGGACTCTTATAAAGTTTTGAATTGAAAGATAAATATTTGAATTTGAAATACCTTATCCTTTTAATAAAATGATTTTCATTATCTTAAAAATAGAAACTCATAATTGAAGAGTTCTAATAGATATTTTGCTATTTCAAACTTATCTCTTTATAATTTAAATGCTCTAAAATATATATAAATATAATTTATTTAAATATTAATAAAATATGAAAATTTTATAAAAATAAAAATAATAATATAAATAAATAAATAATAATCGTAGTACATATGTAGTATAACTAGTTTAGGTGTACGCGCCTCACGCGTGTATCTCACTTTATTGAGTTCAAATGTTACGCTAAATAGGATATTTATCTAAATAACAAAGATAAATACAATAATTAAATTTAACATCTTTTGGATAATTTATTTAGTTAAACCTAACCTTTACCAAAGAAATTTGTCAAAGCCGATCAACATTCATCTACTACCTGTAAACTGCAACAAAACAATATGATGATAGAGACATCAAAACAATATAATTACACCAAAATTTTCTCAAAGCGGTCTGACACTCATCTACCATCTGTAAACTATAACAAAATAATACTATAATAGAGATATCAAAATAATAAAACTAAACTTAACCTTTACACATAAATTTTTTTTCAAAACAGAGATATAAAAATAATATAATTAAACCTAGCCTTTACCTAAAAAAATCCTCAAAGATGACTGACATTCATCTACCACCTGTAAATTCATCTACGACCTGTAAACTACAACAAAATAATACAATAGTGATTACAAAGCTTTAACTTTGGTGAAAATAATTATTCTTGTGTGAGCGAAAATTTTGACCCTCAAGAGTGACTTGAATGAAAACAAAGAAGATATATATATACACATACATTGCATTCTATTATGTTGATAAAAACGGTGAAGAAGTTGAGGGTTAGAAAATTAAGCATCCACCAATCATATTTTCCCAATAAGTAAATTGATTTCTTCGATAGTTTAACGTGCATCTCAATAGTATTTTCTTAATAGAGTCCTATTTTAGGAGTATTTTTCTATACAAGAAAAAATATTAATTGATTCTCCTTTCATATATTTTAGGAGTCTAGTTAATATAATAAAAATAATTAAATAATAATAAAAGAATAGTGAAAAGACAGTTTTGTAGAAGCGTCTTTTAATACAGGACGAAAAGTTCAAATCACTTTTCTAAAGTTCTTTACCATTTTAATATATTATAGATTATAGATATAGATACATCAAATATATTTACAAAAGTGTTATTGTGTTTTCTTTTTTTCTTTTTCAAGATTTTATTTAAAAAAAAAGTAAATTAACGTGGGTAATTAGTTGAAGGCTACTTCTAATAAGGAATAACTTCTTTTCCAATTATACATCTTCTTAAAAAGATTTTTTAAGTGTTATTATGTTTTCTTTTTTGACTTTTTTCGGATTTTTTTTTAAAAGGAAATCAACATGGAGAATATTTGAAGACTACTTCTAATAAAGAGCAACTTCTTTCCAATTATACATTTTAATTAAAAAATAAAAAAGAATTAGAAAATCTTGACCATATAAGTTTTCGTATATTTAGGAGTGTTATTTTTTTATATTTATTATCGTCAATATATTATATTATAATAATTGAAAGAAATAGGTGAAAAGACAATTTTGCCTATTGCAAAAACTTTTAATGAAGGAAAAAATTCAAATCATTTTTCTAAGGGTCTTCACACTTTTAATATACTATAGATAATAATAATAATAATAATAATAATAATAATAATAATAATAATAATAATAATTTTAAAAATGGTGATTTGTCTTTCTAAAAATAAGAAAAAAATTAGAAGTCTTATAATATTATAATTAAAGATTTGAATTAAAATTTAAAATATTTAAATTTTTAAAATATTAGGTTAAACTCTAACTATATCATAATCATAATCATAATATATACGTAAATAATAGTAGAAGTAATAATAATATTACACACGTGTTACTGTTGTTTGTAGTATACTACTACTACTACTACTGTTGTTTGTAGTTTACTTTTTTTTAATTGGAAAAAGGGGACAATTTTAAATTCAAAAAATTGAAAGATAAATGCAGAGAAATTTATCGGTTTTAGGTCTTTCATGTTCCATCTAATAAGATAATTGTAGTTTTATTTTGATTTTGAATTTAAGTTTATCAATAAGTTGACTGTTTCAATTTTGAAATTTCTAATTTAAAACGTTATCTATATAAAGCCATCAACATTGATCATTTCACACAAATATGTTCTTGCTACTATTCAAATTTTCTCTTCTTTTTTTCTCCTACTAGGTGAGTAGACATATTAAAACTTGAAAGTAGGTTGCTAACTATTATCATTTGGATGCAAATATTTATTTATTGCAACTTTTTATGTTGTTATGAAGTTGATTTTAAATATTTATTTATTATCATTATAAAGTTAATTTATTTTAGAGGCAATCAACGGGCATTTGGTGTATTTTATGTACAATTATTATTGATTATTTTTCTTCATTTTGTTCTTTGTTAGAAATCGTGTATTTATGATATTTGGCTTACCTTTTATCACCTGATGCTTTGTACAAATTGGTGTTAAATTTAAGTTGGTATAGATTTTGATTTATTGTGTTCATGTAAGTTTATGCGGACAGCGAATTTCTTCGATTATCCTATATTTATGTGTAATACTATTAAAAAAAATTAGAAAAAAATATAACAAAGAGAGTTAAAAACTTATTGTTAATGTCGGTATTATAATTTTTTAATGAGCATGATGCATTTGTAATGTGTTTATATCTTTAATGAAGATACCCGCAAAAGAACGGTATAAAATAAACTTTTGACGTAGTTGCTATAGTTGTTTGTTTTTGTTAATATGTTTATGAAATGTCTTTTATTTGATTGAATGAACTATCATTTCTTAGCAATAATCATTTATGTGGAATATATATTTATATTTTGTTATAGAGTACTTTTACCATGGATAAAGAGATTATAGGTAATGTTCATCAGATTTCTCTGAGTAGCAATCAAGGTATGTTGTTTATGTTTAATTTATATTTTTAATTTTTATTAGTATTTATGATTAATATTGTATTTATCTTTTATCATAGATGTATCTATCATGGATAAAAAGATTACAGCTGATGTTCATCATCAGATTTCTCTGAATAACTATCAATATATGATTTTATGCTTAATTTATTTTAAATTATTTTATTATTATTTATTATTAACATTATATTTATTTTTTTGTCATAGATGCATCTAAGGAATCTGAAATTTCCATGGAGATAATGTACGTAACTATTTCAAAAATACAAAAAAATATTTGAGAAATCAACAAGTACAATAGAGACTCGAAATATATTAAAGGAGATTTATCAAATCAGTTTCATAAAAAATAAATGTAAATATATTTGTATGTGCATAAATATTATTATGTCACAACTTTTTATCTTAATAAATTTCTCTTAAGCATAAAGACGACTCTGGAATAATACTACATTACATACCTACCTTTTTTAAGAGGTTATCAAATAAATTTGTAGGTATTTAAATACTTCAATTTATTTATTCTCAATAATTTTACTTGAAATTATATTTATGAATAAATTTTTATTACTAATTTTGCGCTTTTGTTTATATTATATAACAAGTGGTATCTTTTCATTCATTTTGAGTAGTTCCTTATAATATTGAATTATTTTTAATCCTAGAAACAAAGGTAATAATTATATTTAAAATCTAAACTAATATAAATTAAAAGTAAACATGAGATAAAATTATCGCCAATAGATGTGAAGTGTTTAGTTTAAATACGAATTTAGCGTAAATTTTAAACAATAAGTTCACCTAAAAAATTAAATTAGATTATATTAGAGTATTCTTCTATTATATATTTTTTTTTGGTAAAATCTACTCTATATTTCATTTTATTATTTATGTTACGCATAAAAAGAAAACCTCACAATTCTAATTTCAGTAAAACAAGACTTATTAATTAACGAAATTTAAATAGATAAACAATCAACCAATATTTTTATTTATCTATAATAATAATATAAAATTATAATTTTAAAAAAAAATACTCAAATTACATCTCTATTTATATTTTGTAGTAACATAAAGCTATAATTTAAAATAAAGTATGATAGATAAATACAAATAATGGGAATATTATAAATCATACAAGTTAGGAAATAAACTAAATTTCAAGAATTAGAAAAATACATATTTATTTATACATTTAAAACAAATAATAAGCAAGAATATTAAACAAATTGGTAAGTTATTTACAAGTATAAATAATACATAACTCTAAGTCAAGACAATACTAGAATATAAGTTGCAATCATAGTGTAAAAACTTTGAAGGGTGTGACTTTCTGTTTAGATAAAAAAAAAAAGTATTGTTTAACTATAACAAGCCGAATTTTAAATAATACATATAATGTAACGAAAATTTTGATAAATAGTAACTAAAAGTTTGATAAATAATGAATTACAGGAATATTAAAATAAAAAAATTTAAGTAACTTAAATTTTAAATTAGCATTGTATGTTTTGAAATAAGTAAGAACATAAATATCAAAAGATACAAGAAAAAATAATTAAATACAATAAAAAAAATATAAAGATGGGGGAGTGGGTGGGTGGGGATAATATTTTGAACTAATCTTGAGAATATAATGTAGTAATTAGATAGTACATATATTACTGTCTATAAATTTTAAATTGAAAAGATGTGAATAATAGAATAACAATTTAAAATAAAAAAAAGTCACAAGTAAACAAAATTAATATATTTATTTCATATTAATCAAAAAAGCACTTAGTAACTACATTATGTCAAGTGATAAGCTATTAAAAATTAATATTAACAAGGTAATAATAAATTTAAATAGTGAGCAACATAATAAATAAAATATAAAATATAAAAGTTTTTAAGGGCGGGCGGGGGGGGGGGGGGGGGGAATGGTTTGGGGGTAGGGGTGTATTTCATTAAGGAACAATATGTTAATTAGATTCCGATCTAACATGCTTGAACATCACAATTCGAAAAGATTAGAAATAATACTTTTATTTGCGCATCACGCAGGTATGTATACTAGTTTGTTTATACAAAGTACTTTTCAAAGGAATTAGCAAAAAATAACTTTAAATTTTTTTAAAAAATTACCTTTGTTTTGAATTTTATTTTAACCAGTATGCATACACGCATGATGCGCGGACAATATTAAAGAATGTAATTGTGCTATACATTATGTGGAACTTATATTATATACTTGTATATTTGAAAAAAAAAAATCATTTGAGTTAGTATATTAATGAGTGATACCTTTAAGTTCATTATTGTTAGTTGCATATTTATTTAAGGGGACATATTTTATAACCATGTGTGACGTATTATGAATTTTTATTTAGATCACATGCCACTAATGCTATACCACTACTTCTAAGATGAAACTTCTTCAGCCAAAAAATCAAAATTATTTGTTGCTTCGGATAGATGTTTTCGTAAGTATATACATGCATGAAAATCTAATTGTTATAAATAAAATTAGAAAAATATTAATAGATTTTTTCATGCTTTTTCATTTTGTATTACCCCAAGTAACAACATAAATACGATAAATAAAGAAGTCATCATATCTGTTCATTCTACAAATTCTTGTAAAGCGAAATAATTACTTTTTCATTAATTTATTATACTTGATTTATATCCTATCTAACTCAATATTTCATTTACTACAAAAAAGAAGAAGAAGGCATTGTATACATAGCTTTTACATTTTAGAATCCACCACAATCATTATCAAGTTTCATTAAGTCTTGCCATAAGATAATTTACATTACTTTAGAGATGAAATCATTCTTTATATTCATGATTTTTTTTAACGGACATGCACAGATAACATTGTAGAATATTTGAAGAAATTCTATAATCTCTTTGTAAATTAGGCCACATATGCTCTTTACTTCCTTCTAATGATAATCTTGATAATGGCCGAAATATTTTGATAAAACATCTTACGGTGTTCTTTTACATTACCCTTTTTTAATCCCTCGCCTCTCTTTTCACGACCTGTCAGGAAAAATTGAATTGTGAGATGAAGAAAATTTTTGGAATTTTATTGTCAGACGTATTTGTGTCTCTCTATCTTCAATGGTAAGATTTGTGAACATTTATCTTTTCAGACCTTGCTTGTAGTATTTTACTGGTTATGTTATTATTGTCAGAGGTATTTATAGTTAAATTGAACTTTCTTGAATAAGAAATAAAATATTACGTTTAAAAAATGAGATAACAGATCAAATATAGTACTATAAATTTAACATGCATTGTATCAACTCTTAACAAAGGTAAATTTAATAATACACTTTATGATGAAAAACTATATACGATTAAAGGAAATAAATCATTTAGTTACTTGATAATTTATCGAGAGATACATCAAAAATATAAAATGAGGTCATAGAATATAATTTATATAATTTTGATGCAAAATTAGAATCTTCACTAATGTCATGTATAGTTTTTTTCCTATCCATGGTCACATGAAACATAAAAATTAATACATTGTGTATATAAACAAATCAAGTAGATATTAATACGAATCAATATCCTTAACACAAAAGTACATAGTAAGTGAAATAAATTATATAAATATACTTTTGAATCGCTTCATGTCTGGTTGTCCCATTATGAATCCTCTCATTTACAAATCATACAATAACAATAACATATTTAGTATATTTTCACAAAGTGAGGTCTTACTTTTGAATTGCTCTACGTCTGATTGTCTTATTATGCTTGTGAAATTTTACTGGGTATATTATTGTTGTCAAAGGTACTTGTAGGTGAATTGAACTTTCTTGAGTAATAAATAAATATTTATTTTTTAAAAAATAAGATAACAGACTAAATATAGTACTATAAATTTAATATGTATTATATCAACTCTTAACAATGGTAAATATAGTAATACACATTATGATAAAAAAAACTATATACAATTAAAGAAAATAAATCATATATGCGGGACTTTGAGCTGTAGGTGACAAAAGAGTTTCAAAATGTCGTGTAGCTGACACAAGTCTTAATAATTGAGTGGAGGTGACAATTACTTTATTAAGGATTAAGAAAGTTGAGAAAATTTCAAAATAACCCAAAAGTTTTTAAATTTACACTTTGATTCAAATATTTACCTAATATAACGGAAAACAGAGGAAAAAAAGGCACGTTTCTCTCTCTTCTCATCCGTTGTTATTTTCTCTCTCTTAGCAATTTTTGTTGTTCATTGTTGTTGCGCAATTTTTATTGTTCATTGTTGTTGCGTAATTTTTATTGTTCATTGTTGTTGCTACTTTATTCATCATCTTCTACTTCATTATCATCATCTTCTACTTCATTTTCATCTTCATCTTCTTCTTGATGACCATTTTCGTTGTTGAATAAGAATTAAAAAATTGAATAAGAATTAAAAAACCAAAGTCGACTAAAATTGAATTTTTCATCAAACAAAAAATAACATACATTAGGTATAGATATCCGATATAAAAAAATTAAAATACATACGCTAAAACAAAAAATACATTCTAATTATTTTTATTATCATCAGCATCATTATTATTGTCAGCTGACCAATCTTCAACCGGTAGCAGCAGGGCCCTCTTCATCCTGCGAATCTCTCAGAGAATCCTTTCTCTCGCGGTGCTTAACTCCCACTGCAGGTTATTAACCTGCCTCTGAAGTTACCACACTCTGTCCGCAGAATAACAATGTCCCAAACAGGATCATCCATATCTAAAACACGCATAAATTGACAATAAACGTAGACACAAAAGTAAAGAAAAGAGTTTGAATATAATACAATGTATACTACCAACTGGTAGATTTAGACAGGCCAAAAGGCACGACTGTTCTGCTCCATTGTATTAATTACATTCAAATTGCTGGTATTTTATTTTCTGTGAAAAGTCGCGACTTTTTCTTTTACATTAATACTTCTCACCTTTTCAAAATAATTTGAGAACTAGATAACAACCGTTATTATTGAGATGGTGCAATAGATCGTCCATCTATCGCAACAGATTTATCATTTGTTGCAACAGATGGTATATATGTGCACCAGATGAGACATCTGTTGCAATATATGAATTATCTGTTGCAACAGATGGACCATATGTTGGAGGAGATGTTTTGATTTCTTCCAACAGCTGATTCATCAGTTGCAACAAATGAAGATTTCGATTCATTAGCTGTTTTGAATGTGTTAAGATAAAAAGTAACGACTCTTCACATTTTTTTTTTAATAGTCATCACATTCGTGTAGATGAATAAACAACACTGTCTGACATGTCTTGATGGGGTAGGAAGATAAGGTGCATGCAATGAATCCACTTTCATGCGTAGGAGTTATGTATTATTGATCAGGCTACTTTGACAGACGCATATAAAGTGTAATAATTTTGTGAATGTAGTTTTTTACCGATTAGACACTGATCCTTCAAACAAGATCATGCGTTGTACAATTTAGTTTAATAGGTATGAACTGATAAGGCCGAAGGGTTCCAAGATGGTGGTATCGATACCCTATTACAATTTAATAACGGTTTATGCTGATGTTTTTGTGTCAAGTTTGGGGAAGGGTTTAAGTTTTTGGCGGCAGTTTAAATATCCAATAGTGATTAGACCGATTTTAATGGCGCAATGGACTTCTTGAAAGTCCTCCGAAGCCTCGCACTGTAGCAAAAAATGATGGAACCAATAGAAATTTCCCTGGTTCAAATTTATATGTATGGATTGCTGGAGGAGACTTTTATACAATAGAAAATGCTTGGGATTATACCTATGCAGGAAGGGGGAGGTGGAGAAGGCCATATATCATCTCAGACCTTGTTTAAGAGGAAACACAAGGAAGCAAGCAAGGAACTTCTAGCGAATCTGGCCAATGAAATTGACATGAGAAATGAAAAAAATTGATGATCTTTAAATATTGAAGTGTATCCAAATATAAAAATCCGTCAGTCGTTGAAGGAAAAGAAAAATGGTCAACAGGACTGGAGCTGGATACTTTGCTTGAGAATGCAACTAGCGAGTGTGGCCACAATGAATACTCTCACAAAGTGCAGGACCAGAACTCTAAGAAAGCTGCTTTGCGAGCACAGGAAATTGGTAAGATTGTCGGTCAGAATTAAAACCTGAACCAACAACTCCTGAATTAAAAACAAGGGAAGCCAAGACGTCAATTTTTGAAGTCTAACTTTCATGCCATGCCTTCTATTTGTGACTACGATCAGGTCAATAGCATTAGAAACAAAATGTTTTAAAGTTGGGCAGAAATTCCATGCCTTGTTGTTTCCACTGTCTTTGACCTGACCAGATCCATAAACAGGAGGCATGGGATTCAAGTTTAACTTGAGAAACTGCCACCTTGGCTTGATCCTGTATTTTTAATTCAGGAGTAGTTGGTTCAGGTTTCAATTCTGACCGATAATTTTACCACCTTCTGTGCTCACGAAGCTGCTTCATTTGAGTTTTGGTCCTGTACTTTGTGGGTCTTCATGGAATCCATGCTCGCTAGTTGCAGTCTCTAGCAAAGTGACCAGCTCCAATCCTCTTGACCATTCTTCTTTTTCTTCAACGACTGATGGATTTTCATTTTTAGATACACATTCACATTCGCAGCTCATCTAGTTTTTTCATTTTTCGTGTCAATTTCATCAGCCAATTTTGCTACACTTTCCTTCCTATCCTGTGTTTCCTCTTAAACAAGGTCTGGGATGATATATGGCTTTCTCAAACTCCCTCTTTCCACATAGGTATTCTCCCAAGCACCTTCTGTTGTATAATAGTCTCCTCCAGCAACCCATCTATATAAATTTTGATGAGGGGAATTTGTATTGGTTCCATCGTTATTTGCTGTAGTGTGAGGCTTCATAGGCCTTTCAAGAAGTCCATTGCACCATTAAAACCGGTCCAATCACTATTGGATATTTACACTGCTGCCAAAAACTTGAACCCTTTCCCAAACTTGACCCAAAAACATGAGCATAAACAATCATTAAATTATAACAGGGTATTGACACCACCTACTTGGTCCCTTAGCCTTACCAGTTCGAACCTAACAATCTGAACTGTAAAATGCCATATCTTGTTTGAAGGATTAACGCCTAATAGGGAAACAACAAACATTAACAAAATCATTATACTCGATATGTGTTTTCACAATAGGTTGACCAATTATACATACCTCCCATATATGAAGTGGTTCCATCTGCAAGCAGCTTATTCCTTTGAACCCATCTTTACTCTAGCCTTTAATGCTAATCGAGCAAAAATGGATCCAATTTTACTTTCTTTTATCTGCAAACAAGAGAAATACATTTGATGTCAAACAAGAGAAGAACAAAAAGAACATTATAAAAAGAAAACAAAAAATTAAGTGAATCAACAGATGACCAATCTGATGTAACAGATTACCCATCTGTTCAATCGATGAAGCATCTATTGCAACAGATGGATGATATGTTACAACAGATGATTCATCTGTTAGAATAAATCAAACCATCCTTGCTATTAGTTTGATTTCTTCAAATAGTTGCTCCGTCTGTACAAAAGGGTATCACAAAATTGAGTGAATCAATAGATGACCAATATAATGCAACAGATTACCCATCTGTTCAATCGATGGGTCATTTGTTGCAACAGATGGATGACGTGTTGCAATAGATGGGTCATTTATTGGAATATATCAAACCAGCGTTGCTACCGGTTTGAATTCTTCAAACAATTGCTCCATCTGTTCCAACAGCTGATTCATCAGTTGTAACAATTGAGGAAACTATTACAACACTACCAACATGTTCCAACAGGACTACCATCCCCAACAACAGCACCACTAAAATAACAAACAAAAGACATAAAAAAATATACTAACAACAAGGCTTTTTAAGTTCTCCCAACAGATGACTTTTTTTTGCATATTTTAATAAAAACAACGGTTCATTCATTCAAGACTTAAAAGTCACCTTTCCTTTAATTTTCTCAATAAATAGAAAACTGGTAATGGGTAAATCATTAATAGCAATAGATATAAATATCTAATTTAAATAACATACAAAGTAGAAGACGAGATGGAAAGAGTAATAGTGAACCATACCTGCAATGTCAAAAAAATAAAGGGATCAGAACATCCAGTTCAATTGAGAAAAGATATTCATCAGTTGAGATTTGAAAGGATCCTCATCCGAAAGAAGAGAAAAAAGAGAGGAAAAAAGAAAAGAAAGAGAATTGAGAATAAAAAAGAGAGATGAGTTGAGTCTTACTTTATGGATGAAGGAGAGAGTATTCTAGATATGGGTTTTAAATATTTATTAATAACTTTGAGGGGCACAAGGAGACGATAACATTGAAAAGACCAGATAAGACTACTCACTGAAGAGATTTTTGAGTTATCCAAGTAATATTTTTTACCACCTTAGTATTTTATCTTTTTTTTTTCTTGGATAGGAAATACCTAAATTGCTTTAAAAAAGGATCTTAAAACATCCAAGTGAAACATATGACAATTTCTGATTGAAAATTTCCAAAGCTCGACCATCTATCGCAACAGATGGCAGTGCCTGTTTGATAATTTATAATAGATGAGTAATATGTTACAACAGATGACTTAATCTGTTTGATTAAATCCAACAGAAAAGACATCTGTTGCAAAAGATTGAACATTTATTTTATACAATTTCAATTGACTTTATATGTTAGACTTAACCTAAATTGATTAATCTAGGACCAGAGGTGAGTTCTCATAGGGTCAACTACAACTTCAATTGAGTCTTTTGGAAATTACATGATGAGAAGGTATTGCGTTCCTCCCAACCAGAGTCATCGATCGATCACCCTGAGCTGAACCGATTCTTATTACTTTATATGTTCAACTAATGCCTTAATTAATTAATCTAGGACTAGGGGTGTGTTCTCATAGAGTCAAGTATAACTTCAATTGAGCCTTTTGATAATTGCATGATAAAACGGTATTGCGTTCCTCCCGACCAGAGTCGTTGATCGATCACTCTAAGATGAATCGATTTTTATTACCTCATATGTTCAACTAATACCTTAATTGATTAATCTAGGACTAGGGGTGAGTTATTATAGGGTCAAATACAACAGATGGCAATGCCTATTTGATAAATTACAATAGATGGGTAATATGTTATGACAAATGACTTAATCCATTTGATAAGTTACAACATATGGGTAATCTGTCGCAGCAAATAACTTATCTATTTGATAATTTATGATAAATGGGTAATCTTTTACAACAAATGATTTAATTTATTTGATAATTTACACCAGATGGTTAATCTGTTGCAACAGGTTAAACATTTATTTTTATACAATTTCAATTGAGTTCATATATTAGACTAATACCTAAATTGATTAATCTATGACCAGAGGTGAGTTTTCATAGGGTCAACTACAACTTCAATTGAGTCTTTTGGCAATTGTATGATGAGACGGTATTGTGTTCCTCCCGACCAGAGTTGTCGATCGATCACTCTAATCTAAACCAATTCTTATTACCTCATATGTTCTACTAATACCTTAATTGATTAATCTAAGACTAGTGGTGAGTTCTCATAGGGTCAACTACAACAGATAGCAGTGCCTATTTGATAATTTACAACAGATGGGTAATCTATCGCAATAGATGACTTAATCTGTTTGATATTTTACAACAGATGAGTAATCTGTTGCAGCAAATGACTTAATCTATTTGATAATTTACAACAGATGGTTAATCTATTGCAATAGGTAGAACATTTATTTTTATACAATTTCAATTGAGTTCATATGTTAGACTAATACCTTGATTGATTAATCTAGGACTAGGGGCGAGTTCTCATAGGGTCAACTACAACAGATGGCAGTGCCTATTTGATAATTTACAACAGATGGGTAACCTATTGTGATAGATGACTTAATCTGTTTGATAATTTACAATAGATGGGTAATCGATCGCAACAGATGACTTCATTGTTTAATAATGTACAACAAATGGGTAATTTGTTGCAACAAATGACTTAATCTAATTGATAATTTACAACACATGTGTAATCTGATGCAACAGGTTGAACATTTGTTTTTATACAATTTCAATTGAGTTCATATGTTCAACTAATACCTAGATTGATTAATCTAGGACCATGGGTGAGTTTTCATAGGGCCAACTACAACTTCAATAGAGATTTTTGGCAATTGCAAGATGAGAGGGTTAAAAATTATGCATATCTTTTATAATTTTAAAAAATAATTAAGATCAATTAGGACCAAATTAACATTTTCAAAACTTGTCATTCTATTTGAAATACAAATCAACCCATACAAATCATCCATTTGCGAGAAAAATATTTCATCATTTCAAATCTCGAGTTCTCACTCTTCTCTCTCTCAACAATATAGTAAAGACAACAACTACTCAATAAATTGCTCAACCCTTCACGACATTTCGATTTTCTTCTCATTTTCGACCACATAGGTGTTATTTTCGACTTCATTCTTGCTTGTATCAGTCGTTTCTCTGTCTTCGTAGGTAACAGAGTTCGAGAAGAGTTTAATATTTATTATTTTTTTCTAAAAAATAAGGGCTTTAAGTTAATGATGAAAAAAAAGCTTTTAGTTGTATTATCTTCGAGAATGGGTTTACACTTTTGAGTTTTGATGGTAAAATCGTAGGAAGAACTCGAGAAAACCATAGTTTTTATTGCAGTGTTCCGTTGACTGTAGTGATATTGTTAGACGGTGTTTGTGGTGGTGATGGTCATGGTGGTGGTGGTGGTCGTCGTTGTGGTGGCACTGGTGGTAGAAATTTGGTGGCATTGGTTGGTGGTGTTTGTGGTGAAATTGATTGGTGGTGTTTGTGGTGGCTGTCGATAGTATCGATATTCATGGTGTTTGTGGCATTGGTTGGTAGTGGTTGTTGGAGTGTCGATATTGGTGGTGTTTGTAATGTATTTTTTAAAATTTTTGCATACATCAATTGTAATGTAATTTTTGTTTTTCAGTTGTTTGTAGGTAAAACATGTCTCCCAAAAGAAAAGAAAGTGAAAGTGGATCAACATCTGACCACCCAACAAAAAAAGCTACAGTACAGAGAGATTCGGAGGAGCTTCCCGAACAATCTCAGTCAAGAAAAAGTGAAGCTGAGGAGAGATATGAAAATAACATTGAGGGAGATGGACAAGGGTCTGTAGATGGTGATGAAGAAAGTGAAAGTGAGAAAGAAGAGGAATTCGAGAGTGAGAAAAAGGATGATCATCAACATGATGATAATGGATCACCAATGGGGCGTGAATTAATATCGACATCCCAGCATGATCCTTTCAAAACTTTTAGTATTGACAGGTTTCAAGTTGCGATGTCGATAAATGACCCTGCAAATAAACTAAAACTAACTGGTGACTTTTACTTAAATGTCAGTTGGGCAAACCTTTTAGTTATTTTAGGAATATTATGAAGAACGAAAACATAGATGAACTTTTTACGAGGAGCTTCTTTGGACGCTTTCTTAAGCTGATTGTGGAGCCCCCTACCCGTTTACATATGATGATGGTATATGGTCTTCTCAAGCACAGGATCAAGTACGTGGGGATGATAAAGATTCAGAGGAGGAGGGTAAGAAGATGGATGAAATCTGGATCAACTACTGTGGCATACCAGTTTGTTTTGGCTTGCAAGAGTTTGCCATAGTGACGGGCTTGAGATGGGATCGTCCAGAAGAACCACCTATCGCCAAAGAAACAACCCGCAAAAGATCCAAGGCAAGCAGCAAAGCCAATAAATGCAAGGAAAAAATAGATGGGTTGTTAGACATTGCTCGACGTGGCTACAAAACATCAAATTTGTTGACAGATCTCAGGGACAAAACCATACCAAAGCAGTTCAGGAAGCAATTGTGCTTAGTTTGGTTTTCCCATTCGGTTATATTAACAAGAGACGTCAACAAGGTCATAGAAGATGATATGTTGGCGCGTGCTGAGGATTTTGATAAATTTAATAATCACACCTGGGGATATAACAACTTCTACTTGACTGTCCAATATTTATTGACAAAGCTATCCTCAGGGATGACCATATTATATGACTTTTCTTGGGCTTTCATGGTAAAATTAATCACTATTTTTACTCATCCATTAATTTATATTGAATATAGTTATTATGAATTTTTTTTGCTTGCTTTCTGTTTATATTTTTTAGGCTTAGGCATTTGAAGCCATTCCTCCCTTTCGAAAGTAGGTAATGGATTACCCGAATGAGTTTTCTCAGCTAAGGATGTTTAGGTGGTTGGCTGCAAAGAAAAACCTAAAAATTATGGAGGTTGATCTCTTTAACCCTCAGGATTATGATGTACGTCTTCTTCAAGTAAAATAATTTTACTCAATGAAAGATATTGAACATATGTTATATCTGGTGCAATAGTGTTATATCTGATGCACCAGATGGGACATCTATTGCGATATATTATCTATTCTGTGCCAACCGGTGCAACAGATGGATAGTCTGTTGCAACGAACGATTGATATCTTGTATCAGATTACCCATCTGTTGCTTTGGTTCTTAAACCCGACTCCTAACAGATTAACCATCTACTACAAATTATGCAACAGATGTGTAATCTAATGTAACATATTATTAATCTGTTGTAACATACAAATCATCTGTTGCATAACATGTAACCCAACAATTACCCATCTTGTGCAACTGTTGCAACAAATTGGTAATCTATTGCGACAGATGATTGATATTTTGCATCAGATTATCCATGTGTGGCTCTGGTTCTCTGAACCCGACTCAAATGAAGTTTAACCATCTACTGTAAACTATGCAACAGATGGGTAATCTGATGCAACATATTATTAATCTGTTGCAGAAGTTAATTGTGTTAACATGTAACCCTACTGTGAAAATTATTATATTATATGAGTTAAATATATCTGTCTTTTTTATAGGTTATGCATCCATGGATCGTGCCTACTGAGCAGGAATGGTGATGACTTCTTTTATCACTCTAGGTCATGTTGATACTATAGTAGACCCAACGGTGGAGTTAATAAAGAAAGAATTAGCTGGAGCAACAACCATAAGAAGAGCAGATAGAAAAGGTCAACCTAATATTGAAGCTTTTCATGACCAACTTACTGAGGCAGATCTGGGTACTTCTTCTGTTGGAGTTATTGGTGTTAGTGGCAGGCATGCTGATGCTGCTACCACTCGTGATGATGAGCATGTTGATGCTCAAGAAAAAATACATATATTTGAAAATACCCCTTTCACACGTCCCTCTCACCCCTGTTCACCCTCATGTTCTCGTTGCAAATGCGAAGAGTGCAAGGACAGCCAGGATAAACTCTTTGAAAAAGTAGAGGCTAGCTCTAAAACTGTCGAGGAATTTAAATCCAAGAGGGTTTTCATACCATTCAAGAAGGTGAGGGAGCCATACACTCCTACAACAACGGTTAGAAGGAAGAAAAGAGCAATTAGTGACGTACTCTCCAATCGAAAATAAAAAATTGCAAATCCTCCCTCTCCAAAAGTTGTTGAAGTTCAGGGGCCATTAAAAAAGGTGGACATATACGTGGAACTTGGCACCAAAGAGAAGAGGGATCTGCGACGGGCCAAGAATGTCAAGCGAGGCACATCAGATTACCCCACGCCTTTCTTCCCCCCTAAGACTTCCAGACTATGACAGATATGCGTATAGGTACGAGGACAAGGTAAATTTTATTTTCCTAACCTAGCCTTCTAATCTACTCCATGAAGAAGAAGTTACACAATAGATGTGAAATTTGTTGCAACAACTGGGTATTCTGGTGCAATTGGTAGTGGTTCTGTTGCAACTTATTATCCATCTGTTGCATAAGTTGCATTAGATTATTGATTTAGAGAATCATATGCAACAGATGGACTATCCATTTGTATCTTTACAATTACGTAACCTATTTAAAAATTGACTTCTTATATCACAGTATGCTGATGAAATTCTCTGCCTCATGGGGAAAATGCAATTAGCGTACCCGGAAGCTTATGACGCTGCCGATAGGATAATGAACCTCGACTTCTGCAAGAAGCTCAAGGATTAGTACGATCAACTTAATAATAAAGCGTCAGCATGTGGCGCAGGATTTGATTTGTTAGTTTCTATGTTAGACTGTGATGAAGAAGAAATAATAAAATATTTTATAGGGGAGAGGTCAAATCCATACGACAAGAGCTGGACTGAGGCAAAGAGGATTCTTGCAGTCATGAGCATGGACAGCATACATTATCGGGTTGTTGATAGACAACTCGAGGAGGAAGAGATCAAAGTTTACGACTGCAACGAACCTGCCATCAACGAGGTCGTTCTTTTTTTCCAAGTGCAGCCACTGATGGAGTTGTTCCCCATCTTGTTGAGGGAGAGTAAATTGATGA
Organism: Capsicum pubescens; assembly: GCA_030864215.1. NCBI lineage: Eukaryota > Viridiplantae > Streptophyta > Magnoliopsida > Solanales > Solanaceae > Capsicum > Capsicum pubescens. Next base: position 34,075,191 of record CM061541.1, read on the forward strand.
ATCATATGCCAGATAAAGTGTTGATGAAGAAATCATAGGATTTTGAAGGTCGAAAAAAGGGCATGAACCTTCCAAAAAATAACACCAGCTTTGCGTGCGGCTCACACACTCTTGCACACATCGAATATTTGTTAACCGGCACAGAAATAGCTGAGCCAATGACTTTTCTATGCGACAATACTATGGAAAACCTGCAAAAGGTCTGGGCTTATGGGGTACTAACTGGACGCTTGGAGCCTGTGTATATAGAAGAACCTGTGAAATAAATAATTTTTTATTTCAAGTCACACTTCACTTTACTTTAAATTACATGTACATATAGTGGCAATAATTTTTTCTGATGAAAGTTGAGTTTTTTATAATGCAATAGATTGTCAATCTGTTGTAAAATATATTCTATCTGTTCTGGCAGATAGTTTATCTGTTGCAATAGGTTGGTTATCTATTACATTATGCCGATGTTATTTCTATCTAATCTAGGTCTAATCTGTTGCAATAGTGGGAAGACTTGTTTAATAGTTTCCAACAAATGACCTAAATTTTATAACATATGGCTAAATATGTTTGATATTTTCCAACAATTACGCTTGAATATCCATATGCTCAACAACACCAAGCCATTAGCAAATACATCATGAAAATTTTAGCAATTAGGCATGAATATCCATGTACCCAACAACACCAAACCAGTAGTAATAACGACAAAAATGTAGTATCTGCTTGTGAAGGGTGTCGTTCATCATACCAATCAAAGTAATTGCATTCTCCTAATTTCTATAAAAATAAGAACACAATTACCAAATAATTACAAGTCAATAATTAATCAACTAATTAAATAAAAAAATATTACCTTTGAAATCTTTCAAGTAAAAAACCTACGACCTGGATTTTGTTGAGTCCAAGAAGTCTTCAATAGAGATTCATGACCGGACTTACAATATCCAAAATCTTTATCACAAAAAACAGTGAAAGATGTGTTCGACATTGTCAAGCTTGGTTGGAAAAATAAAAAAATGATGAAGAAAGAAAGATCAAATGCAATAATTTGAAGAATTTGGATAGATAAAAAAGATGATGATGAAGAATAAGGTTTGGCAATTTAGGGTTAAATTTTAGGAAAAAGATGAATATTTAAGACAATGGGGGGAAAATGACCATTGGGGGCCAAATCAGACGTCAAGTCAACAAAAATAGGGGATCAACGAGCCTTAGCTATGTGAATTGCATGCAAGCAGCCAACAAAGCAAAAAGTGTCAAACTGATACATTTGATGCCTATTTTATTTTACATATTTAAAATAAATACTGTCTACTTGATGCCTTTTTTATTATAGGTGTTTTGAACTGAACAATGTCGATGGGTTCTGTCTTTTTTATTTTAATTCACTTTCACTTTTTTACATGTAGTGGCAATATTTTATATCCAATTAAAATTAAATTTTTATAATGCAACAGATTCTCCATCCGTTGTAACATATAGTTTATCTGTTGCAATAGGTTGGTCATCTGTTGCAATATGTCGATGTTTTGATCTAAGTCTATCGGTTGCAATAGTTGGAAGACCTGTTTGATAAATTCCAATAGATTAACTACCTTTGCAACAGATTCATTATCTGTTGCAATATTTGAATATAGTATTCCATTTCAATTAATAAGTTCAAATCCAAGAAAAAAATAAAATTCTTAGAAAAAATAAAATAAATTGAAGCCTTCAGAAATTAGCTGAAATAAATCAACGAATAAATGAAATATAAAAAAATTATTATGGGTATAAATCGCAACAAATTTATCAACAATTTAAGTATTGATGCCAAGGATTCCTAAGAGGGGTGAGGTAATTACTTTGACAGGCTTAAGCAATAAAGATCTACTCAATATGGACAAGTTGTTCTTTATCCGGTGCTATGGAATTCGGCTTCGGTCATCGTGGATCTTTATTGTCATTTACGTACAGTTTCTACACTTTTTGTTCTCCACATTTTCATAAAACGAGTAGCATATTATTAATATTGTTCAGCAGTAACTTCTACATCTACCTGTAAAGTCAAAAATAGTCAATGCTAATCATGGAGATACAACAAAATAGAAAAGGATATCTCATATGTTCTAGCAAATGAAACAAGTCTTCCTCTTATATTGTCCCAAACAGATTATATTTCTGTTGCAACAATGAATCAACTGTTGGGATAAATTTCTACATGAGGAAGACCTGTATGATAATTTCCAATGGATGAACCATCTGTTGCAACATATGACTCATCTGTTGTAGCAGATGGGTCATCTGTTGGTATAAATAAAAGCAGTACGAAGAGCTATTTAATTTGCTAAAACAGACGAGACATATGTCACAACAGATACTTTATCTGGTGCAACAAGTTAGTCAACTGTTGCAACAGATATATATATATATATATATATATATATATGTTTGATAATTTTCAACAGATGTGTCATCTGTTGAAACAAATGTGTCTGTTTTTTAGTTGGAATAGACATATATATTCACCTTCTTCAGCTTGTGCTGCTCTTCTTTGGACATTGTACATTGCTCAGTGCAACACACGAATAGAGAAGTTGCAATTTCGCTTTTTTTAATGCTTGATAATGCCTTGGAAATCACTTTTCTTCTCTTCTTAGACTTAATCTCTAATGGAGTGGATGGATATAAAATCCTCTTTGATGGAATGACACCCCTCTTAGATGTCAATTCCATTATAGAAGCAGTTAATGCATTAATAGCATTAATCACTACATCATGTTTTGCCTTCCAGTCTTGACATTTGTATGCAGAACATTCGCTGGGAGAGGAAAAATCTATATAACCAGTATGAACATACTCATAATGATTTTTTTAAATATTGTAAGAGAAACATCATTAACACTAACAGCAGCACCACTACCACCACCAACAGCTCCATCACTACTAAGACCATCAACAACAACAAGCCCACCCTTTAAAATTATTTTTCTTGTAATGGTTGTTGCTCCAAAAAATTCCATTTTTATCCTGTCAATGACCGTAGGGTCCGATAAAGTTTTCACAGACCTTAAAGTAAGAAAAAATGACATCTTCAACTCTCGATTGGTCGGAACTAGCGACGGATGCACAATCTAACATAAATCATTACATATATTAGAATGATGATTAGATCATTCAAAAAAAATCATTAATTTAAATAAAAACTTAATTATAATTATACTAACTGCATCCTTCAGGGGGTTGAAGAGATAAAAAACTTTTACATTTTGATCAGTTTTAGCCGACAACCATCTCAAGATTCTTGGACTGGAAACTTCTTCCTGGTAGTTCACTTATTGTCTCAAATAAAGAATGACTTCAAACTTCCAAGCCTATAAAACAACGCCAATAAATCAAAACTATTATTGAGTAAAAAAATGAATGATATCATAATAAAAGAAAGAAACCTTTACCATGAAAGCCCATGAAAAGTCATATAAGTTGACTTTCTTTGGCGTTAATGGAGTCAACAAATATTTGACAGTCATTTTGAAGCTTTCATAACCCCAAGAATAGTTGTTAAACGCCTCAAGATCCTTGGAGAGCTTTATTAAACCAACGCGTATGTTGTTGTTAACGTCTCTCACCCAAAGAATATTATGTACAAACCAAACTAAGAACAATGACTGCTTGTGCTTCTTTGAAAGTCCTTTATCTTTCAATGCTTCTATCAAATTTTTATTTTTGAAGCTTGAACCAACAATGGACACCAGATCATCACGATCACATGACTTTTCTTTTTCATTTTTTGGATATGCGGGGTGCTTTTTTTGGATCAGAATAGGTATAACTTGAGAAGGATAAGGAGGATAACATTTTAGTCCAGTAACAATGGCAAACTCCTTCCAACTAAAATAAACAGGCATGCCACAGTAATTTATCCACACCTTATCCATCTTAGCTTTGTTTTCATACATAAACCTACACTAGAGAAGTTCATATACCATTTTCATTTGGAAATGAGCATTGTTGTCCTCCGGCAAATCAAGATATTTCCCAAAGCAGTTGTCCCTGAAATAAGCATCCAATTTTTGTTCTCAAAGTATTTTTCTGAAGGTGTCAAAAGATTTTCCCATGGATGACTTAACCACGAAATCACCCGTTAAATTTGTGGCACTATCGCACTGTATTCTCAAAGGATAACGATCAATGCTGAAGGTTTTGACCAACTCATCGGTATAAGGGCTATTAGAATTTGGATCATCTCTTTTGAAACATTCCTCCTCCCCACGTTCATCATATTCTGCTCCTGATTGAGATAATATTTGTAAAGCAAACTCATAGAGTGGTGGATGTAGCCTAGCTGCTTCACTTGTTCCTTTACTTGGAATTGATTTGGTTTTTATTCTTGTGGGAGCCATATTATCTAAAATAAGTAGAAACATAAAAAAATATATTATAGTTGATTACTGCATCATTAAAAAAGCATAACAGTAAATCTAACTAGCAAAACAATAAAATAACAGTTTCAACAGATCACTGATCTGTTGCACCAGGTAGTATATCTGTTGCAGCATATAACCAATCTATTGCAGCGGATGAATAATTTGTTGCAATAATACAAAATATATCACTCATTTTTAAGATAGATGAATGGTCTGTGCAACAGATCACACATATATTATAATATATGAGTGATCTGTTGGAATATTTAAATAACCTGTTGCAACGAATAAGTAATCTATTGCAATAATACAAAACATAGCACTTATCTATTATGAAAAATGAATGGTCTGTGCAGCAAATCACACATCTATTCCAACATCATATGTGCAACATATGAGTGATTTGTTGGAACAGTTAAATAACCTGTAGCAATGGCTGAGTAATTTGTTGTGACAATACAAAATATATCACTCATTTGTTGAGAAAGATGAATGGTCTGTGCAACAAATCACACATCTGTTGCAACATATGAGTGATCTATCAAAATAGTTAACTAACCTGCAACGACTGAGTAATCTGTTGTGATAATATAAAACATATCACTCATCTGTTGAGAAAGATGAACGGTCTATGTAACAGGTCACATATCTGTTGCAATATATTTGTGATCTGTTGAAACAGCTATCAACGATCAATATTATTTAGATTTAATCCAACAGAAGGGTCATCTATCGCGACAGATGAATGATCAATTGAAAAAATCAAGTCTTGGACATGTCCTGTTGGAAGAGTTGATAGGATTTTATCCAACAGGAGGTTCATCTGTTGCATCATACCTTTAATCTGATGGTTCCTCCGTTGCATCAGATTTTTAATCTGTTGCAATATATGGTTAATCTATTGCATCAGATAATTAAACTGTTGCATCATATGCTATATGTGTTGCATCAGATTTTTTATCCGATGGTTCCTTTGTTGTATCAGATGATTAATCTATTGCATCAGATGGTGAATCAGTTGTATCAGATGTTTAATTTGTAGCATCAGAATTTTAATCTGTTGTATCAGAATTTTAATCTGATAGTTCATCTGTTGCATCAGATGAATGATCGGTTGCATTATATGATAAATCTATTGCACCAGATGGATAATCTGTTGAAGAAAAAAATAGTAGCACAATTTTATTCAACAGAAAATCAACAATATCACCATTTTTACCAAGAACAAGAATAGAACAAATTAACCCTGCAACGGACGCAATACGAAAAATCTAACTTCAAAATGCAACAAACAACAAAAAATCATAATTCACTTCAAAAAGAGAAGAGAAGAAATACTAGAAATTAGGGTTTTATATAGACCCCATTTCAAATTAAAGCAACAAATATTGAAATTATTAACCAATACTATAAGAGAAGTTGGCTCAAGTTCCTCATTTTTTTCAAAACTAAAAAGGCCATAATTTCTTACTTGTGAAAGAAGAAAAGGAACGATGAAGAATTCGAAGCTGTTGTGGACGGAGAGCAAGGCTGTTACGTCGATTGAAGGTTGAAGTCGCCGGGGATTGAAAAGAGAAATTTGCAGAACTATTGGTTGGGAGAAACTGTCTCGAGAGAGAGAGGAGAGGGTTGATTTGGATTGAAGAGGGGTGTGAGTTGGGTTCATTTGTATTTTTGAAAATATTAGAAAGTTTTGAAAATATTAATCAAGTACACAATTAACTTAATCAAGTTTCCTAATTATGTTTGACCTTTTAAGTTGGTAAACTTCATTAATGTCATGTATAGCTTTTTATCCTCTGTCACTTGAAACATAAAAAAATAATATATCGTGTATATATACAAATCAAATCGATATTAACACGGATTAATGCCATTAACACAAAAATACTTAGTAAGTGAAGCAAATCATATAAATAAACTTTTGAATTACTTCGTGTCTGATTATCCCATTATGAATTCTCTCCTTTATAAATTTAATAATAACAATAATATATCCAATATATTCTCACGAAATGGAGTTTGAGAATTTTTACAAACTCAAAATAACAAAAATAATTCAATTGAGATAAATACTTTATTTTATATATAATGAGAATTGTCATGGATAAAGTAAGAAAACACTACCCCAAACTCTTTTATTGTACACAAGGTCTATAACGTTTGTAGATTATTTCCTACTAATTTTATCACTTTAAGTTAATTAGCAGCAGTACCAATATTCAATTAAAAGAGAAATTCTAATAAAACATGCACATATTAGACTGATTTCAATATGATTACGCTTGCATTACTTGATTAATAGGAAAAAAATAAAAAATATAAATGTAATTCAGTTAAAAATTCATCACCATAAGACAAATAAAAATTATTGAAAAAACTCATTTATACGTGTTAATTTATTTTTATCCTTACTTTATAAGTAACAAACTATTAGAACTATTCTCAAAATTTTGAGAACATTCTAACATGCTTATTAGACCATAACAAATAAAAAATTTGTAAGATTCAGTAAACTCTAAATGCTACCATCTTTTAACTGTTATATTCAAATCGTCACTAAAATTTAGTATGGCTACATAAAATGCAAATTTTTGTTATGTTACTATGATTTAATGTCTTTTATTGTTACTTTTCTTTAGTTGGATATAATTTTTTTTTATTCCCAAAAATTTAATATATTTTTAAACTTCTAGTAAAGTGTGCAATTAGCAACATCAAACTGAATTCAAGGTTTAAAGAAAAATGTACTCACATCCAATACATTTATTTTTTTTGTCACCAAAAAATTCAAAGTCAAGGTTTATCAATACTTATCCAAGTTACGCTTTCACTTCCCTTGCATGTGTAGAAGCGAACTAATTAGCAATTTGTGTGATAAATGGAAATATACTATGTCCGAGAAGACATGAAAAGAACATCAATCTTAACAAATTCCTCCGACAATCTTTAAGCAAACCCATACTAAATTTTACACCCTTTACTTCAATTTATGAGGTACAATTTAAATTTCAAGTGTCAGATCGTTTAAGTTTAATCGGAAATGAGAATAATGAAATCCTTAAATTTTTTAAAACTACGCAAAAAGTACTGCAAGATACAATATTTTATAATTCAAGAAATTTATATTTATAAAATATATAAAAATGCTGCAATCTCTAAAAATTGACTCATAAATTGGAACAGAGAAAAATACTAACTTAGAACCATTCATCTTGTCTGTGCAATAAAAAAGTGATGCATGATCAGCATTAACAAAAGTTCATTATCGAAGTTTCCTGGCATTCTAAGAAGTAGCTAAGAAAAGCAAACTCTAAACTGCCTAAATGCCAAAAAAATAAAAAAAAAATTATATTTACTGTCAGCAAAAAAAATTTAAATTATTATCAATCAAATCAAATATTACATAAAATAAAAATCCATCTAATAAAAGAATTACCAATCAAAAAGTGAGTACTTACCAAAAGTTAAAATATGACTAACAGTCAAAAGGTGAAGTAGTTCTACAAAATACGAAAAATATATTAAAAGTACCCGATGAATCTATCATTTCTTATGATATAAAGTAAGAGTTGAGAGAATTTTAAAAATACAATGGTGATCAAAATTACCTCTTATGCATTAGAACGTTGATACGATGTTTTTTTCATCTCTTTAAGGTTCAATTTCATTTGTTGCTTGTGAACTTTAAGAGAAATTTAATAATATAAAAATAACGCTTACCCGTTCGTCATAATTTTTTGCAGGTGTGAGATGTGAAGTGAATGAAAAAAGAATTTTGGTGATTTCAGAGATTCTTAATTTTTTATTTCCCAATTCAAATGTATATATGAACTTCAAAAAAGAAAATAGATGAAAGTTGTAACCACTTCATCTAGCAGTTTCATATTTCATCTTTAATTTAAAATTTTATGATAATAATTTAAATTGTACAATTACTTATAATTTTTTATTCTTTCTATTTTAAATTTTAATATAAAAATTTTAAAGAAAGCGGGGCAGTTTTCAATTTTTTAGGTTGTGCTGTTTTTTAATTAGTAATTATTTATACTTTTTTTGTTATTTTTTTAAAATTGTAATTAGTGTAGAAATTTTAAAAATTCTAAATTGATAAGATTTTTTAAAAAAATTATCAATGTGCATGTTAAGAATTTTTTTTTATTTTTTAAGTGGGGCAGTTTTCAATTTTGTAGGATGTGCTGTTTTTCAATTAGTAATCGTTTTGACGTTTTTTTTCATTGTTTTTTAAAATTGTAATTGGTGTAGAAATTTTAAAAATTCTAGATTGATAAGATTTTAAAAAATATTATTAATAGATAGATTTTTCGGAAGATGCATAAAGAATATAAAATGAGGTTATAGGAAAATTTTTTATATAATTTTGATGCAAAATTAAAATCTTCACTACTATCATGTATAGTTTTTTTTCTATCCTCTTATCACATGAAACATAATACATTGTGTATATAAACAAATCAAATAGATATTAATACGGATTAATACCATTAACACAAAAATGCTTAGTAAGTGAAACAAATTATATAGATAGATTTTTGAATCACTCCGTGTCTGATTGTCCCATTATGAATTCTCTCCTCTATAAATTCAATAATAACAATAATATACCCAATATATTCTCACAAAAAGGGATTTGAGAATCTTTACAAACTCAAAATAACAAAAATAATTCAATTGAGATAAATACTTTATTTTATATATAATGAGAATTGACGTGGATAACGAAAGAAAATACCACCACAAATTCTTTTAGTGTGTGTACGAATAATTGATCTAGATCTATAAAGTTTGTAGATTATTTCCTACTAATTTTATCACTTTAAGTTAATTAGCAGCAATACTAACATTCACTTAAAAGTGAAATTCTAATAAAACATGTAACTATTAGACTGATTTCAATTTGGCTAACCTTGCATTACTTGATTAACAGAAAAAGTAAAAATTATAAATGTAATTCAATTAAAAATTCATCATCACCATATGACAAATAAAAGTTATTGGGAAAACTCATTTATACGTATTAATTTATTTTTATCTTTACTTTATAAGTAACAAACTATTAGAACTATTCTCAAAATTTTGAGAACATTTTCACATGCTTATTAGACCATAACAAATAAAAAATTTGTAACATTCAGTAAACTCTAAATGCTATAATCTTTTAACTGTTATATTCAAATTGTCATTAAAATTTAGTATGGCTACATAACATGCAAATTTTAATTGTCTTATTATGATTAATGTCTTTGATTGTTACTTTTCTTTAGTTGGATATAAATTTTTCTTATTCCCAAAAATTTAATATATTTTTAAACTTCTAGTAAAGTGTACAATTTGCACTATCAAACTTAATTCAAGGTTTAAAGAAAAATGTACTTACATCTAATACATTTGTTTTCTTGTCACCAAAAAAATTCAATTCAAAATTTTTCAATTCTTATCCAAGTTACGCTTTCACTTGCATGTGTAGAAGCAAACTAATTAGCAATTTGTGAAATAAATAAAAATATACTATGCCCAAGAAGACATGAAAAGAACATCAATCTTAACAAATTTCTCCGACAATCTTTAAACAAACTCATGCTAAGTTTTACATGCTTTACTTCAATTTATGAGACACAATTTAAATTTTGAGTGTCAAATCATTTAAATTAAATCTGAAATTAAAATAATAAAGTCTTTAAATCTTTTGAAACTACTCAAAAAGTACTGCAAGTTACAATATTTTTAATTCAGGAAATTTATATTTAAAAGTATATAAAAATATTACAATCTCTAAAAAATTGACGCATAAATTGAAATAGAAAAAAAATACTAAATTAGAGCCATTCAACTTGTCTATGCAATAAAAAAGTGATCATGGTGATGTAGAGAGGAGCATTAGCAAAAGTTCACTGTCGAAGTTTCCTGGCATCCTATGAAGTAGCTAAGAAAAATAAACTCTAAACTGCCCAAATGCCAATATATATATATATATATATTTACTGTCAGCAAAAAAATATTAATTATTTTCTATCAAACCAAATACTTCATAAAATAAAAATCCATCTATTAAAAGAATTACCAATCATAAAATGGATACTTACCAAAAGTTAAAATATAATTAACGGTCAAAAGCTGAAGCAGTTCTAAGGAATACGAAAAATATATTAAAAGTACCCGATGAATCGATCATATCTTATGATATAAAGTAAGAGTTGAGAGATTTTTAAAAATACAACGGTGATCAAAATTACCTCTTATGCATTAGAACGTTGATATGATGTCTTTTTCATTTCTTGAAGGTTGAATTTCACTTGCTGCTTGTGAACTTTAAGAGAAATTTAATAATATAAAAATAACGTTTACCCGTTCTTCATAATTTTTGCAGGTGTGAGATGGTGAAGTGAATGGAAAAAGAGTTTTGGTGATTTCAGAGATTCTTAATTTTTTATTTCCCAATTCAAATGTATAGATGAACTTCAAAAAAGAAAATAGATAAAAGTTGTAACCACTTCATCTAGCAGTTTCATATTTCATCTTTAATTTAAACTTTTATAATAATAATAATTTAAATTGTACAATTACTTATGATTTTTTATTCTTTCTATTTTAAATTTTAATATAGAAATTTAAAAGAAAAGCGGGGCAGTTTTCAATTTTGTAGGGTGTGCCTTTTTTAATTAGTAATTGTTTTGACTGTTTTTTCGTTATTTTTTTAAAATTGTAATTAGTGTAGAAATTTCAAAAATTCTAAATTGATAAGATTTTTAAAAAGATTATTAATGTGCATGTTAAGAATTTTTTTTTCTTTTTTAAGTGGGGCACTTTCCAATTTTGTAGTGTGTGCTGTTTGTTAATTAGTAATTGTTTTGACTTTTTTTTTTTCATTATTTCTTAAGATTTTAATTAGCGTAAGGATTTTAAAAATTCTAAATTGATAACATTTTTAAAAATATTTTTAATGTGCATGTTACAATTTTTTTTATTTTTTTATTTTTTTAATGTGTAATTTATATAGAGGTAGTTAATTTTCAAATTAGTGTATATACTTTTTTCTTTTTAATAATTATTATTTTTTAAGTAGAATTTTTGTAGTGTTGACAGTTATTACTTTTGCCTCTTCTATTATATAATATAGATAGATCCTCAAAATAAACAATTTGAAAAATAATATACATATTATTAACACGGAAAACTTTTTCCCATTTCTTTTTAAATAATTTTGCCAATCTAGGACTCTAAATCCTTTTTATGACTTATTTTATCGTAAACGGGAAAAAGGGACAAAACATGTTTCATTATTTTATTACAACTTGAAAATTTTTCACTATTGCTAAATAATATATACTAACTCCTACTAAATCTAGAGGATCGATTTCGTAATAAGATGATCTCCGATTAATATAGTGAGTAAGATTTGGGTGACCCTCTTTTCATCAATAAGGGTTCCTATTCACTAAATTTTAGTGCTATTGAGATTACACGATGTAGATACTTGTGCAGGTGAGACGTTTGTCGGTCCTAGAAACAGCGGCAACAGCGCGAGAAGTTAACGATTGGACATGGTACAATCTAATGATCGCCAAACATCTCTTTCACTCTATAGGGATCGGGGGATGGGGGGATAGCACAATTCCTCTTGGAGGAGGGTTGTTTACCCGGTTGACTGATACTGTCAAAATAAACTTCTACCTATTATAGCACCGACAATCGAAGTCAAGCATACATACGATGATCTTCATGCGGGAATAGCCGGGAGGAAAGAAAAGGCAGTAGCCAGTAAATGATAATAAAAAAGAGCATCACGTTTGGACGAGCAGAACGGATAAACAAAAGGTGTCTTACTATGGAGTAGAGAATAGACCCGCCTCATCTAAGACAATTAAATGCACCTCGAGGTATTGTCGAGGAATCGAGGGTCCTTCTCGATCACATGATTGGTAATTGAGAGATAGAACTAGCCTATCCTGTCACGATCCAAAAATACAAGAGTCATGATGACACCTATCACAACAAATCTTGACAAGTTAGCTTATCACTCAAATTGATAGCTAATGGAGAAAAGATAAAAATACCCCAAGGTAAGGTTTCTAGAACGAAGTCGAACCACATAGATATGATAAAAGCGGAAAGAATAAAATCAACACATGCAACCATAACATCCCAAAACTTGGTGTCAATAGTATAAGAATTACTAATACAATTTCGGAGTCAAATACATCAGAAAAATAACCACAAAGAAAAATATTTGTCTTCAAACACTAATAAGGACATAACTAATACAGAAAGATAAAGGTGAACTCCAAACGTATGAATTTCCAACCGCTAACTTAAGAAATCTGAAGACGCCCAAAATCAACCAGTTTGAGGCACACCCGAACCTAAAGCTTTACTGAAAGGGTAAAGTAGGAGTGAGTACGGTCCACTTGTACTCGGTAGGTATCAACCGAGCAAAGTAGAAAATAAAGCATACAAAATACACACTAAGGGCACGTCACCTGCAATCAGAAAATGCCCCAATAAGGTAGCTCACACTACTTGCACTAACAGTTCTACTATATGACATATATTACAACAACACACCAAGATAGAACACAAGTATGCATTACGTCACATATAAGTAGAACAAGTGAGAACATTTAGATAAAAGATCATCAAATATAAGTAAACAAAGGTAAGACAGATACATAAATGACAAATCAATATGGCAATGCAACAAAACATAAATACAATAAAGTAAGTGCAATGTATATGATGATGATGATGATGCTCGAGGTTGTCGCACAACCTCCAAAATCATTGCACAATCCACGTATACACCTATGGAGCCAAGCCTCCCAACACAGGACCCATGGGGGGGGGGGGTCTTCTACCCGTATACAATCCACATATCTCATGTCTCCTCCCAGCAAATCTCTCGGGGATGGTGTTAAAAAAGGTGTTGCTAGTGTTTTTCAGATATTGTCATAGTGGTACAAATATTTCATGAATGAGTATGATATGAGGATATAATGCCCACAACCAATCACAATGAGTATTTTCACAATCAATCACAATGATAAATTTTCACAACCAACCACAATGATACATTTCCACAACCACGTGTGTCAATATCCACTCATTATTTTCATTTCCTCCATAAATTTCCACATGATGTGCCACTAAAGTATGAATATAATTACAATACACCAATGGTACCAAATTAAATATTTTAACAACACAATATAATTATTTACATGTGTTCAATGCTATCAATATCACATAGGACTCCACACGGTAAAATATATCACATAATATCTCAATTTTGATAAGCACAACACATATATAGCTACTTTTAATGATTAGTTCCCACCCTTAACATACATTTTGTATCAATATTTAATACCCAACACAGACTGAAAGAGTTAAGCCGTAGCCTACCTCAAAAGCCGAAATCGATTCGCTACACTTCGAACCCACGATCTTACTTTCCACGAACGATCTTGAACTCCATTAAAAATATCAAATATGGAATCTATGCATCTAAACAAAGCCAATGATACCCATATTGAGTACTTTTAGTTCGAGGTCAAAATAAACCCCTAAAACTGATTTTTAAAAAAGAAGGGCAAAATTATAATTTTACTCCAAAAATGTGTTTTCCATATTTTTAGAAACCTACAGCAAAAAATCCAAGTCAAATCGATTCAAATACGAGGTTCAAATCAAAGAAAAACTATTCTTAAGCTTAATCGAGTAAAATCTTTGAAATCCGGGTTAAAATAGGAATTTAGAGTTGTTTTAAAGGTTAAATTGATGAAAAAATAGTAATTATAAGATGAAAATATTATTCGAGTGAAATTGAGGTTTAAAATCAAGCTCTAAGAATTTGGGGGTTTTGAGAAAATAATCAAGAAATTACTAAGAAAAGAGTGAATTCTAACCTTAAATCTGTAATAGAATCAAGAAATATATGTTAATCTGGCTTCCCAAACTCCCACAAGCTTCACTTTTAAGCTTCCGTACAGTTTTAGAGTTTAACTCTCAAGAGAAAAGATGAAAGAATGGGCAAAATGGCCAAAAAAAGAGGGGTATTTATACTACTCCAGCAATCTGAAAAAAAAATAAAACAATTTTTTTTAATCCAACCCGGACTCCGACGGGGTGACCGGGATTCATTCAGAGTTTAATATACACAAATAAACTACGCAATCATACTAAATTCAATACTCTAGACTTAATGGAGATATCTGATTTTTGAAAAAAAATGTCATTTTCATATAGTTAACACCTGAAATTCAAAATCATAATTTTCAAATCGAGAATCGAAATGAGATTTAAAAGCTGTTAAATCACACTGAACATTTTACCACCCTAAAATTGATGTTCCAAACTTGTTAGCAAAGTCGGATTTTCTATCTGAGATTGTTTCGATCAAATGTGGGTCCCATACTCATATTTTTAATTTTCCAATTTTCTGATCAATAGGTTAAAATGATCAATCGAGACCCGAACCAAAGGTCTACCAGCATAAACTAATATTCCGGAGCTGCTAACACAGTTCGTTCATCCATCTGTCAAATGGATCAAAAGATATCCACATTAGTTCAAAATAAGGCTATCGAAGCCATCAAAAACCAGAATATCGCATAAATGGTACCAAAATGTATCGAAAACCGTTCCAATCACCCCCACACCTCAGAAATACCACAATGCAACTATGGCGAGGGGTAAAATAGTCAAATCATATAAAATCACAAATTTCACATATTTCATAAAAAATAGGTCGTTACACATCCACCACTAAAAATCTAGTTCGGCCTCAAACTAAGGTAAAGAAATACCCGAATCAACGAATAACTGGGGATAAGAACTATGCATATCACACTTGACCTCTCAAGTAGCCTCATCTACAGGTCAATGTCGCCACTGGACCTTAACCATAGGGATCACTCTAGAACGCAACTGTCTAACATCCCAAGCCAAAATGAAGACCAGCTCCTCAACAAAAGACAACCACTCATCTAACTAAACTGACTCCCAACGAATAACATGAGACTCATCCAAAATGTAATTACGAAGCATATAAAAATGAAAAACTGGATGAACAATTGATAGATCAGGGGCAAAGCCGACTAATAAGCCACATCACCAACTATCCGAAGAATCTCAAATGGACCAACATACCTGGGGATAAGCTTGCCTCTCTTTTCAAACCTTATAACACCCTTCACGGGCGAAATTTGAAGGAAAACACGATCGCCAATACAAAATCTCAAGGCACAAAGTGTACGATCAACATAACACTTCTGTCTACTCTGAGCCGCTCTAAGTCTATCCTGAATGACCAAGACTCTATCCAAAGACTCACGAAGCAAGTTTGTACCTCGAGGTCTCACCTCTGAAACATCAAACCAACCTACTGACGAGCAATAAAGCCTACCATAGAATGCCTCAAACGGAGCCATATCAATACTGAAATGGTAGCTATTATTATATGCAAACCCAGGTAAAGCCAAATGCTGCTCCCACTGGCCATCAGAATTAATCACGCATGCGTGGAGCATATCCTCCAAAACTTGATAGTTCGCTCAAACTGGCCATCAGTCTGGGTGAAACATTGTACTGAGATCCACCTGAGTACCCAACTCATCCTGAAAAGTCTTCAAAATTGAGGTGTGAACACAAAACCTCGAGTTGAAATAGTGGACACCGACATACCATAAAGACGCACAATGTCATAAATATAGATATGGGCCAACCTCTCAACACTAAATTAGACCTGAATCAGAATAAAATGATCTGGCTTGGTCAATCGATCCATGATTACACATACATTGTTAGAACCATGAGATGTACGAGGCAAACTAGTCAAAAAGTCCATGGTTATCCGTTTCTACGTCCACTCAAAAATAGGCAACCTCTGAAGCAATGCACCAGGTCTCATATGCTCTAGACAATGGGCCATAAAATTCGCTATATCTTGCCTTATACCATTGCACTAGTAGTGCTATCTCAAATTATGATACATCTTACTCACACCTGGATGAATGAAATATCTGGAACAATGGGCCTCCTTCAAGATCAACCTAATCCAATCACCCACTCTCGGCACACAAAACCGGCCCCCAATCCTCAAAACTCCATCTGAATCAAGTGAGGCTTCCTTAGCCTCCCCACTCAACACCTTATCTCGAACCAATCTCAATCCAACATCATCAAATTGATGAGCTCGAATCTGCTCCATCAAAGAAGATCTAGCCTTCACAAAAGCCAAAATACATCCAAGTATCGAAACATCAAGCCTAACCAACTGGTTAGCTAAAGAATGAACCTCTAAGGCTAAATGCCTCTCCCGAATTAAAAGATATGCCAAGAAACCCATGCTAGTCGACTTTCGACTTAAGGCATCTGTAACCACATTAGCCTTGTCCGAATGATAGAGAATGGTCAAGTCATAATCCTTAAGCATCTCAAGATAGGGGCACTGCCTCATATTAAAATCACATTGGGTGAAGAAGTACTGAAGGCTACGATGATCTGAGAAGATCTCACAACGAACTCCATATCAGTAGTGCCTCCACGACTTCAAGGCAAACACAATGGAGCGCAACTCCGAATCATGGGTAGGATAATTCCTCTCATAAGGCTTTAACGGGAAAGATGCATAATCAATCGCCTTGACCTCCTGCATCAACACAACACCGAATCCAACACCTAAAGCATCACAAAACACGGTAAATCCCAAGACCTCCTTGGGAAAAGCTAATATAGGAGTTGAAGTCAACATATCCTTAAGCTTTTGGAAGCTTACATCACAAACATCAAAACATTGGGAATAAATCTTTTTCTTTGTTAACTTAGTCAAAGGAGCTGCAATAGAAGAGAATCTTTAATAAAATACCGAGAATAGCTTGCTAAGCGAACAAAACTATGAATCTGGGTAGGCGAAGTAGGTCTATCCCAATCACGACCTGCTGCAACCTTGGTTGGATCAACCATAATACCTTCCTTAGTAACCACATGGCCTAAGAAAGAAACAGACTTCAACCAAAACTCGCACTTAGAAAACTTAGCATACAACTTCTCATCCCTCAATATCTGAAGCACAGTCCCAAATGCTCCTCATGCTCAGCCTCACTCTTGGAATACACCCAGATATCATCTATAAATATAATAATAAAAGAGTTAAGATACACTCAAAACACCCAGTACATCAACTCTATGAACGTGGTAGGGGCATTGGTCAACCCTAACGACATGACCAAGAACTCATAATGACCATACCGTGTTAAAAAAAATATCTTTTGAACATCTGATGTTGTAATCCTCAACAGGAGATAATCGAACCTCAAATTAATCTTCAAAAACATTGCAGCACCCTGAAGCTAATCAAACAAATCATCAATGTGAGGAAGAGAACACTTATTCTTAATTATCACCTTGTTCAACAGCCGATAGTCAATATACATACACATAGACCAATCTTTATTCTTCACAAACAAGATAGACGCACCCCAAGGTGAAACACTAGGTCGGATAAATCTCTTATCCAACATCTCCTTCAACTGATCCTTTAGTTCCTTCAACTCTGTTGGGCCATCCTATAATGAGGATTATAAATGGTCTTGGTGCCCAGCTCATCATAAATAGCTAAATCAATGTCTCGATCCAAAGGCATACCAAGTAAGTTCGTGGGGAACACATCCATAAACTCACGGACAACATAAACAAAATCCAAGAAAGGAGACAATATAACACTAGTATCACAAATATGAGCCAAGTAAGATAAACATCCCCTCTTAATCAATTTATGAGCCTAAACTTAAGATATAATCCTTTTAGGACCCTAATTCAGCGCACCATTCCAAGTTATCCTTGGCAAACCCGGCGAGGCTAAAGTCACAGTCTAAGCATAATAATCTAGGACAGCATGATCAGGATCCAACCAATCCATACCCAAAATAACATCGAAATCAAACATATCTAACACAAGCAAGTCTACTAATGTTGCACGCCCAACAAAATACAAAACACAAGATCGGTACACCCGATCCACCATAAAAGAATCACCTACTAGGGTAGATACACAAATATCTATGGAAAGAGGTTCACTAACAGAATCAAAACCCAAAGATAAATACACAGACACATAAGAGAAAGTCAATTAGGGATCAAATAATACAGATACAGGTCTGAAAAAATAGAGAGGATACTGGTAATCACAACATCTGAATCCCCTGCCTCAGGTCTAGATGGTATAGCATAGTACTGACCGCGACCATCCACTGTCTTAATAGCCCGCAACCACCTCTACGGGCTCCACTACCTTTGCCCCTCGCACCTTTAGTAGATCCCCTACCTCTCACAAATGTAATACAAGTATCTCTAAACACATGGTGAGGATAGTCCTTGGCCACATAGCTAGCCTCATCAAATATATAGCAAACTCAAAACTTTCTCTGACTTCCACTCTACACTGGTGAATCAGAAGACCCACGAGAACCTCTAAAATCTCTGCATCAAGGAGTCTAACCTCTGAACGTACCAAAATAGCGCACCCTCTTGGCACTCTTCTAAGATGGACTAAGAATACCCTCTATCATCTTAGCATGATCCATAATACTCTGAAAAGAAACCCCAAGCACAACCATCTAAGATGTAGCCAACTGAACGGAGACATCCAAACCCTTCACAAACTTTTGAATCTTCTTAGACTTAGTGAAAATTCTAGCATACAAATATCTGGACAGGGCATGGAAGTGTGCCTCATACTCAGTAACTGTCATGGATCCCTTCTCCAAATGATCAAACTCATCTCGTATACGATCTTTCAAACTGAAAGGAAAAGATCTCTTTATGAAATCCTTGGAAAATTGATCCCAAGTCATCTTGGGAGAATCACGGGGTCTACAACTGACAAGTGACCTCCACCAATCTCTCGCCTCATATCTCAACTGATAAGATGTACTATAAGCCACTCCATCCGCACAAAGAGTGAAACACAACTCAGAACACAAGGTAAGAAAGAACTTTGCACGATAAAGAATAAAATGAGGAAAGTTTCCTAAATTAGTCCTAGCCTCTCGAAGATAGATACGAATGTCTACGTATCAATTCACAAAACTCTATTAGATATCTTATTCTTATACAGTTGCTACCTGTAAAACCTAGCTTCTCTAACACAAATTTGTCACGATCCAAAAATACGAGGGTCATGATGCACTTGTTGCGGCAAACCTTGACAAGTAAGTCTATCACACAAATTGATACATAATGGGGGAAAGACAAAAATACCCCGAAGGTAAGGCTTCTAGAACAAAATCAAACTACATAGATATGATAAAAGCAGAGAGAATAAAATCAACACATGCAGCCATAACATCCTAAAATCTGGTGTCAATAATACAAGAACTACTAATATAATCTAGGAGTCAAATACGTTAGAAAAATAACCATAAAAAAAATATCTATCTCCGAACACTAATAAAGACAACTAATATAGAAAAATAGAGGTGAACTCCGGACAAATGAATGTTCAACCACTACCTTAAGAATCTAAAGGCGCACAAAATCAATCAGTTTGAGGCGCACCTAAACCTAAAGCTGCATCAAAAGGGTGAAGTAGGAATGAGTATGGCCCACTTGTACTAAGTAGGTATCATAGGCCAATTGAGCAAGGTGGAAAATAAATCATACAAACTACACTAAGGTTACGCCAGCTGCAAATAGAAAATGTCCCACACCAGTAACCCACTCCAATTGCACTAACAGTTCTAATATATCACACATATTACAACAACACTATAAGACAGAACACAAGTATGCATTATGTCACTTATAAGTAGAACAAAGGAGAACATGTAGATACAAGAACATAAAATACAAGTAAAGAAAGGTAAAACAAATGCATAGATAACAAATCAATACAACAATACAACACAACACAAACATAATTAAGTAAGTAGAATGTATATGATGATGATGGTGATGGACGAGGTAGTCGTACAACCTCTGAGATCATCGTACAATTCCCGTATACACATACGGAGGTAAGCCTCCCAATGTAGGACCCATGGAAGGTTCGATAACCCATACACAAATACAGATCTCATATCTCCTCTCCAACACATCCCTCAAAAAGGGTGTTATAAAAGTGTTGCCAGTGTTTCTCAGATGTTGTCACGGTAGTACCAATGTTTCATGAATGAGTATGATATGAGGATATAATGTCCACAACCAATCACAATGAGTTTTTCTACAACCAGTCAAAATAGTATATTTCAATACCAACCATAATAATACATTTCCACAACTACGTGAGTCAATATCCAATCATTATTTTCATTTCCTCCAAGATTTTTCACATGTCTCTTATGCCAATAAAGTTCGAATATAATCACAATACATAAATGTTACCACATTATGCATTTTAACAGCATAATATAATTATTCATATGTATTCAAGTCTATCAATTTCACATAGGACCCTACGATGTCACACATAACACATAATATCTCAATTTCGACAAGTACATCACATATAGGCCCCCATACGGGCACAACACATAGATATATATTTTTATGATTAGTTTTCACCCCTTAACATACATTTTGTACGAAGATTTACTACTTAGCACAGTCTGAAAGAGTTGATACATAACCTACCTCAAAAGCCAAAATTGGTTCACTACACTTCATAAAAGCCAACGGTATCCCTATTGACTATTTTTGGTATGGGGTCGAAACAGACCCTCGAAATGAGTTTTCAAAAAAGAAGGACAAAATATTAACTTTACTGCAAAAACATATTCTTCATATTTTTAAGAACCTACAACTGAAAATTCAAGTTAAATTGAGTAAAAAATGAGGTTCAAATCAAAGAAACTATTCTTAAGCTTTATCGAGTAAAATCTTTGAAATCCGGGTTAAAATCAAGAATCAGAGTTGTTTTGAAGGTTAAATTGATTAAAAACTAGTATTTATAGATAAAATCATTATTCCAGCGAAAAGAAAAAAAATGAGGTTTAAAATCAAGATCTAATATTTTGAAGATTTTGAGAAATTAATCAAAAATTTCTAAGAAAAGGGTGAATTCTTATCATAAATTCGTAATATAATAGAGAAATATGTTAATCTGGATTTCCAAACTACCACAAACTTCACTTTTAAGCTCCCACACTATTTTAGAGTTTAACTCTCAAGATAAAACATGAAAGAATGGGCAAAATGGCCAAAGAAGAGGGGTATTTAGACTGTACCAGCAATCAGAAAAAATAAAACAGATTTTTTGAGTCCAATCTGGATTCCAATGGGGTGTCCGAAATTCGTTTGGAGTCCAGCATATGCAAACGAACTATGCAATCACACTAAATTTGACATCCGAACTCAATGTCGATATTGGATTTTTAAAAAAATATCATTTTCACAGAGTTGATCCCAAAATCCAAAATCAGAATTTTCCAAACCGAGGATTGCAATGAGATTTAAAAGCCGTAAAATTACACCAAATATTTTACCATCCTAAAATCGACGTTATGGATGCATTGGAAAAGTTAGATTTTTCATTTAAAGTAATTTTGATCAAACATGGGTCCCACACTCATACTTCTAATTTTCCAACTTTCCGACCAACAACTCAAAATGAGCTCGGGAGCATCGGAATCGAATCTAAGGTATACCTAGTATAAAATTGATATTTCAAAGTTGCTGGCACAGTCTCATCAGCCATCCGTAACACGAAACTAGAGATATCCACAAAAGTCTATCACACCCCCTTTTTTACCAAAAATATTTATTTTAAGTTTGAAAGGGTTCTTATTATTAAAACACAAAAGACAAAATTTGTTTCGAAAAGAATTCTTTTTCATTTAAACTTAGAGTCACTAGTTGACATAAATATGGTGTGTCAAGTCACCGTTGGAAAATGCTTTTTCAAAATGGTTTGTCTCTTTAAAACTGATCCACGAACAGAGATTTCGATTAAGGAATTCTGTTCACCGAGGGAAGGGTATTAGGCACTCCTCGATCCCATGGTTCAACCACGGTCGCTTCATGGAGTATAGAGACTAGTACAACACTATAAAATACATAAACTAAACTAAACACACAATGAGAAAAATAAAAAACCAAACAGTCAAAAGCCAAAAAAATGTCCAGTCCAATTTATTACAAATCCAAAATAAAATACTAAAGTAAAACGTAAACTATTCTAATCATGATTAACCCGATTCCTCGGGCCTTGATCACGAACATCTTTCGTCTACATAATACGTCGGGCATTTCCCGAAGAATAAATATAATGTGTCTCGGGGCATTCCCCGACTAAATGAGTATAATTGGTCTAAATATGGTAAGAAAAATCATTCGATAAATATTTCAAACATTCCACAATTCACAAGTTCTAAATTTGCCTACCCAAACCTACAATTTTCCTACCCAGCTCGACCTATCATAGCACTATCACAATCAACAACATAAATGAATCAAAATAACTTACACTTATTTTTTATCGATTTTTCAATTTCCGCCCACCCCAAATAACTGATTTTACCTCTAGAATGAGATATCATTTCATCACACAGATCATAATCAAGGGGGATCAACAATGAATCAAAAAAAGCAAATATTCACCACCAACACAAATCAATCAACACCCAATGTTCAATTCAATACATCAAATATGCTAAACACCGAAATAAAAAGAGGGAAGAAATAGAATTGGATCTCGATTTGAAGCTTTCGAACTTAATGTTACTTGAATAAAGAGACAAAATTCCAAAAACTGCAAGTCAAAACCTCAAACGATGAACCCGCAACTTAAATAACCCAAAATCTACACTAATTTAAATTGAACCGACTGACCCATTTTCGACTTGGTCATTTTTAGATGGGACTTCGTCGGAACGTACTGAAATGGGTAGGTTTCTGTTGATTTGGTCACTGATTTTGTTAGCTCCGGTAAGATTCGAGCTAAAAATGGGAACAAAATTGACTGTTTGACGCGACTTTGGTTGGAATAGAGCTAGACTTACTGGTTTTCGCTTCATCAAAGCTCCAAAAATCTCGACAAATGATGAAAAATTAAAGAAAATAGAGGGTCAAAACTTTTTTTGGTGAGAACTCGCCGGCCAACTCTCTCTCTCGACTTTTCTCCCTTTCTCTCTCACACCATCTCTTCTTAAATCAATCCCTAATTTTATCATTTTCTCTCTTTCCTACTATTTTTTCCTCTTTGTTTCTCCACTTTCTAGTGTATGTGTGTTTACTATATGGCGTGATGTAGTGTGTGTAGGTATTGACCGATCAAAGAAAAAAATAGAGTCTCTGTGTGTATATGCCCACCAGTGTGTATGAATTTTGTGTATAAGATGTACCCAAAATGGAGGGTTTGTGGGTGGGTCTATATTGTTGTTGTGTGTAGTATGTATATTTCGGTGGGGTTTCTTTTTCGGTGATGGTGTGTGTATGTGTATGTGACGGTGTCGTGAGTGTATTGTTTTGTTGTGTGTAATCTGTTAAAGAGAAAACAAAAAAAAATATAGGGTAAGGGGTATTTGAGGATAGGTGGTGAGGTGGTGAGGATAAGATGTAGTGGTTAATTTTGATTGGGTGGGTTGTTAATTTGTTAAGAATTTTATAATTTTTATCTTTTTGTGGAGGGATAATCACATGGGGTAAGGTCTATGGTAAGGCAGGGTAAATGGGTAAATTCATCTTTCGGGAGAGATAAAATTACGTGTCTACATCATGCCCCGCTTTGGATGTAAACACGAAATGTTTTCATACAAAGAAGTAGACAACGAGATAGAATTTTGATCCGATCATTATTCAAAGCAGAAATAGTAGGAAGAATGACAACTGAGTTGGACAACCGAGTGGAAGAGTCGAGTGAGGTCCTATCGAGGTTCCAGTCCACGGTTCTATCATTACATCAAAATATAAATTACAAGTTAAAAAGATAACTGAAATTACAAAAGTCCTATCTATGAAGGTTTTCTGGACTCTTGACTTGATTTTTTTATGCTTTCAAATTGACAAAAGATCTAATCTTCTTAGGGTTGAACTTGAGAATAGATTCTTTCTCCATGCAAAATTTGATGTTGGAGATGAACTCAAAAATTGATCATGTCCTTTCATATGGGACTTCTAAACTTTGACCCCGGAATTTGAAAATCTTCACCATTCTTCAAGCGGGCTCCTGACTTACAAATTTCTTTTCCTTGTTGATTGACTTTAAATTTCTTTATCATGTTCTCCAGGCGGACTCCTGATTTTCCATTTCTTCACCATGTTGCTTGGTTTTTCATTTCTTCACCTCATTGCTTGGTTTTCCTTTTATTCAGCCTATTATTCTCAAGCAGGCTTCTGGATTGTTATTTTTGTAATATGCTGATTTTCAATTTCATCACTCTGTTCTCCAGCACGCTCCTGAAATCACATTAAAACTAGAAATAAAATTATCCCAAATAAAGGTTATGATAAAGAGAAATTTTATATTTTAGAAAATTAAAGTCCCATTTTTCAAGAGGTTCCTAAAATGATGTTTCCAATAACATGAATTAAACTTTGCCCCATTTTATTATCAGAAAACTTTTCTGGTGCCAAACCCAATCACAATTTCTTGCAAAATACGTAATGCAAAGGTGAATCGAGACTCTGGTCAATAAATGTATCTCTTGGGGATAAAATTTAATGACCAAAGATAGGAAGTGCGTCTTGTAAAATTAGAGCGAGGAACTCTAACTAGAAAATGCGTCTTTTAGAGAAAAAGGTTTAAGGTAGGGAGTGTGTCACCTGACAATTAAAAATTAAAATACCCTGACAAGGAAGTGTGTCTCCTAAGGATTAAGTGGAATGACTCAACTATAAAATGCGGCTTCTAAGAGTGAAGGTTTAATTTAGAAAGTGCATCACCTAATAAATGAAATCCGAATTACATAGATAAGGAGGTGCATCTCCTAGAGGTTGCATGGAAAAACTCGACCAGAAAGTGCATCTTCTAGGAATAAAGGCTTCAGTTAGTAAGTGTGTCACCTAGCAAACCAAACTTGAATTATCCATACAAGGAAGTGTGTCTCCTAAGGGTTAAGTGGAATGACTCAGCTAGAAAGTGCATCTTCTAGGGATCAAGGCTTATGTTAGGCAGTGAAACACCTAACCCGTGAAACTTGAATAAACTTGGCAAAGAAGTTTGTCTCTTAAGGGTTAACTACTCAACTAGAAAGTACATTTTCTACGAGTAAAGACCTAAGTTAGGAAGTGAACCACCTAACAAGTGAAACTTGAATTACCCTGATAAGAAAATGTGTCTCCTAAGGATTAACGACTCAGCTAGAAAGTAAATTTACTAGGAGTAAAGGTGTAAGTTAGGAAGTGTTTCTTCTAACAAGCAAAACTTGAATACCCAAAAAAAAAAGTGCGTCTCCTAAGGGTCAAGTGGAATGACTCGACTAGAAAATGCTTTTTCTAGGAGTCCAGGCTTAGGTTAGGAAGTTAACCACCTAACAAGCAAAAACTTGAATACCCAACAAGAAAGTGTATCTCCAAAGGGTCAAGTGGAATGACTCGACTAGAAAGTGCATTTTCTAGGAGTCAAGACTTAAGTTAGGAAGCGCATCACCTATAAGTGAAACTTGAATTACCCAATCAAGGAAGTGCATATTCTTACAATTGTCACTTAAATTACCCGAATAAGGAAATCCGTCTCCTTACAAATGTCACTTAAATTACCCAGACAAGGAAATGCGTCTCCTTACAAATATCGCTTGAATTACCCAAACAAGGAAATGTGTTTTCTTACAAATGTCACTTAAATTACCTAGACAAGGAAATTCTTCTCCTTACAAATTTCGCTTGAATTAACCAAACAAAGAAATGTGTCTCCTTATAAATATCACTTGAGTTATCCAAACAAGGAAATGCGTCTCCTTATAAATGTCGCTTAAATTACCCAAACTAGAAAATGTGTCTTCTTACAAATGTCATTTGAATTATCCAAACAAGAAAATGTGTCTCTTAAAGATTAAATGGAAGGACTCAACTAGAAAGGGTGACTTCTAGGAGTGCAGGTTCAATTTAGAAAGTGCATCACCTAATAAATGAACCTGAATTACCCGGAAAAGGAAGTGAGTCTCCTAGAGATAATGAATTATGAGCTTTACCATGATTTTAATTACCAAACCTGTGCAACAACATTGCCTCTTGCATTTAGAGAAGTGAGAAATTACGGTCTTTTATGTTTGGGCTTTGAAATCCTTGATTTGAAGGTAACATATTCTCCCATTTCATACAAAGAAAACTTGTAAGTTTAAAAACAAGGTGGTTGGTTTGTGGCTTTAGCTTTCGCGGCAATCACTCTTTCCCTCATCAAATTTAACCTTGCTTCAAACCATTAGCATATGTTATTGACTTGCTGAATCATTAACCCAAAATTAGATTGTTAAGAGTGATTCTAAAACAAAAACAGTATCTCTGCTTTTCCATACTTCTCAGATAAACCCATTGAACCTTGGTCCCAGACCTGTCTATTGACCAAACTTTCTGCATGCATTATTTTGGCTCACAATCATGTCTCTTTTATGTGCTGGCCTTTTTGTCTTGCTTTGTGCAATTGAAGAAGTTGGTAACCAGTTTTGAAATCTTTTCTCACTTACTTTGACATTAATTTGACTCAAAGACACAAGAAAAAATGACTTTTCATATGAATAACTGAATCAAAAAAACAAAAATAATAATATAAAGAAGAACTAACAGTCAATGAAAGTCCTAATTGAAATACAACAACAACAACAAACCCAGTGTATTCCCACATAGTGAGGTCTGGGGAGGGTAAGATATACGCAGTCCATACTTCTACCTCTAAAGAAGTAGAAAGGCTATTTCCGATAGACCCCCGGCCCGAGACACGGAATAATAAACAAATTGTGGTTGAGTTAATGGCCCTGAAACTGCATTACTTTATTGGTCCAATCATATTCAGAGACCTCATTCGGCTAGTAACGCCTTGAAGGGTTTTCGCTAATAAGCCTCTCTTATTTTTTTCTCTCAACTCACCATTTCCCTATGGTGTCTGTGAGGGTTTTCACCAAATAGATTCTCTCATTTTCATTTTTTCTAACTCACGATCATCATATGGTGCCCATGAGGGTTTTTTTCAATAAGACTCTCCCATTTCATTCTCTCAACTCATAATCATCTAATGGTGTCCGAGTGAGTTTTCACCAATAAGACTCTCTCATTTTATTTCTCTCCTAATTCTTTATGCTAAGAAAGACAAGTAGTTCTCAAAATGCATCATCATATCCATTGCATGCTCAGCCTTAACATTCTCAAAGAATGATCTGAAGGTTTTTCTTTGGTTGTAACTTGGCTTTGGGGTAGGTTTAGAAAAAAAGAATGACATGTGTCCCAAACGATACTTGAGGTGGGGTGGAACTTACAACTTTTAGAATCGACTAAAACAATGAAGATTAACTTATGCTTCCAGTTTCTTTGACTGGTAAACCTAAATTAATTATTTGGTTAGACCAAACCTAGAGTAGGGCTGCCTACGTATCTCACCCCCCGAAAGAGGAGAATCAGGTCAAACGTAGTTCTGACAACTTGTTCTTTTGCTTGATTTTGATTTTCTGTCTATTTTATTTTATTGACTTTTTTTCTCTTTGAGACCTTTTCTGACTCTATTTTTCTTAACACTCCTCTTTTCTTTCTTTTTGGACATATTTTTTGGAACTTTACTGACTCTATTTTTTGCTCGACACTTTTCTTCTGAGCTTTGTTGAATCTATCTTGATTCCAAAAGAGGAGTATGAAAGAAAATAAAACTAAAGCTCAAATTGGGTTAACAAAGGATGAAACAATATTTGGATAGTAGAAGGAAATGCCTTCGTCATATCAATCCTTGAAAATGCAAGTACACATCATGCAATATGAAGTGAAAGATGAAGATCATTTGTGACATTTTAACAACACCAACTTCAACTGAGAACGTGTGCCACTTTTTTTTCTACACATGTTGAACATATAACTCTACCTTTGTTTTACATCCCTCACATCGAATGACCCATGTTTTCGTGGAGCTGATTATCTTCTTGTTACTCTTGATATAGGAATCACGGGTCCACTATTTGACCTAATTAAGATATGCTTTTAAATTGATGACCAAGTTATTCTTGTGATTCTCAAAATAATTGCCTTAATTTTGAAAGAAGGCTTCAGCGTGGTCACCAAATGTCTCAATGCTCTACCAACTTCTCAAATGCTCTTTTTTTCTAACTTTACCCCTCTAATTCAATATTTCATGATTAAACTGAATTTTAAGATCTGGATGAAATTCCGCAAGCATATCATAACACTAGAACCAAAATAAAATGTATTGTGTGAAGAAGACAAACAAATAACTTAAAATAAGACAAAACGAATCGGGACACCACATCTTATTAAAACAAAAAGTAGAAGGGTTTAAAAATAAATGATAGAGAAACAAAATAAGATAGATTTCAAACTATAACCCCAAAATAATTTGAAAAACAGAAAGGAAAAAAAAAAACTACCAATAATCCTTCCAAGTAAGAAGAGAAGTGACTTCTCAATTGCTGAGCTTGACATCTTAGCCACTGATTTGCACATCATCATGACTAGATATGGTAGCTCGGGAGAAAATTTTAAACAAAGTTAACTTAAAATAAGAACAGTTTTGGTCTATAAAGAGAATTACGTTATAACAGATGGTATAGGATATATATATATACACACACATATATGTGATGTATTTGTTACATTGGTTATGGTAAGACAAGAATTTTGGAGTGTTTCATATGTTTTAGGTGTGCCATGTAGTTGGACCTTTGACTTTTCAAAAAAAAAAAGGCAAAATGAAAAGAAGTAAAGTGAAAGTTAAAGAAAAGTTACATTCTTTAATTGGGAAATACTCCCAGACGGTGGAAACAATTAGAACCAAAAGGGTTCTCTGTATCCTCTCTGTACTTAGTTAATTGATAAGAAAAATTCAAGCGATCGTGCAGCTTAACAAATTTCCTTCAAAGAGATAACATTCCATAGTCCTTAGTTGCTAAAGAACTATCAGTTTTATCTAATAATCTTCATGAACTTGAGTTTGAGCTTAACGTCTGAAGGGTAATATCTCCACTCTATACTCGAATTTAATTATAGAATATGTTGGGATGCAGTATAAGCTGTTAATTATTGTTTTATTTGAATCTTTGCACTATTCCTTGAATTGGGTTCACGAGAAAAAAAGGGAAAATGGGAAATTTAAAAGAAGCTTTTAGGGTTTTCCATTAATTGGATGGATTTAGTATTGAATTGTGTAAGTTGGAAGAGTTAGAATTTACTCCAGATTCTCATAAGAAATTCAATTAATGTCGGGCATAAGTGAAGATTATTGGATTAAGTTACTAAATGCCCCTATGGTTTATTGATGGAAACATATGTTATCTTTGTAGCTAGTAAATTGCGTATCGGATAGCAGGAACTAGTGGTTCGGAAGATAAAGGCTACACTCCCGCGGGTTGAATTACTTGAGGCTCGAATTATTATCATAGTTAATAAAGCACTAAGGTATGTAAAGCTAAATCCTCTATCGTCATTAAGGCACCACCATACGTCATGAAATCCTTCCTATTAATGCTAATCGAATTCTCATGAAATACGAGAGTAGAATCTTTATATTGCCATACATATCATTCCCTCATCGTACCATCAAGATTATAAGTACCTATTTTTTGCTCTTTGCGTTAAATTTTTATGACACTTCCATAGTATCATAAGTTTCTATACTTGAAGCCCTTAGGTCACAATACGTATATGTATATCACATGTTAGGAGTAAGAGTAAATAAGTAATAGCATAATTTCACTTGTATATGGTAGCTAAACAATCATTATCATAACTCACATGTCCTAGGTCTTTAAGGCATTATTTGATAAATAATAACGACGGGAGGGTATATATGGTTGGCTTCGCATATCGCTCAATGTGATTCTGTGCACAAGATCGAGACCAGACCACTATAGCGAGCCCAACCAGTGGGCGTACCCACCTTCGTGGCATCATTTGTATTTAAAGTCAGCTAGAATGTCATGTATTAGTTTCCCCTGACTCGAGCCAACATATGGCATATATGGCCTGTGGGCAGACCCCCATAGTGAGCCCATGGGAGGGGCGTACCTGGATACAGACTGTGATTACAGTTATATGTATGGGATCATAGCAATGAGTATATGAGCAACATATGTTTTATACTTACCTCAGATTGCCTTTGGTAGGCCATTTGTGATCATTTGTACGATTTATAAGATAAGTACATCACCTAGATAAAGTATAAGCCCTATATTATAAGGAACGCTTTTCTAAATATTATATAAGAGGCTAATAAGGTCGGCGTATAAATTACCAGTTCATATCATAGATGTGTTACTTGTTGGCTCATATGATTTCCACTTTACCATTCGACTCATATGAGCTTCTGTACTTGTCCAGCTGTTATTCTGTATGCTTTCATACCAGTACGTGTTTTTTATGTATTGATATCTCGGGCCACCATGTTTTATTAATGTAGGCTCAAATCCTCCGGATAGCAGACGTCCACGTTAGGCCCTATTGCCGTTTTCAGATGATATTTTGATGAGCTCCAAGTCTCTCTGGAGACATTCTATACCAAGTATTTTTTATCATATATACAGGTCTCTGTTTGGGCATGACGGGCCTGATGCCAACTAGTCACTTCTAGTATAGTGTGTTAAACCGACTAGAGGCTTCATGAACATCGTGTAGTATTGTATAGTTTTGTTAATGTAACTCCCTCATGTATATATGCAACTCTTATTGAAAATCCTGCTCGTTATTATCTCATAAACTCACATATTTGATAGAGTGTTTGTAGAGTAAGTGTATACGGTTCTTGTATGTCATTATCATTTTAGGGCGTGACACTAGAGCTTTCACCACTGTCAATGTTCTGCACCATAATCGATTTATCTTGAATAATCTTTTCTATTTCTCTCTTCAACGCACAACAATCTTTAATACTATGACCCTGAACATTAGAATGATATGCACAATAATCTTTAATACTATGACCTTGAACATCAGAATGATATGCACATCCTAAATTAGGATCAAAATTTCTTGAATGTGGATCAGGAGTATACCCAAGGAGAAGAGTGATCATGCCCTACTGTACCAATCTCTAGAATAAACTGACATATGACTCTCCAATTAGTGTGAAACTATCCCTCGACTTCTGCCTTATTTCATTGCTTGTCTTAGATAAAAAAATCAGGCCTAAAGGGGCTTTGATATATTTCTGGAGTTGGAGGATGAATCTAAGGAGTTGGTGCGCGCCATTATGGGTAAGAATGAGGCTGAACATATGGTTATGCGTTATATACTAGATATTAAGGAGGTGGAATGGAATATAAAGGGTTTTGGGAGTGATTATATAGAGCTTGGGTATGAACTTAGTCTTGAGACTGAGGGTAACGACGACGTGGTCTTCTTTGACGTGCCCGTTGTCTAGCTATAATAGAAGCTACATTATCCTTATTCTTCTTCCCTCCAATATTTCCTGAACCCTTTTGATTTTCTTGAGTGGTTTCTTTAAATGTTGCAAAACTCACAATGCGATCGGTCTTAATTCCATCCTCTATTATCTCCCTCATTTTGAGGACCTCAATGAATAGCTCTCCTAATATAGGTAACAAGTGTTGATAATATCTTTCATCCTGCAGTTGAATAAACACCTCCACTATCATGTTTTCTTCCATTGGTAGTTTCACTTTAGAAGCTTGTTCACGCCATCTAATCGCATATTCCCTGAAACTTTCAGTGTTTTACTTCTTCATATTAGTGAAGGATTTATCGCCAGGAATCAACTCCATATTGTATTGGAATTGTTGCACGAATTTATTAGCCAAGTCATCCCAACAATTTCACTTGTCGATGTGCTGATCAATAAACCATTCCGACGCTAGACCCGAAAGACTCACACCAAAATAAGCCATAAGTAATTCTCCTTCCCTCCAGCGCCCCTTAGTTGGTTACAATACCATACCATGCCCACCCCTACTTATGGAGACACACAACCATTTGAACTTCCTCTTAACTCTGAAATCTTGTTGTGGCAGAAGAACAAAATGAAATAACCAAAAAGGTGAAAAGTATGGAACAGGCCATGAGAAACTTGTAGGGGCTCGGGGGTTATAAAAGTGTATCTTATAAAGATCTGTGCATGATTTCAGGTGTTAATCTCCCTATTGGTTTTAAAATACCAAAGTTTGAGAAATATGACAGGTAAGGTGACCCAGTGGCACAGTGAGGCGTTATTGTAACCAACTAAGGGGCGTTGGAGGGAAGGAGAATTACTTATGTCTTATTTTGGTGTGAGTCTTTCGGTTCTAGCGTCGGAATGGTTTATTGATCAAGACATCGACAAGTGAAATTGTTGGGATGACTTGGCTAATGAATTCGTGCAACAATTCCAATACAATGTGAAGTTGATTCCTGGCGATAAATCCTTAACTAATATGAAGAATTCCTGGTAATTTTGATATTCGGTTTTTAAAAATATTATACCATTACCATACCATATTAATTTGGTATGGTTCGGTATTTTGACGTTTGATTTCAGTATGATAATCGGTAACCATAGATTATTTAACTTTGACAATATATACTCGTATACTAGAGTATTATTACTTCGAATTTTCAAAAGCATGTCTTAATTGTATCATAAAAATGCATTACACATGTAGAAATATTGAAAAAGAAGTACAAACAATTCCTTTTATTAGTCAATTACACCAAAAAGACATTTCAATCAAGATAGAGTAGCGAAAGTTTCAAAGTCTAAACATTTTCATACTAATACTAAGTTTTTTTTGTGTGTGTGTATTTATATATAAAAGTTACTTATGTAACTATATATACTTCGGTATGGTATTCGGTATTTTGGTATGTCATTTGTAAATACCGTATACCATACCAAATATAAAAAAAAAATGTATACCACATATCATACCAAATACCATAATACCAAAAATTACGGTATCAAAAATTTTGGTTCGGTATGGTAATTCGGTATATACCATACCATGCCCACCCCTAGCCATAAGGACCAGTCAACTTAGATGTGAACTCAAGAGCATAATGTTAATCACCAAAATATTCAATACAGGCTATCTTGTAGAGTAAAGAGGAACAACCGGTGGATGCATAGCAAAAGTAGGAGCTTCAGGTGGGACTGGCGCCGCAAAAACACGAACAACAGGTGGAGCCAAGTATGTGGTATTTTCGTGTTGAGGAGTTAGGAAATGAATATTAGAAGTGTTAGGAATATAGTGTTTCCCCTGAGTAAATCCTTGTGCATGTTGTTGCATGTCAAAAAAAATAGTGCATTGTGCATGTGACACAGGAGGTAAGCTAGAATGATATTAAAGATTATCAGTGGGAAATGGAGAAGGCGGCAACCCATTAGCCCAAACTTGATGCATTTCTATCATTTGTTGTCTTAATTTCCGAATCTCTTCATTAGCTCCTAAATTCTCATTTCTCGAAATGCCTACCTGATTAGTGACAACAACCTCGGTATCTTTGTTGGCCATAACTTTCTCATTGACTTGGTGCAATATGGAGGACCAACCAAAATGCCACACCTCAACACCTTAAACTAATTGAACAAGAGATAACAAATGAGTTATAGTTCAATATTTTCTCAAAATATTTTTCTATTTTTTCTTTTGAAAAGATCACCGAACCCAAGAAGGGCGCCTACGTATCTCACTCCCAAGAGAGGAAAATCAGGTGTGCGTAGTTCGTGAAGTTTGGCCATAAAAGGAACAATAAAACTTTTTTTTCTTCATTTTCTTGAAACGTTAAGAAAAAAGAAAATAACAAATAGTCAAAAGAATTGATGAAAATCTTTTTGAATTTTTTTTAGCTTTAAAATTCCTATACAAAATGAAACCTATAATTACCAAAGAAAATCTTTTTGGGTTTTTGATTTTGAATTTCATACGAAAATGAAACTTGAAACTATTAAAGGAAAATCATTTTGTAGTTTTATTTTAAAGATATATATGACACCTACTCTGAATAAAGAGTGAAGAAAATCTTTTTAGATTTTTAAACTAAGATCATCGAACCCATGAAGGACTACCTACGTATCTCACTCCTGGGAGAGAAAAATCAGGTGTGCCTAGTTCGTCCAACTTGAACAATTAAGGATTAAATAACAAACTAAACCTTGACTTAAGAGACACGACTAAAGACACACAATGAAAAACGTCAATAAATTATTATTTTTCGTTTTTAATTTGACACTTCACATAAAACTGACACCAACAACTATAAAAGAATTTTTTATTTTTTTTGGTATTTTCATTATATGAAATGTACAAAAATTGTATCATCTTTTTTTATGAATTTTTCTTTTATAAAAAACTCCTATTAAAAAAATCTTTTTCGAAAATTTCAAATTATGAATGCTTGCTATAGAGTTCAAAAGAAAAATCTTTTTGATGTTTTTATTTTTTAAAAAAAATGAATGCAAAAGATAAAAAAAAAATCTTTTTCGAATTTTTGAATTGTGAAAAAAAAACGTAAAGAACTCTAAAAACTACGAAACTCTTTTTTTTTTGTGACTCACTTTTTCTTCTTTTTTTTTCTTTTCAAACTTTTCCTAGCCTACACACGTTTTTCTTTAATTCTAGCATATGTTTTTCTCTAAATCAGTCCGTTAAATGATCCTATTACCCTCAAAATACAACAATTAGCACATAGAGATGCTTTAGGGGTGAGTCTCCTACAAAAGACAAAGTGGGTCCCACTAGGTCTTAATAGGATGCAGATAAGCATGACCTAAAGGCTAACCTAGGTTGGGGTCCACTAACAAGGCTGTTCGGGGAAACGTATGGTCGATAGTGGCTGCGAGAGATTTCCACCCACTCCATGCGTTCGACGGCTCCCCATCCTAAAATAAGGGTGGCTCAACTGGAGTTTTTGTACCCGACGTGTACTCTGGGACTTATTGCGAAAGAACTAACGTAGGTTATGCAAATGATGACAGATATAAAAGGTAACACATAAGTGAAAAACTATAAACACGTAGTAAGTAGGCACTCAATAATGATAAAACAATAACACAAACGATAACACAAACAAGGCGTCTATAAAAACTATAGTGTCACTAAGCCAAGACAACTCGTAATAAAATTCAAATTATGATATTTCCCAGCAGAGTCGCCAGAGATGTCATATCCCTTTTTTTTACCAAAAAAAATCATTTTACGTTTGAAAGGGTTTTTATTATTAAGTGACAAAAGATAAAATTTATTTTGAAAATGATTCTTTTTCATTTGAACTCAGAGTCATCACTTGACATAAATCTGGTGTATCAAATCATCGTTGGAAAATCCCTTTTCGAAATAGTTTGATTCTTTAAAACTGATCCACGAACAGAGATTTAGATTAAGAAATTCTGTTGACCAAAGGAAAGGTGTTAGGCATCCCTCGGTCCCGTGATTAGACCACGGTCGCTTCATGGAATATATAACTAATACAACACTATGAAATGCATAAACCAAACAAAACACACAACGAGAAAAACAAACAACCAAACAGTCAAAAGTCCAAAAAATGTCCAGTCCAATTTATTACAAATCCAAAATAAACTACTGAAGTAAAACCTAAATTATTCTAACCATGCTTTACCCGATGACTCGGGCCTTGATCAAGAACATCTTTTGCCTACATAATACGTTGGGGCATTCCCCAAAGAATAAATATAATGTGTCTCGGGGCATTCCCCAACTAAATGAGTATAATTGATCTAAATATGGTAAACAAAACCATTCTACAAATATTCCAAACATTCCACAATTCACAAGTTCTAAATTTTCCTACCCGAACCTACAATATGCCTACCCAGCTCGATCTATCATAGCACTATTACAATCAGCGACATAAATGGATTAAAATAACTTAAGCTTGTTTTTTATCAATTTTTCAATTTTCGCCCACCCCAAATAACTGATTTTACCTCTCAAATGAGATATAATTTCATCACACAGTTCATAATCAAAGGGTATCAACAACGAATCAAAACAAGAAAATATTCATCACCAACACAAATCAACCAACACCCAATGTTCAATTCAATGCATCAAATATGATAAACAACGAAATAAAAAGAGGGAATGGGTAGAATTGGATCTTGATTTGAAGATTTCGAACTTAATGTTACTTGAATAAAGAGATGAAATTCCAAAAACCGCAAGTCAGAACCTCAAACGCCGAACCCGCAACTTAAATAACCCAAAATCTACACTAATTTAAATCGAATCGACTGACCCATTTTCGACTTCGTCATTTTTCTATGGGACTTCGTCGGAACCGACTGAAATGGGTTAATTTTTGTTGATTTGGTCACTAATTCTGTTAGCTCCGGTGAGATTCGAGCTGAAAATGGGGATGAAACTGACTGTTTGACGCGACTTTGGTAGGAATGGAGCTAGACTTAGTGGTTTTCACTTCGTCGGAGCTCCAAAAATCTTGACAAATGATGAAAATTAGAGAAGATAGAGGGTCAAAACTTTTCCCGGTAAGAACTCACCGGCTAACTCTCTCTCTCGGTTTTTCTCTCTTACGCTATCTCTTCTTAAATCAATCCCCAATTTCATCATTTTCTCTCTTTCCTACTATTTTTTTCTCTTTGTTTCTCTAATTTCTAGTGTATGTGTGTTTACTATATGGCGTGATGTAGTGTGTGTAGGTGTTGATCGATCAAAGAAAAAAATAGAGTCTATGTGTGCATATGCCCACCAATGTGTATGAATTTTGTATATAAGATGTACCCAAAATGGCGGGTTTGTGGGTGGGTCTATATTGCTGTTGTGTGTAGTGTGTATCTTTTGGTGGGTGTTTTTTTCGTTGATGGTGTGTGTATGTATATATGATGGTGTCATGAGTGTATTGTTTTGTTACGTGCAATCTGTTAAAGGGAAAATAAAAGAAAATGTGGGGTAGGGGATATTTGAGGGTAGGTGGTGAGGATAAGATGAGGTGGTTAATTTTGATTGGGTGAGTTGTTAATTTGTTAAGAATTTTGTTATTTTTGTATTTTTATGGAGGGATAATCACATGGGGTAAGGTGTATGGTAAGGCGGGGTAAATGGGTAAATTTGGCTTTCGGAAGAGATAAAATTACTTGTCTACATCATGCCCCTCTTTGGATGTAAACACGAAGTGTTTTCATACAAAGAAGTAGACAACGAGATAGAATTTTGACCCGATCATTATTCAAAGGAAGAAATAGAAGGAAGAAGAAGAACCGAGTTGGAGAAACCGAGTTAAAAAGTAGAGTGAGGTCCTGTCGAGGATTCAATCCGCGGTTCTGTCATTACATCAAAATAAAAATTACAAGTTAAAAAGATAACTAAAATTACAAAAGTCCTATCTATGAAGCTTCTCTGGACTCTTGACTTGATTTTCTGATGCTTTCAAATTTACAAAAGATCTGACCTTCTTGGGGTTGAACTTGAGAATAGATTCTTTCTCCATGCAAAATTTAATGTTGGAGATGAACTCAAAAATTGAAATCACTAATTTGAAATCATGACTTCATATGCATACACAAGTTTAAATTGCTCATATACCATATTAATTCACCTTTTAACTCACATTCGTAATTCGTCCACATAACTTTCATATTTTATGTCTTCATCCCGGTTAGCATTTTCTTGCAACACATATTTATGTTAATTCACAAGCTAAATACTATGGGTGATAAATGAAGGGGTCAAAACTAGTTGTGTTAATTATATATGAAGACCCAATTCGCCCAAAATGTATTGGGATAAAATTGATCAACACAAGATGAATCAAATAATAAAGCACAACTCAATTCACTCAATTATTATGCAGATCGAAGCAACGGGTGTTTGCGCAGTAAATTAATTACACTTGCTTAACATCTCTTTTCATTAAATGTTAGTTTTAAATCGTGGTATCGTAGCTAGTAAAATTACTCAAAACTTCTTTGTACCCATTTAAAAGTTGATGGGATCGTTTGATAGAGTGTATTATAATTTGGTATACTTTCGCATCCTATGTTTAATCAATGCTTGCATTCGTTATACAGTCTAGTTGGTATTAAAGAATGAATTACTAATACATAAAAATCTATGATATTAGTAATGAAATGAATTTTAATGCATGCCTTAGTATGGTCAAAATTACAATTGTCCCTCAAAGATTTTCCACATCCTTTTCACCATATTGATGGAGAGTATTTTTGAAAAAAAAATAATATTTTTTTAAGAAATTATATATGCAATTCATGTCATTTTTATTACATCAAATGAAACACTACATAAGAAAAATTTAAGCATAACCAACACAAGCATTACTAATATACCACATTATTTATATACACTCTAGCAAACGACCTCTACGAGTCATGTTATATGTTATCTTCTAAAAAGACCTAAGACTAACATGAGTTGTAGTGACGTGGGACAACTCCACCCTTACTCAGATATCTCGAATTCGAGCGTTCAGTATAGAAAAAATCTTGTTTGGAGAGACACCCCCAAAATAAATCCTCCAATGTATTATCTAAATTAGCCGAGACTCCACAGTAGGACCGATGAAAAACCAATAAAAAGAAAAGCTAGAATTGGAGCAAAAAAAGTACTACTATTTTGATTGGTACACTATACAATTATGTTCTTTTGACTTAATTTATGCTTCCATTTTTCTTGAGAAGAAATCTTTTGCTAAAACAAGGCCTACAATTTTAAGTAAAAGATAATTTAAATCTTACTCTATAAGTCCATCAATGTATCGTTTAGCATTGCAGAATTTTATGTTATTTTACATCTTCGAATCATTATTAATATTATAAAAAATTCTAATGTAAACTTCCTACCATATACATCTGCCTTATAGCTAATACAAAATTTTAAAGAAGCCTCTGAAATTAAAGCTTCTGTAATTAAAGCTTCTGTAATTTAAATATATGCTTCCAATTAGTTTTTAGTAAAATAGTATAGTTCATTTAGCTATAAGAAATTGGATAGAGGGATCTAGGAGGCTACGTACAATCGGATGAAAAATAGGAAGATCACCAATTGATAAATTGACCCATCCATATATTGATCTAAACTGACACATCGAAGAGATGTATCATTTTGGGTTTAATTCTTCGTGTCAATCGAGTCATGACTCAACCGTACTTATCAAGTGGAATCAGGATTAGAGTCTCGGAATGTCTCACTATTTAGAACATACATACACCATATTTAGAACATACATTCTGCTAGTTACATGGCTAAAATAGAGTAAGCATTGTGTTGGTTTGATCTATTTTGATTTCAGCTGGATTATTCACTTTTTGGGGGTTTATAAAGACAAACTAATCAACGAAAAAAAAGTTATATTGAAGTTGTTCTCCTAGAAGATAAAAAGTTTTTCACTATTAAAAAATAATGATAATAAATAATAATAACTGAAAAATAGTGGAAACTTGAAATATGGCTATAAAAATTTCGATAGCATAAAGAGTGTCTTGGAAAACATTTGTAGGAAAATGTTTCCAATTTTTTCAAAATTAATTGGTGAGAAGGACAATATGCTTCTTAAAATGAGAAAAATAACTTCGTTTAATAGAAGTAAGAAAAACAAGTCTATAAGTGAGTTCATTTCTCCTTCTCACCCACCCACCCAACATCCCCACACCTCAATCCCGCCCCTTGATCATCCCATACCACCACCCCTGAACATTCACTCCCCATCCCATTTCGTTTACATAATGTTTTGCTAGATTACATATAATTGCTTTTGAAATTATATTTATTGCATATTTTTAAACACTAGAAACTACCTAAAAACCCACCTATTTATCAACAAAATATTTTCTATGAAAACATTTTACATGAAAATTATTTCTTCATATCAAACACACTCAAAGAAAAAAGAATTACCAAGTAAAAGAAAAAAAGGTCTCCCATTTATAATGAAATTGTCGACAGTACAGTAGTTAATACTGTAATCCATTCACTTTAGTTGTTGACTATTTCGAAAATGGATTTTCAGTTTTTCTTGTCGATCACTTATAACATATGTAGAGCCCATTTGGGTAGGATTAAAAAAATATTTTTTTAGCTTAAATGATTAAAAATTTAAAATAAGTGTTGTAGAGACCTAATTTCGTCCCTTCCCGATATCGTTTTTACCCATTTTTTTACTTTATCCTACCGTGTACCCTCACCCATGTAATTATACCCCACAAAAATACAAAATAACAAAAATTCAATAAATCCCTAACCTTATCCTAACAAACTTCATCCTATACCCTACCCTACCTACCCCACTCACCCCCACCCTCACGTTTTTTATTCCTTTTGACCACATATATACATATACACACATAGAGAATGGGAAAACATAGAAAAAGGGGAACCCATTTTGTCATCATCTTCCTCCCTGGAAAAAAAATAGAAATTCAGGCACAATAAGGAGAGAGCAATAATTCACTGATTAGAGTTCTCATATACACACGCACCTAAACAAAAATCAGAAGGAGTGAGAGAGATAGAGCATTGAGAGAGAGAACTGATCAGATAGAGGAAGAAACGGGGAGGAGAGGGAAATATTTGAGCGAGAGAGAGGAGTGAAAGGGCACAGAGGTATACTGTTCCGGCATTTTTGGCCGGAAATATCCTCTCACCGGCGAAACCCTGCCCGGAGATCCCCTTCCGTTGACTGTCGGGTCAGCCGGAGCTTCGTTGAGCTGTAAACGTCGACCCAGCCATAATTCCATCGAAATTCAGTTACGGTTAGTGCAAAAATCCGAGAGTTGCGGGTTAGTTTCAAGGTTTACATTTTGGTATTAAACCTGTCTCGTTCGTATTTCTTGACACCAAGTTGGAGTTATTCATGATCGAGGTTAAATCGAGGTATTTCGGACCCAAATTCTACTGACTTAATCGGAATAATACATCGATTTTGAAAGCGACATTGAGGTCCAATTCTATATTCTCTCACTCTAATTTTTACGTGAATATGAATGATTCGTTGTTGGATGTGTTTGAATCTTTGTTGTGTGTTAGTTGATGTTGGATTTGAATGCGAAAACTTGATTGGTGGACTGCGTATCGAATTAGTTTAATCAATTTTAGATTGGGATGGGATTGAGAATTGAAAAATTGATAAAATTGGTGAATATTAGCTTATGTTGATAATCGCTTGATTCGGGATAAGCATCGACTTTATTTAAATTCGATCGTATTATGTTAAGTCGAGAATTGATAGGCAAACGTAGGTTGGGTAGGCAAAGTTTAGAATCTTTAGTTTTGTTGAATGTTTGAAATTTGGTTAAATGCTTTGATTTTCTCATATTAAAAATTGTACTCATTTGGCCGGGGAATGCCTCGAGAAATTTGTATTGATTTATCCGGAGAATACCTCGAAGTATCTTGTACTTGAAGGTGGCGCACGGTCAAGACCCGGAACGTCGGGTGGAGTTTGGTTTAGGATTAATTTAGGATCAGTTTAGAATAGAGTAGGTTTACATTTCCGCATTTTTCTGTTTTGGATTGTATAATTGGACTGGACACTAAATTTTGAATTATTTTATTTTGTTTACTTGCTTGATTGTTTTTGCGTGCTTTGTGTAGTTTATGTACTTGTAATTTCAAAGTTAGCCGATACGCTCTATCAAGCGATCGTGGTCAAACCACGGGATCGAGGGGTGCCTAACACCTTCCCCTCGGTCAACAGAATTTCTTAGCCGGAATCTCTGTTCGCGGATCAGTTTTAAAGAGTCAAATCTATTTTGAAAAAAGATATCCAAGGGTGACTTGGCACACCCAATTTATGCCAAGTGGAGACTCTGAGTTTTGAATATAAAAAATTCTTTTCGTAACAAATCTTCATTTTGTCACTTCAATAATAAAAATTTGTTCGAACCTTAAAACTAATCTTTTTGCTAAAAAAAAAGGGGGGTGTGACAGCTCTGGCGACTCTGCTGGGAAATTTTCAGAATTCGAGCTTATTTTGGAGTTGTATTGGCTTAGTTTGGCACTATAGGTGTATAGATATTTTGTTTGTGTTGTTTTGTGTTATTGTTTATCATTGTTGAATGTCTAAGTGCTCTTTCTTTACAATTTTTACTTTATGTGTTACCGCTTTATATCTGACATCATGTGCATAACCCGAGTCTTTCTTTCTGCAACAAGTCTGTAGTACACGTGTATACACGACCCATAGTTGAGTCACCCTTATTTTAGGAGGGGGAGCCGTTGAATTGTATGGAGTAGGTGGACAGCTAAAGCAACCCACTATCGACCATACGCTCCCTTGAACAGCCTTGTTAGTGGACCCTATCGTAGGTTAACCTTTAGGTCATACTTATCTGCATCATATTGAGACCTAGCGGGATCCACGTGGCCCTTTGTAGGTGACTCACCTCTAAAGCATCCCTACGTGCTAAATGTTGCATCTTTAAGGGTAACGTGGTCATTTGATGGACTGATTTGGGGAAAGCATGTGTTTGAAGTAAAGTGCGTAGACAAGAAATGTTGAAAAAAAATATACAAAAAGTGAGTCGAAAAGAAAAAAAGAGTGTTTCGTAAGTTTTTAGAGTTCTTTATGACTTTTAATTTTTTTTCACAATCCAAAAATTCAAAAAGACTTTTTTTACCTTTCGCACTCATTTTCTAAAAAACATCAAAAAGATTTTCCTTTTATTCCTTTACCATGCATTCATAATTCGAAAATTTCAAAAAAAAAAATCTTTCATAGTTGTTGGTGTCATTTTTGTATGAAGTGTCAAATTAAAAACCCAAAAAGATTTTTTTTTCATCGTGCAGTCGTGTCTCTCAAGTCAAGGTTTTGTTTGTTCTATAATCCTGGATTGTTCAATCTGGACGAACTATGCACCCCTGATTCTTCTCTCTCGGGAGTGAGATACGTAGG
Source organism: Capsicum pubescens (assembly GCA_030864215.1). Taxonomy (NCBI): domain Eukaryota; kingdom Viridiplantae; phylum Streptophyta; class Magnoliopsida; order Solanales; family Solanaceae; genus Capsicum; species Capsicum pubescens. The sequence goes on from CM061541.1 coordinate 34,118,570, forward strand.
CAGCCTATTGTGAATTCGGGGATCTTATTTCAAAAATTCAAAAAAATATTTTATTCACTCTTCGTTTAGAGTAGGTGTTTCATATACATCTTCAAGAGAAAACTACAAAAAGATTTTCCTTTAATAGTTTCAAGTTTTATTTACGTATGAATGTAAAATTGAAAATTCAAAAGATTTTTCTTTGGTAATCATAAGTTTCATTTTGTATAGAGATTTAAACCTAAAAATGCAAAAAAGATTTACGTCAATTCTTTTGACACTTTGTTTCAAGAAAAAGAAAAGAGTTTGATTGTCCATTTTGGCAAGACTTCACGAACTACACACACCTGATTCTCCTCTCTCGGGAGTGAGATACGTAGGCGCTCTTCTTAGGTTCGGTGATCTTTTCAAAAAAAAAAAAGGTTTTGAAAAAGGTTGAACTCTAACATATTTGTTGTCTCTTGTTCAGTTAGTTTAAGGTGGTTGGTTTGTGGCTTCCTGGCTGGTCCTCCATATCACACCAAATCCAAGAAAGGTTTAGTTGTGTCCAACAAGGATATAGAGAGTGGCACCATGGATGAAACAAAGAGTCAGGAAATTAAGAGTTTAAAGGAAGAGAATTTGAGACTGAGACAACAAATGATGGAAATATACCGAGCTTGGTCCAGTGGGCTGCCTCCACCTCCGTTCCCCACTTTTGACCCTGCAAATACCTTGAGTCTTCCACCAAAATCGCAAAGTCAGTTTCCTATTGTTGTTGATGCACCACAGCATGCCTCAGAATCCATTCCACGTCAAATGCACCTCAATACTTCCACCATTCTTTCTTTAGCTCCTCAGTATAAGTCTACCACATTCACAGCACCACATACCGTCTGTGCTTTTGTTGCTCAACCTTCTACTAAGACTTTCACTTTGGCTATCAATCTAACGATTGTGCTTCCCCAGTCCACTAGTGAATCCACGTTCAATACTCTAGATGATCATTGTTATACTCTTGAGCCTATCGTTAAATTAAGTGGACCACCAAAATTTCTTACTAAGAAGCCTAGCGTGCTAGAAGAGCTAGAGAAAGTGGTTGGGAAAGTTAAGAGTGTAGAAAATGATATGAAAAATTTCCCTGGACTTATGGGCTATGAAGATGTTTCATATAAAAACTGGGGCATGTCTTCAAGTGTTAACCTTCCTCCCAACTTTGAGACATCAAAATTTGGGAAGACTGATGGACAAAAGGATTCTGTGAAACATTTGGGACGGCATTGCAATCAACCGAGGGAAACTGAAGGAAAGAGGAAGGAAAATGCACCTATTGTCATGCCAGGGCCAAAGAAGAGTTTGAGAGGTCCAACCCACCAATACTGTCAGCCTCAATCCCGAGCTTACATATTAGATCTACATAACCACTTGCAACAAGGTTTCTTTCCCCAAAATCCAAGAAATCCCATTCCAATTCCTCAATATCCTTTGAAAAGTGCAAAATTGTATGCTCATCCATCTTCTTATCCACAAGGGCATACACCTGTCCCTCAACATCATCCTCGGCTCCCCACAAATTTACCAAGGAACCTCTAAATTCAAGTTTCATCCGAGGCCAGAGTTCGCAAAGAGGATGAAGGAAAAAGATAATTTCACTCCTATTGGGAAATCCTATGCCAGTTTATTCCAGAGATGAGTACAGCAGGGCATGATCACTCCTCTACTTGGGTATACTCCTGACCCACATTCAAGAAGTTTTGATCATAATGTACGATTGCATATCATTCTGATGTTCAGGGTCACAGTATTGAAGTTTTTTGTTCTTTGAAAAGAGAAATTGAAAAGATGATTCAAGATAAATCAATTATGGTGCAGAACATTGACAGTGAGGAAAGCTCTAGTCATGCTGATATACAAACCAGTGGCTAAGATGTCAGGCTGACCAATTGAGAAGTCACCCCTCCCTACTAGGAAGAGGTCTGGTAGTTTGTTTTGTTTTATTTTCTGTTATCCGAATTATTTCAGGGTTGTAGTTTGGGATCTATCTTGTTTTGTCCCTTTGTCGTTATGTTCAAACTCTTCTATCTTTCATTTTTATTAAATGAAGTATCCCATTTTTCTTTATGTTTTAAATATGTGTTGTTTGTTTGTTTTCTTTACATAGTATATTTTATGTTGACTCTAGTGACATGACATGCTAGTGAAATTTACAGCCAGATCTTAAAATCCAGTTTAAGCATGAACATTGAATCAGAGGTTTAAAGTTAGAAAAAGAGAGCATCTGAGAAAATAGATAGAGTGCTGGGGCATTTGGTGATCAAGTTGAAGCCTTCTTTGAAAATTAAGGCTATTATTTTAAGAATCGTGAGAATAACTTGGTCATCAATTGAAAGACATATCTCAATTAGGTCAAGTAGTGAATGTGTGATCCTATGTCAAAAGGAACGGGAAGAAAATTAGCTCCACGAAGTCATGAGTCCTTCAGGATGCTGGGCATGTGTAGAAAAAGAGGTGGCACATATTCTTGGGGCAAGTTAGTGTTGTAAAACATTTCATAAGTGATCTTGATCGTGCATTTTTGCTTTGCACGCTATGTACTAGCATTTTCAAGAATTGATATGATGAAGGCATTTCATTCTGCTATCCAAATATTGTGTCATCCTTTGTTTATCCCATTTGGGTCTTAGTGTTATTTTCTTTGATACCTCTCTTTTGAAATCAAGATAGAGTCAACGAAATTCAAAAATATGTCGAAAAAGAAAGAAAAGATGAGTGTCAAGAAAAATAAAGCCAAAAAAGTCCCAAAAAGAAAAAGAGTCAACGAAAAAAAAAACATAATCAAGTGAAAGAACAAGCAGCCAGAACTACGCATGACCTGATTCTCCTCTCTTGGGGGTGAGATACGTAGGTTGCCCTACCCTGGGCTCGGTCCAACCAAATAAATAGTTTAGAATTGCCCAGTCAAAAAAAGTTGGGGCATGAGTTAATCCTCATTGTTTGAGTCAATTCCAAAAGTTGTAAGTTCCACCCCACTTCAAGTGTCGCTTGGTCCCCATGCCATCCTTTCTTTCTAACCCTATCCAAAAGCCAAGTTACAACCAAAGAAAGACCTTTAGATCAATCTTCGAGAATGCTCAAGTTAAGCATGCAATAGATGTGGATAATGCATTTTGGGAACTACTTGTCTTCCTCAGCATAACGAATCAGGAGAGAAATGAAAATGAGAGAGTTTTATCGGTGAAAACCCCCACGGGCACTGTAAGACGGCGGTGAATTGAGATAAATAAAAATGAGAGATTCTTATCGTTGAAAACCCTCATGGACACTGTAAGACGACTATGAGTTGAGAAAAATGTAAATAAGAAACTTATTGGTAAAAAAACTTTCTCAGATACTATAAGGCAATGGTCAGGTGATAAAAGGAAATGAGAGAGGCTTGTTGGCGAAAACCCTTCAAGGCGCCACTAGCCGAATGAGGTCTCCAAATGCAATTGGCCCAAGAAAGAAACTCACTTTCAGGATCATTAACTCAACAACAATTTGTGAGAGTTTTGGATGGAAAGATCAGGCAGTTTAATCCGATATGCATGTCATAATCATTAGAGTTGACTGTCATTTTCAGATAAACTTTTTTTTCATCTTTTTCAATGGGGACATTCATTATCATTTCTTTCTGTCCTATAGTTATATTTTTATTTTTCTTGAGTCAGTTATCCAAATAAAATCATTGTCATTTTTCTCTTGTCTTTGAGTCAAGTCTATGTCAAAACAAGTGAGAAAAGATTTCAAAACTGGCTACCAGCTTCTTCAATTGTATGAAGCAAGGCAGAAAAGCCAACGTATGAAAGAGACATGATTGTGAGCCAAAATGAGGCAAGCAGAAAGTTTTGTCAACAAATAAGTCTGGGAACTCATGAAATACCAAGGTTCCAAGGGGTCTATCTGAGAAGCATGGCAAAGCAGAGATATTGTGTTTGTCTCAGTCACTCTTAATAATCTGAGTTCGGTCAATGAAGCAGAAAGTCAATGACACAGGCTAATGGTTGGAATCAAGGTTAAATGTGATGACGGCAAGAGCGTTATCCATTAAAGCCAAAGCCACAAACCAGCCACCATGTTTTTAAACTCACGACCTTTCTTTGCATGAAACAAGAACACATATTACCTTCAAATCAAGAATTTCAAAGCCTAAACATCAAGGCCCGTAATTTCTCACTTTTACAAATGCAGGAAGCAATGTTGCTGCACAGGTTTGATAATTAAATCATGGTAGACACACTTTCTTGTCCTGGGATTTTAGTTTTCATTTGCTAGGTGATACTGTTCTTAAATTGAACCTTCACTCCTAGGAGACGTACCTTCTAGTCGAGTCATTCCATTTGACTCTTAGAATACGTAACTTTTATTCGATTCATTTCCCTTGACCCCTAGAAGACGTACCTTTTAGTTGGGTCATTTCTTTGATTCCTATAAGACGTACCTTTTAGTCGAATCATTCTCTTTGATTCCTATAAGGCGTACCTTTTAGTCGAGTTATTCTCTTTGAACCCTAGAAGACGTACCTTTTAGTTGAGTCATCACCCTTGATTCCTATAAGACGTACCTTTTAGTCGAGTCATCCCCTTTGATTCCTATAAGGCACACCTTTTAGTCAAGTCATCCCCTTTGATTCCTATAAGACATACCTTTTAGTCGAGTCATTCCCTTTGATTCCTATAAGACGTACCTATTAGTCGAGTCATTCCCTTTGATTCCTATAAGACGTACCTTTTAGTCGAGTCATTCCCTTTGACCCCTAGAAGACGTATCTTTTAGTTGAGTCATTCCCTTTGATTCCTGTAAGACGTACCTTTTAGTCGAGCCATTCTCTTTGACCCCTAGAAGACGTACCTTTTAGTCGAGTCATTCCCTTTGATTCCTATAAGACGTACCTTTTAGTTGATTCATTCCCTTTGATTTCTATAAAACGTACCTTTTAGTCGAGTCATTCCCTTTAACCCCTAGAAGATGTACCTTTTAGTCGGGTCATTACCCTTTGAATTCTATTAGACGTACCTTTTAGTCGAGTCATCACCCTTGATTCCTATAAGACGTATCTTTTAGTTGAGTCATCACCCTTGATTCCTATTAGACGTACCTTTTAGTCGAATCATCCCTTGATTCCTATAAGACGTACCTTTAGTCGAGTCATTCTCCTTGATTCCCATAATGATGTGACTTGCACAAAAGTCCTTTGATGATAAACTGGGCAACATTTAGTTCTTGTGTTTGCAACTTCATTTTTCTAGTAAATGAAATTTCTTTATAATAATCTTTATTTGGGATAATTTTCTTTTTAGTTTTGATGTGATTTCAGGAGCCCGCCTGAAGAGAAGGATGAATAAATGAAAAGTCAAGAAACATGGTGAAGAAGTTGAAAGTCAAGAAACATGGTGAAAAGTTGAAAGTTAACAGATTGATGAAATAGTAAGTCAGGAGCCCGCTAGAAGAACAGAGTGATGAAATTGCAAGTCAGGAGCCCGCCTGAAGAACTGAGTGATGAAATTGCAAGTCAGGAGCCCGCCTGAAGAACAGGGTGATTAAATGATAAGTCAGGAGTCTACCCGAAGCACAGGGCGAATAAATGAAAAGTTAAGCAACAAGGTGGAGCAATTGAAGGCCAAGCAACAAGTGATAAAATTGCAAGTCAGGAGCCCGCCTGAAGAATAGGGTGATAAAACTTAAGTCAGGAGTCCAAAAGAAGTTGTATAGATAGGATTTTGTAATTTCATTTATGTTTTAACTTGTAATTTTCATTTTTATGTAATGACAGAGCAGCGGAACGAAACCTCGATGGAACCTCACTCGACTCTCCAACTCGGTATAGTCTATTATCTTCCAATCCTTTGAGACACCATCACTTGATTCCTCCATAACTTGGGTGGGTAGGATGGCTTAAGTCGGAACTCGGTTGTTCTTCTTCTTTCTGTTTCTTCCTTTGAATAATGGTCGGGACAAAATTCTGTCTTGTTGTCTACTTCTTTGTTTGAAAACATTTCGTGTTTACATTCAAAGGGGGCATGATGTAGACACCTAATTTCGTCTCTCCCCGATATCGTTTTTACCCATTTTTTTACTTTATCCTACCGTGTACCCTCACCCATGTAATTATATCCCACAAAAATATAAAATAACAAAAATTCAATAAATCTCTAACCTTATCCTAACAAACTTCATCCTATACCCTACCCTACCTACCCCACTCACCCCCGCCCTTACATTTTTTATTTCTTTTGACGACGTATATACATATACACATATAGAGAATGGGAAAACATAGAAAAAGGGGAACCCATTTTGTCATCATATTCCTCCTTGGGAAAAAAATAAAAATTCACGCACAATAGGGAGAGAGCAATAATTCACTGATTGGAGTTCTCATATACACACGCACCTAAACAAAAATCAGAAGGAGTGGGAGAGATAGAGCATCGAGAGAGAGAACTGATCGAATAGAGGAATAAACGGGGAGGAGAGGGAAATATTTGAGCGAGAGAGGAGAGAAAGGGCACAAGGGTATACTGTTCCGGCATTTTTGGCCGGAAATATCCTCTCACCAGCGAAACCCTGCCCGGAGATCCCCTTCCAATGATTGTCAGGTCAGTCGGAGCTTCGTTGAGCTGCAAACGGCGACCCAACCATAATTCCATCGAAATTCAGTTACGGTTAGTGCAAAAATCCGAGAGTTGGGGGTTAGTTTCAAGGTTTTAATTTCGGTATTAAGCCTGTCTCATTCGTATTTCTTGACTCCAAGTTGGAGTTATTCATGATAGAGGTTGAATCGAGGTATTTTGGACCCAAATTCTACCAACTTAATCGGAATAATACATCGATTTTGAAAGCGACATTGAGGTCCAATTCTATATTCACTCACTCTAATTTTTATGTGAATATGAATGATTTGTTGTTGGATGTGTTTGAATCTTTGTTGTGTGTTAGTTGATGTTGGATTTGAATGCAAAAACTTGATTGGTGGGCTGCGTATCGAATTAGTTTAATCAATTTTATATTGGGATGGGATTGAGAATTGAAAATTTGATAAAATTGGTGAATATTAGTTTATGTTGATTCATGGATAATCGCTTGATTCGGGATAAACATCAACTTTATTTAAATTCGATCGTATGATGTTAAGTCGAGAATTGGTAGGCAAACGTAGTTTGGGTAGGCAAAGTTTAGAATCTTTGGTTTTGTTGAATGTTTGAAATTTGGTTAAATGCTTTGATTTCTCGTATTAAAAATTGTACTATTTGATCAGGAAATGCCTCGAGGTATTTGTATTGATTTATCCGGGGAATGCCCCAAAGTATCTTGTACTTGAAGGTGGCGCACGGTAAAGGCCCGGAACGTCGGGTGGAGTTTGGTTTAGGATTAATTTAGGATCAGTTTAGAATAGAGTAGGTTAACTTTTTCGCATTTTTCTGTTTTGGATTGTATAATTGGACTGGACACTAAATTTTGAATTATTTTGTTTTGTTTACTTACTAGATTATTTTTGCGTGCTTTGTGTGGTTTATGCACTTGTAATGTCAAAGTTAGCCGATACACTCTATCAAGCGCCCGTGGTCGAACCACGAGATCGAGGGGTGCCTAACACCTTCCTCTCGGTCAACAGAATTCCTTAGCCGGAATCTCTGTTCGCGGATCAGTTTTAAAGAGTCAAGTCTGTTTTGAAAAAGGATATCCAAGGGTGACTTAGCACACCCGATTTATGCCAAGTGGAGACTCTGAGTTTTGAATATAAAAAGTCTTTTTCGAAACAAATCTTCATTTTGTCACTTCAATAATAAAAATCCGTTCGAACCTTAAAACTAATCTTTTTGGTAAAAAAGGAGTGTGACAAGTGCTCATAAATTAAGAAAATAAGTATTTAGATAGAAGTATTGAAACTGGAAAAAAGTTAGTAATGCATTTGATAAATAATTGTTGTTAATCACTTTTTTATTTTCAAAATAACTTAAATATTCTTAAAGTTGTTAACACCATAAATAAGATAAATTATTTATAATTTTTAATTCTAAAATAAATTTTTGAAGCTAACCATCGATGTATGATGATTCGTTGAAAACAAAGGAGAACAATGAATAGAAAATTGGAGGAAAAACGAAGAGAGGTGGCAAAGACTAAAAGAAAGAAAAAACATATATTTAAGGGTTAAGTTCAGGGTATTATTGGAATTGAAGAAAAATATAAGGGATAAAAAGATAAATATTTTGGTCAAACCAAAAAGAATTTTAATTTAAAAAAATATAAAGCTGGGGTACCCGACTTCTCACTTTTTGCTTTTTTTAATCATTTTTTAACCTTTTTAAGCACTTTTTAATTTTATCAAACACCTAAAAATGCTAAAAAGGGGATTAAAAGCTGATTTAACCAGACTTTAATCCTATCCAAATGGGCTCGTAGAAATGAAAATTATTTTTTCATCTTTTATTCTTAGCATTAGTTACTTAACTTTGAATATTTAAAACTAAACATCAATTAATATGAATATTATACTCCCTTCGTTTTTAAATAGTTGTCACCATTTTTATTTAAATTCTCCTTAAGAAACACATTAACTACATGCTAAATTTAATAAATTACCTTAATTTATCACTCCTCTTTATTTAATGCACACTTTTTTCTTTTTTCACTATATTCATATCTCTCCATACTTATGACCAAAATAAAAGTAAAAAAATTAAGTAATTATGCTTTGATTTATGAAATGACAAACATTATAAAATATTTATTTTTAGTAAAAATGATAATTAATTAAAAATGAAAGAAGTATTACAATACTCACACCAATCATTATTTCTTAAGTGAAGTGCAAATTTCAATATTGACAATAAAAATGAATGAGGGCGTACAAAGAAAAGTAAACATAAAACTCAAGAAAAGGCAAAATGGTCTCGTGAATCTTGTACTTGTCCGAGTTTGTAAAGTGAATACTTTTACTTAGACTTTTGTTATCTGAATCCTTCAAATCAATAAAACTTAGCATTTTAAACTCTTTTGATGCATATGTGGCATTAAGTTGTTAAGGTGAAAAACGTGTGTTTGCACGCATTTTTGAGGCACGTGAAATTAAAAAAAAAAAATATATATATATATAGTAAAATATCTTTCTTCCTCACCCCGTCCCCCCCCCCTCCCAATGCAGCAAGTTTCCCCACCCCAAAACCCTCCAAATATTTTTTTCTTTCTTCTTCTTTATCACCCCCTACCCCGTCTCCCCCACCCTCAAACCCACCCTCCTCCAATTTTTTTTCTTCTTTTCACCCCTATCTCATCTCCCCCACCCCATTTTTACCATCCCACCCTACCCTACTATTTTTTTTCTTTGGCCCTCACTTCCACCGCACTCAAAAAAAAAAAAATTCTTCGTCTAAGATTTACCTTTTTATTTTTTTTGTAAATTAATTTCTCAATTCAAACGTTTTCATGTTTTTTTAGGATTAAAATTTAAACTTGAATAAAAAATAAGTGATAGTGAATATTGAAAAATTAATAAACTCCATGCATAAGTTTGAAGAAGTCTGAAGTTCAAGTTTAAAGAGCAATAAATGGGTTTTTGTGATTTATCAAAGATATTCAAAGGGGAAAATGACATAAGTATACAATCTAAGAGTCAATATTACAAAGCATACCAACATTATTTTTTTATTTACAAAATATAATTTTTATTTACAAAATCTATCAACTATTTTTCTAATCGTTTTCCCACATTCTTCTTTCTCTCACAAAAATCAAAAAAATAAAACATACTTCATTTCCTTCCTTCTCAAATACCCAAACCCCAATCCGAAATTTCATATCCATATTTCAATTTTTTAATTCTCAATATCCCTAAAAGGAGGCGCAACAGCCAAGGCCAGCGTTGTTGCTGCCAACAACTGCGGTGAACGATCTGCACGATTTCTCGAGTGGTCTGCTCGACTCTGAAGAACATCAATCAAAACCATGGCCTCACTATCTACTTCGTTAATTTCACAACTCCAAACAGCATCATAGACTTGAGTTCCGGACAATGCAGGCACTGGCACTGTCGACCCAGTTACCAAACCATCCATATATCATTTATAACTTTGAATCTTTCCCCGTGTTACCAATTTCAACAGCACCGCCACAAGCATCATTGTTTTCGGTGGTATCTCCAATTATATAGAAATTGGTGTATCTATAATTTTATGGTGCATGAATTGTACTCTCTTCGTTTCATAATAAATGAATTGTTGGATTTTGGTACACATATTAAAGAAAAAGCATTAAAGATATAAATTTAACACAACTTTCCATTTTTACCCTAAAAAAAAAAAAAGTTGATCTTGTAATATCTTTTCAAAAGTTAATTGGTTGTCAAATCATAAGTGCAAATTTCGAAAAAAATTTAATGATTCACTTATTTTGAAACATCAATAAATACTCCAACAATTCACTTATTTCGAAACGGAGGAAGTATAGAAATTGGTGTATTAACAGTTTTATGGTGTCTAAAATAGTTAGAAGTTGATGTATCAATAATAACATTTTTATGGTGTTTGAACTATTTATAAAATGGTGTTTCAATAATAATATTTTATGGTGTCTGAAATATATAGAAATTGATTATCAATAATAATAATTTTAAGGTGTCTGAAATATATAAAAATTGATGGGTTAATAATTTTATAGTATCTAAAATGTATAGAAATAGATACATCAATATTTTATGATGTGAAATATATATAAATTGGTGTAACTATTTATTCTTCCCAGATAGCCACATTAAATAAAACGCTAAATAATTTGTTATAACATGTTACGTTAGTAGTTGTATTAAAAAAAGTAAAAGAGTAGTACACTACCACTATTAAGTAAACCCCAGTTCTAATTGGGGTTTTATCACATATTCACCAAATAAATTTAAAAGGTTATATTTATTGGGGTCTTTTAACATATTTCAGAGTGTGTATGTTAATTTTATAATAATAATTTTAAATTTTTTCCTAAAACAATTCTTTTTTAAAAAAAATATGAAATTGGCTATGAAATTGAAAACATATTAGGAAAAATAATGGGAAAGAAATCAATTATTCTTATCCAATTTTGATACTTTTAACTATTTTTTTTTCTTTTTTACCTTATTTGATAAGTTTTGTTAGTTTTCTATTAGTATATTTTGAAAAGTTGAAATTCTTGGCAGATTTTGTAATATTGACTCTTAAATTTTATATTTATGTGATTTAATTGAAAATTGAAAAACTTATTGTGTTTGTGTATTTGAATTTATAGTTGAAAATTTAAATTAATTGGAGAGGAATTTCAACTATTTGGAATGAAATTAAAAATTTTCTATAATAATTTGTAAAAGTTGTTCATTTAATTAAATTTATTTTAATATTTAATTTCTTATGTGGCATGTTAAAAATGATGTGGAATTTAATACAACATTTAAAAATGACGTGGAAGCTGACATATTACACACACCAAAATATGGTTTAAAATATTGAGTTTAATAGAGTTGGGAGGTCAGATGACAAAAGTGTAAATAGAGGTGTTCACTTTGCACTCTCAGACAAGTACAAAGATCCACGAGAAGATTTCGCTCTCGGGAAAAAGAGAGAAGTTCGTCTCCTGTTGTGATAAAAATGCAGCATATTAAAGAAAATAAACATTTCTGTTATATAGCAAACGGTATCGATCGCTTTTGGAGAAAAATTTATCCGCATTCAGTATAAGCTTTTATCCTATTGAAAAAATTTACCTGCACCTAGTGTATATATCAAGTCAATACATGCATGACACATGTTTCAATTTAAAGTTTATGCTATTTAATCATAATCAACTAACATGTACCGATAGTTTACCTCATTTAATTATTTATTTAACTGTAATAAATTATATTAATTTGATGTATACACAAGTAGGTAATTTGGGTGACATGTGATCTTTGGACAGGGGTCCCCCCACCGCCACCCCCACCCCCGCCCCTTTCATAGATTTGCCCTGGTACAAATTAAACATCGAAAGGGTTGACGGGTTTGATTTGATTTTGATACCTCTACTAAATACCAATAACTTTCATCCATGCATGAAAATTATGTCCAAAGGTCATTACTTAATTACCTTGAGTTGTTTTCAAGTTCCCTCCTGCATAAAATAATATTTATCTGAAGATTAAAGTTTACCATCAAAAGGTCGAGCCCCTGGTGATGCTTATAATTCGTGGCAAGAAATCAAATTCGAATTATAACATTATAACCCGTCCAACTTTAATTTTCTTTATTTCTTTCCTGATTGAATAATTAACTTGATAGTAAATTCATAAAGTTCTTTTCGATTTATACAAAGTGGTGGTACTATTTAATTTAATTTAATTATTATATATTGTGATTTCCTAAAAAAAAGTTATGTTTTCTTACAGCAGGTATTAAGAATATATACATATATATATATATATATATGTTTAGATCTTATCATTGAGTCAATACGATAACTCAGAAATTGGTCAGGCAGTGAATGTTGCCAGCAAAGTGAAACCTAATTAAGAACTTAAAGATTCACGTTATTTAGCAAAATGTGACAGGCATAATTTGTTTTAGATCTATTAATAGTCTCATCTCTCCCAACCTGTCAATCATAAAACCGCAACCAGCCTCGCCTCGAGTATTTTTTTTTTTAAATAAAAAATATTTTTTGAACCCACAAAAGTTCAAACCCACACAAACTCACATTGTAAACCTCTCATAAGCTATGCTCCGCGCTACTCCATTGTCATCCCAATATCCATATACTTATCCTCGTGAATTAGCATAAGGTCATCGTATATATCAAGGTATATGTAATAATATCTGTTTTTATTTGAGATTGTCTATACTATAAAGTCGGTGATGCAACAATTATATGAAGAAGATGAAGCTAGCTAGGGCTGCTAATTAGCTAGCTAGTTTCCATGATATCATCTAATAAGGCAATTTACATCCCAAAATTCATTATGTCCACAATGTTAGCTAGGTTAAAAGAATATTCATGTCCTTGTAAGAATCTTTATTTTAGGTAGCGCCGAAAGATGGGATTAAAAAAACAAAAATTAATAACACACTATTATTCCCAACATCTGGATCGTCTGTTTCCTCCAGCAAAGGCATGGGAATCAAATTGTACTATATATTGAATTTTTATTATATTATTATTATTCATCCATCTCCAGTACAAAATTTCACTATTTTCTATTGACCAAAGCTCGACCATCGATGTGGGGGGACCAATCCATCTTTTCGACACGTGTACATTTTTTTGAGTGCTTCCCTTATTCTTACAAAAAAAAAAAAACTCTATTATAATAGTATTATTTAATGGGTGTGATTATTTGTTTATATTAATATTTAAAAGAAAAAGGAAAGGCTGGCTAGCAAGTTAGGTGTTGCATTTGGTCGTATAATTGGCTTTTAGATGTAAATAATTTTTTAATTTCTGTATATACAAATTTGAGATCTTTTGGTTTTTCTCTTTTGTTCTCCTGAAGAAGATATGAGAAATAAAATAAGTTTAAGTTGAATCAAGAACCCACTTTAACACAAAGGGGAGATCTAAATAAACTATTTATTTTTGGATGAATCTAATCATAGTGATGGTATACCAGTAAAAGTAAAGAATCGATTAAAGTTGCTAATAGAGGCGGATCATACAGTACTGAGTATATAATTGTTGGGTTCAACTAAATCACATTTTGTTAATTGTTGTGAGTTGAGAGAGAATATAATTAATTAATTAATTAATTAAGTAGTTTAGAGTTTGTTTTCTTTAACATCTTAAACTTTTAGATGAAATCAACACACATTTTAATATAATATGTGAGCTAATAAATATCCTGGTTCAGACATCATTGATCACTGTGACGCTACCAAAAAGCAAAGAAGTATTTTGCATGTATTTGGTGGCCCTTAAATTAAAAGAGAGATAGACCTACATGTGAAAGGGCGTGTTCAAACAAATTATAATAAAATAATTCAAAGTTAAGCAAAAAATAAAATATTTTTACATTCTTTACTTTGACCCATGGAAAAAGAATCAAGCTCATGTGTGAAAAGTCATGTTGACACATTTTGATACAGACCCCATGTTGACACATTTTGATACACCCCCCACACATTAAAATTTTACTCACTCCCCTAAGTTAATTGTCGCGACTGTTGTATTTTAGTCAATCGGGGGTCATGTTTCATTTTTTGAAAGTTAATTTGATTGTTGAAAAGTGAAACATGACAATTAATATGAAATGGAAGGAGCAAATATAACTACTCCTTTGGTTTTTATTTATTTGTCTGGTTTTGATTTGATATAAAGTTTAAGAAAGTAAAAATGACTTTGAATCATGTGATCTTAAACTAAACATATGTAGAATATACTAAAAAATCCTTAAATCTTATAGTTTAAAACATGTCACGTGGATAGCTGAAATTAAAAATACTACTAAAAAGTCTTGTTTTGGCCATGCAATTTAGTGAGGGACGTCCCTCACTAATCAAGATTTAGTGAGGGCGGTCATCGCTATAAGGTGTCTTGCTAATTTGAGTCTTGTTAATTATTAGTGAGGGAGACCCTCGCAAAGTAGTGACGGACTCCGATATTCGACCATTGCTATTTTAATCTCACAATTTTTTAGAAAAATATAATGTAAGTGAGGCATGTCCCTTGCTATATTAAAAATTTATTTAATATTAATCTATAATTTAGTGAGGGATGACCCTTACTATATTAAAAATATATATTATTAATTTATTAGTTAGTGAAAGACGTCCCTTGCTATATTAAAAATATATATAATATTAATGTATTATTTAGTGAGGGACAACCCTTGGTACATGAAAATTAATACAAATTACAAATTTAAATATATTGAGGGATATCCCGCGCTAAGTTATATAAAAAATTAATTTGATATTTGAATATTTTGAGGGATATAGCTACAGAAGTCCCTTGCCAATCTAGTGTTATTATTAGTATTTTGCTTCACTAAAACTTGATAATTAAATAGAAAATCTACATACAACCAATATTAACCAGCAAAACAATAAGAAAAACATTTTTGAAATAATTCAATCATTAAAATTAAACGACCAAACTTCATACATATTCATCCACTTAAATAATATACAAACAAGTACCAAAAAGGTATGAAACAATCACCAAACAAATGCTTTCAAACACTCCAAACTAACGAAATTCAAACCTAGAACAACAACGCCACCTAATACTCCATCCCATCCTTCTCATCCTCTCCACCATCATCATTAGAGCTAGGGGCGGCGAACGAGGAAGTTTGATTAAGATATTTACTTGAGCCTTAAGTTCTTTGACTTCTGACTCAAGTGTTGTCCTATGTTGCTGCTCCTCCATACTTCTTTTTCATTCCTCCTAGTAAATCCTAGCAAGCACCCGAACTTCCTGTCACATCTCCTCAACCTGCTCATCTGAAATGGTGGCAGAACTCCCTATACCTTGCAATCTACATTGAAGACGGTGAAAGTTCTTCTCAGAGCAAAGGTCATATGCCCTTCCCTTATACATGCCTCCAACTATATTCAACCATCAGGAGGGAGTTTCTTCCACTGATGACATGATTGAATTGTCTTGGCCATCTGTCGGTCGACTCCTTTTGTTTTCTTCAATTGCTTGAATGTATCGATTATACATTAAAAATAAAATTAGTATATAATAAATGATATAAGTTAAATTCTAAGATATGAACTTACGTAAGTATTCTCTGCCCGTGTTTCAACCCAAACTTCTTTTCTATCTCTAATTTACATATGGGTCTTCTTCCATACCTCTTCACGAGTGGATGGTCTACCAAGAGATGCTTCCTGCAAATGAAATAAACACAGTGAACCACAATTGCATAAATAATTTACTACCAACTAAATGTATAAATAATTGTCAGCATCTTCATCCAAACGGTCTAAAAGAAAGTCCAAAAAGAGTGACATTGAGTCCCTGGATGTTTTAATTCCAGATAAGATAAATGATGCATCAAACGCTGGTTTCAAAACAAGTGTATCTTCATCCAAAAGGTCTAAAAAAAAATTCTGAAAGAGTGACATTGGGTCCATGGACATTCCAATTCCAAATAAGATGAATGATGCATCTGATGTTGGTTGTGAAACAAGCAATGGGAAAATAGGCACCAACATAATTTAATTTGTATCGACACCAACAAACAAGATGTAAGATGCAAAATAATAACTGGTAGAGTTTGAGAAAATATTATATTTTTTTCAATTACTATATGAATAATCCGTATTGTGTGTACGTCTGAATCCTATAAACACACTGTATAGAATCAATGTAGGTCGTCAATAACCCAATTATGAATCACATAGAGGTGAAAACCAACACAAAAATCAGCAGCACCAACAAAAGTTACAATCTGAACCCAAAAGTGCTCAATAAATGCCTTGAGGACAATAGCATCCCACAGCCAGAACCAGAAAATGGAAAAACAGAATCCTAATACTGCACCCACAACAACTTGATTTCACATATGAAGTCGTTGCGAAACCCTTAGCCATGACTATAAAGTGAAAGAAAAGAAAACGTGGATCACTTGAAGAATCAGTAAGCCACTATTGCTCTGCCAGAATATGAAAGAACAGATATAACCAACAAATATTAAAGGTACAAGTCCGCACTTACAAAGTATGATCCTATTGCAAAGATAAGCATACCAGTGATTGTATTTACTCCATTGAACCTGATATATTTAACCACTTTATCAAACAAGCAGAAAAATAAGAAGTGAAAATGGATTATCTGGTAACCTCATATGTACATAGAGAATTAAAATTTCTGGATAAAGAATCACATGAGAAGTTTATTGCTTACTTGAGATGATACAGCATGTAACTGTGTAGAAGATCGACTCAGCGTGTGAAGAAGGCATGTCAGGATTTGATCTTAATGTTGAAACGGAACGTTCATGGTTAAGTATTCCCTTAAGTGCAGTTGAGAGACAAGCATTGAGAACTCCACCTGAAGTAGCCCATAATGCTTCCATATCATGTCTCCAGAGCAAGATAATACAGAAAACTGCAGCGATCAACTACTTACTCTGTACTTGATTAGAACTAGTAATCATTAAATATCATAACAACACGTTGAATTCAAAGCAACATTCAAAACTGCATAGCTAGTCAGACACTTTGCCAAGAAATTTAATCAAGTAGTGAACACAGAGAGTTAGAAGGATAGATAACGCAATGCAACGCCTTTATGAAGAAGACAGTTTATCCTTATGTACTCACTTTTCCTGACTCTCCTATTATTTAGGATGTCTTCATTATTTTTATTTCCTCCGATTAAATCTGCTTTTAATATGTCTTACTCTAACCGAGGGTCTAATACCTTCACGAGGTTGGAGTAAGGTGTAAGTACATTCTACCCTCCCCAGGCTCACTTTTAGAATTTCACTGGGTATTGTCGTTGTTGTTGTAGTGAACACAAGAGTTGCAAAACGTTCAGCTCTTTTGGACCAACATGATTATTGTGAGGGAACATTTCCTTAACTCGTGAGATTAATACCAAAAGTGTTTTATTTCAACAACACAGTTTAAACCTTTAAGTTTACATATATATAATTATACAACAAAATTACATTCTTTAGGGCAGGTAATCTTCAGAACAATGTGCACATTCCTGTTGAACCAAATCAGAATAAACCAATATAACTAGCTCTGAACTTGCAGTGAGAACAAATAATAATATTACTCTAAATGCAAGACTTTATCAGGGTCAATTTCCAACGTAGAGAGTTCCAATTAAGCTGGCATTACAAAAAATAAACATTTACAAACGAACAATTACACATAATTAGTATTTGCCTCTTGTCCATAGCCTCAAGAATAACCTTCTTGACTGTTGTACTTTAGTTTTCATTATTCACAATGCTGAATGATGCAGAATTAGAGTAATAATTATAGCATTTCACACATAATTGCAACTGGGCTTGATAAGTTATCTAGGTAAACTAGGAGTAGGCTTAAAGGATCAGAATGCGAGAGTACTTGGCAACATCATATGAGAGGTTGTTTCAATCGGATGTGAACACCAAAGATGTTCAACTTGTACTTGGCAACATCATAGTCATAACGACCACCAACTATATACAGAAAACAAACAATAACACTAAACATAAAGTTTAAATTATGTCTTGCTCAAAACAAAGGAAGTTGCCTATATTTGCCCCTTAACTATCCTGATGTACAACTCATACATTATCACAAAATATATCGTGTCACAAACAGGACATAAAATACACGATACTAGATACAATAGAATACGAACAAACAACAAAAAAATCTAAAAAAAAATCAGATTGATAATAAAGAATAAGCATGTCTATCGCTACTAAAAATACCGAAAACAAAAATTGAGTAAAATATCTTTACAAATAAAAGACACGTAATTACTCAATCAACAAGGTGAAAAAGTACCTTTAATGTGAAAAAAGAGTCTCAATTAGCTAGGAGAGGTTATCTAAATCCAACCCAACGACCAACAAGGTGACGTCAGAGCTTCTGCCGTAGTCCAAAATTTGAATGTAGGGTTTACTTATGAAATTATAATTTAGCTCAAACTCTGTAGTGAAAAGTATTTGAAAAAAAAAAATGGTGGGCAATAATGGGAGGAAGAGGGGGAATCAAATCCTTACAATTTTAATTTTTAGTACTTAGGGAAACAATTGAAGAAGCAGGAGGAACAAGCTAAGCAACATTTTTTTTATTTGAAGGATTAATTTAACCCAAACCCTTGCCATTTTAAGTCACGTCTTCTTTTTTTTTGGTTGGAGGATTAATTTAATCCAAATCCTTGTCATTTTAATTTTTATTAAATTTGAGCCATTTTACATGTTGATTCACCCATAATCCTTACACATCTAGTTGATGTATAATTATTAAAATATGGGTGAATCAATACTAATTTAACTAATGAGATATTTATTAAAAATTAAATTGACTTTTGATCAATTTTATAAGATGTATTTTTTATCATATTAATTGAAAATAATTACATTAAAGCTTATAGTATTTTTCTTATAGTTATTTGTCAAATTGACTCTTATAATGTGAATTATGACGAGTAAAAAGGAAAAGAGTCGGTAGAAGTTGGTACATCCTTTTTTTTTTTCTATTTTTCTATTTTAAACCGGTAACTGCTACTAAAAATTTTGCTAAATTAATATAACAATGGAGAGTTGAGATATAAAACTCGTGAACACCCTTATATGTGAGTTGCAAATTAATGATTAAGTAAATTCATGTAAATAAAAAAGAAAATTACATTGTTGAGTTAGAGTTATTAAAAAGGCGAATTTTGTAATTTATTTTGCTGCTGAAATATTGATTTCTTGAAAACATTTATAGATTACGATACTCCGCCCAAAGTATATTAGGATATGTATTATGAGGGCTATTTTTTAACTTTTTTTAATCTTTTGGATAATGCTTTATTTTAATCCTTTGACCTTATATTTATTTTTTTGTGAAAATACGAGTTCTTAAATACTCAATTTACATATTTAATTTAGTGAGAAATTTCCCTCACTGCAATGAAAAACATACAAAATAATTATATATATCGGATTGAGGATTTCTTGGATAACTTATGTTTCATTTTCATTTATTTTTTATTAATGCATTGTTACCAACTAAAAAATTAAAAAAATATATTTAAATTTTCTTTGAAATATGAATTTATTTATTATTATTTAGCGAGGGAAACCCCTCACTATAACAAATTTAATATTAGCCTTTAATTATCATCATATTTTAGTGAGGGATGTCCCTCTTCGCCTTTTTTTTCTTTTTAAAATGAAGATTAAAATATTAAAAATTATATTTAAATTTTCTTTGAAGTATGAATTTTTTTTATTATGTAGAGAGGGAAATTCCTCGCTATAACAAATTAAATATTAGCTTTTTATTATCATAATATTTTAGTGAGGGATGTCCCTCTCCTCCTCTTAAAAAATAATGAAAATTAAAATATTTGATTTGTATGAGGGACAATGTCACAAAGTTCCTCACAATACTGACATGCAATTTGTCCCTCGCTAATCTTGGTAGCTAATAGCCAAGTTTTTAATAGTGAGAGTTGTCAAAAAAAAAGAAATAAATATTTCTTTTAACAAATTAAATAAAAAAGTAGTACTAACAAATTAAAACGGAGAGTAACAAATACTCCTTCTGTTTTACTTTACATGTTTTAGCTCTTTCATGTCCATTAAGAAAAACAACAAGTACAAGATATAGTTTATTTAGTTCCGTCTAGTTATTAGATAAGTATCTTTTTTATAAATATTTAAAAGAATTAGTAAAAAATAATTGTCAATTTTAATCTTGAATTTCTAAAGTGAATTTTTTTTATTTTTTTTTTGGCATAATTGATAGATAAAAAGGGACGGAGGGAATGTTAAATTATGAAGATATAGTAAAAACTTAAAAAGAGTTAGCCTATCAACTTTAAATTTAGGATTGGTCTATAACGGTTAATAAGTGTGTGAAGTTAGGTTATAGGTGGTTATACTAGCAAATGATAATACATGTATGCCCCCACATTGCTTGTCCTATCAATAATTGGTGCTTATGTGACTTAGTTTATTTAGATATGAGGCACCAATGATGGGTTTGAATCTAGTGGGAAGACCATTCTTTACACGTCTAAAAAGAGAAATAGTTTTTAGGAACCATATTGGATGTCCCATTTTAATATGCCAATGTCTTCTTCACATCAAGCATTTAAGTGGATTCCAACTCTTCTTCAACAAACTACTTCTACGTTTCTCTCTCTCTTTTTCCATGTTATTTGAAGTGGGCTTCCTTTTCATCACCTAACTCTTTCAAACATAGTAGTAACCACTAATTTATATTATAATTTTATATATTTAACTATCAACTCACAGTAAAGGATATTTTAAAGTGAGTTTCCTTAAAATATGGAATATGTAATCTTGACAATAAATTAATTACCTGTTACAATATGCTCTTTTCATAATAAGTGGTATTTTTTATCTTTCCATTTACTTCAAAATAAATGATGTTTTACGTAATTAACAGAGCATTGATTTTGTTTTCTCAAATTTTCACATTAATTAAACAAAAAGAGCTTTACACAATCATGAAATTACTAAATAACTACCACTTTTTCTAGTCATCTATTAAGGGTGGATTTGTTCATAATGGCTTCAGGATTAAGTAGTAATCTTAGGATGAAACTCAAACAAATATGTAAAGGATTACAAAATCAAATCGTCGTGTATAACTTGAACTCTTCTTGAAAATTGAATCCATTAAGAAACAACTATAGATTCCTTGAGTCTTTTCAAGTGGGCTCACACAAATCTACGTGCCCAATAGTGTAGAGATGTTAGTTGTGTTTATAATCAATGGCCTCGTTCCACCCATTAAGGCTCCAATTTTATTTTATAAAATGTATACACAGGATTATAAAATGAATTAACTAAGCTAGCAGCCTCTGCAAGATCTCTTCCTTTCATGTTTTTTTAAAACACTTCCTAGGATCATTCATCTACCTTCCAATTAAATTTGGTCTTGCTTCTTGATTTCTGTCAGTATGTAACTGTTCCTTTACCCAATAATGTGAAATATACAGATATACTTTTACAAAAGAATAAAAGAAAAGGGGGAAAAAGACAAATCTTCTCTCTTTCTCTACATGTATTAGATTATTTAATTTTTCTACTTTTCTCCACTTGTCTGACACAAGTATATACGTATGTTGAAAAATACTCCGTCCGTTTCGTAATAAATAAATTGTTGAATTTTAACACATAAATTAAGAAAAAAAGCATTAAAGACATAAATTTAACACAACTTTCCATTTTTACCCCAAAAAATGAAAAAGTTGACCATGTAATATCTTTTCAAAAGTTGATTGATTGTCAAATCATAAGGGTAAATTTGGAAAAAAAAAATAATAATTCATTTATTTTGAAACACCAATAAATACCCCAACAATTCACTTATTCGAAACGGAGGGAGTATAAAGTAATAGGAGCATGTGACAGATGTTAAAAGGAACAAGAAGCATTGTCTTGTAGGGAGTGTAATAACTTGCTATAAAGTTCACAAACTTTTGCTATATGAGATTACTACAGCCTATAAATCCTCAATCTTAATTAATTTCTGATCATTTCCGTTCAATAATTGATCCATTACTAGCTGCTATATATAGGTTTATAATTTGTCAATTTTATCTTGATTGAACAAGGCTATATTATTGGATTATTTTGTTATTCCTAGGCCTATTAACGGCCCTATAATTCAAGAAACTTCTTATCACAATCTTTATCCTTATATAATTCTTAAAATAATTCACAATTACCAAAGTAGGAAATTTGCATACTATAACAGGTTATATAGGGTGAGGATGCATTAGAAGCCTATGTTCTTACCATATGGCTAAAATTCATGATGACGACATGCTCCAATTATGCATCAAAAGAAAGTCTTAGCTTATCTTGCTGAATAGATTAGGAAAGTTAATAAGTACGACGTAACTCTCACAGATTAGATCTAACTTAATTTTGGAAGATGAAATAAATAGGGAGTCAAATTATCAATGTGTAACAATATTTGACAAGATGTGTATGTGTTAACGGTTTAGAGAAGTATGAGCCTATTATATAGTACGTTGCTATAATGTTCAATATCCGAGGCATACTATGGAGCATATATGTCCAATATTATTAATTTATTATATTATTGTACATCTAATCAGTACTATATTATATGGATTCTTATTAAACTTTGATTTGGTATGCTAAATAGTAAAACCAGTCTTATTTGGATAAACATCTGAAAGATATGGTATTGCTAATGAATCTCAAGTAGTTATTTTCTAGCTAACACCTTAAAGTATTGTTGTTTCTGACAGTATTAAGTTGTCTTTCCAACTAATGTATACACTATACACAGATGTCTGGCTGTTATAATGCATGGTGTTCCATTATTGAATGTTTATTAAGGATAGTGGAAGTAAGTATGGATCAAAATTAAAAACAATAGGGATCAATATTCGACAAATCAAATTCTAATTAAGTTGCGTGCTGACATTAAATTAAATGTAAAATGTGTGCATGTGGGTGTCAGTCGTGGCTTATTAATCCTCCATATAATTTGGAACTAAATACTACTCATCTCTCTATCCATGCAGTTTACAAGTTGATTACTGTGTGCCTCTTAATACTGCCTTCAGGTTTCACCAATACCAGTCCATTTCTCACTCTTCAACTGTTTTCCCCTACGATAACAATGCTAAATGAGGATAAAAGGCAGACAGGATTTTATTGAAATGTACGTGATTATTCATCAAAAAGTTTAATAATAATCTAACTCTTTTTCATGGCCAAGCATGCATGTGGTAATCCATTTTTATAATGGTGGCGGTGGAGACTCTCCAACCCAATAGACTTCTTTATCTGCTCTAGCTAATACCATTTTTAAGTGTGGCTATGTCATTTAAAAATTTAATTGTTCGAGAAATGACACTTTTATTTACGCATTTATCTCTTTTAGTACAAGACTAAAACGGGGAAAAGTTTAGAGGGTTCGCATGGGCTACAGAAGAATTTCCTTACATTTAAATTTTAACATGCAATTAATTTATTTACATTGCTTTCCTGGTCCCTGTAAAAAAATAGAAAGAGGAAGTAGCATTTCAGTCGAAGTAAAATCTATTATTGCTATGCGAAGTGAACTCTAATATTTGAACTTTATTTAATAATCTTAAAGTAAAAGAACAAATGACATAATAGTTGAACTAATTCATGATGTGGAACTAGCTACATCGAAATGACAATCATAGTTTCAGCGAGCTTATTAAGACAAAGTTTCGATTGGAGTATCATTTCTCACTTTCTAATTCCATGCATAACCATCTCAACTATTTACTCGAAAGTTATTCCATATATACTAATTATCCTCCCTTCATCACACACGCACACCAGCAGCCAATGTTAGTGTTCAGACTGTTAAAAGTGTCGTTTTTCATTTCGAATTGAGGCAGATTCAAAATTAATTAGGATCAATATAATGGTTTATAGTTTAACCCAAATGTGTTAAGTACTAAATAAAGGCGGAGCCTTAAACCAAGGTCTATTAGAACCAATATTCTCTCTATCTCCAATGGCAGGAGTAAGGTCTGTGTATATCTTATCCCTTTCCGACCTCACTTGTGAGTATACGTGAATAGATATGTTATTGTTGTTTTAAATAATAGCATTGAAGTTTAAGGATCTGTAATTCTAGTTCTTTAAGTTATTGGGTTTTTAAAATATTTAATTTGTACGTATTTAACAGATTTCGATCTTAAGATAAATACTAAGTACCTAGATACAGAGTGCAGCTGAACCAATATAGACAGGCGAAGATTTTTAATTTATTAATTTGGGATCACAAATAGATTAGTGTACATATTAAATACTGGAGTATATATTTTTTAATATCAATATAAAATGTAATTAAAAAAGCTATTGAATTTTAGGGATGTGTAGCTAATAGCATTGTGTGGCTCTGGTACTGCGAACCGCAAGCTTACACTTGGCTCAATCCCTGAACTGAACTACTAACAACACTGTCCAAACCGTACTTTTCATGTTAGCCCTGCCTGGCCTATAGAGAAAGTTCCAACTACAAGAAGAAACATTTGCACAAACAAAGGCAAACATCCACGTGAAAGGGTTGCTGTTGTTGTCCTATTTTTGCACCATAATACATTTGATAAGTCCATATACAAATGCATGCGCTTTTCCAAATTCACATGCACAAATTGAATTCCACGCCAACACGTGTGAACCCATATATACATACTACATACTACATTATACTATTAATATACGTAGAGAGACAGAGAGAGAGAGAGAGAGAGAGCAGTGCACAATGATACTTTCTTATTGAAAATTTATACTTAGAAAATTACAAAACTTCTCCAAATTTTTTTTTCCAATTACAGTTGATTTTTCCAAGCAGAAAGAGGTACAAACAAATTAAGCTAGTTTAGTTTACCCCATCCCCAATAAAACTTCCAGGGTTAAAAGGGTCAACTCAGATGTTAATTAGCTAGTCTTCATTTGATTTGGGCTTTTATTTCCTCTGATATCTTTGTTGTGAGGACAATCTTTTCCATTCTACCAAACGATTCAAAAAGTACATAACCTGCCATATTAAGAAAACCAACACATTAGTATATAAATAATTATTGTACAATCTTTTTAAAATAAATTAAGAATAGAGTATAGACTTTCAATTGTACCTCTAATGGCTCTTGCAAAGAATAGGAAGCATTGGTTTCTTTAGGTGTTTTGGACACTAATATTCCAAAGCCTTGTCCTCTATCACACAAAACCTGATTATTTTTCATAACAAAATGTTAGTATAAATATTATTATTTCTCAAAAAATACAAAGACGTAATTTTGTTAGTTGAAAAATATTAAGACAATAGAAAGTTATACCTTAAAAGCATCTTCATCAGTTCGATCATCACCAATGTATATGGGCAAAACATCATTTGAATTAGCATAACCTAATGATTCCAACAAAAATTCTAGTGCATTTCCCTTGTTCCATTTAATGCTGGGACGAATCTCCAAAACCTGTTATAAAATAATTAAAAAAACAAGTTTAGTATGTATATTTTTTCTTTTTTACAAAAAAATTATTTTATAATATAAAAAATCAAGAATAAGATTTTTGAAAACGTACCTTTCTTCCTTGAGTTAATCGAAGCTTTGGGTACTCTTTTGTCACTGATTTCACTTGCTCGGCTAGTTCAGTCCATCTCTGTAATTATTTTAAAAAAATCAATTATGAAAATTCTTTTTAGAAAAAATCTCAAGTAGAACCAAGAACTGTTGAATAGAGGTTAAAGAAAAAAAGAAAATGAAGACAAAATAAAATTATACCTTTTCTTCAACACGACGAAAATGTACTGATAAACAAAATTTGTTGTTTTCCACTTTAGCTCCAGGTATCGATTTTGTTTTCTCCACTAAAGATTTATATATCTGAAAATGTCAAATAAATGTTTTAATATTTATTTTTTTTAACTATAATGTGTAAGTGGACAAAAACACTAGAAAGAAAGTGAAAAGTAAAAAAACTAACCTCAGCAATCATGGGTAAGAAATCTTTAGCAGGTTGGCAGAGAACACTTTGATTACTTCCCTGTATAGGTAAAACAAGTACCAAACATTAATACAAAAGAACAAAAAATAACATGAAATGAATATAGTAAACCAATTAAGCTAGACAATAATTACTTATAATATACTAATTTACTCACTTTTTTATAGTTACGCCTTTTTACAGGCGCCTTGATATCCATTCCATGACTTCCAGCGTAATATAATTCTGATAATTTTACGAAATTGAACACTTTGGCTCTGCATCGTCCACTTACTATAGCTGTTGGAAAATACTTAGCAGCATCTCTCACTGCTTCCCTCATCTAATTACCATAAGCCAAACAAGATATTAGTTTCAATCCTATACTAATAAGTAATTTGGATTATTGATAAAAGAAAAAAAATCAAAGTAAACAAACCTCAGTAGTCATGAAGGCTTTTTCAGGGTCGTCAACAATAGGAGACAATGTACCATCATAGTCCAAAAACACTACTATTTGTTTTCCTTTCGAAAGAGCTATGATTTCATCGAACATATCCAAAGCAGAAGGGTGACGAACCTGTTCAATTGACAAAAAAAAAGTCATAATCCAATCTCTTTTTTTTGGTTTACTTTGATAAATTAAAATGATGAAGAACAAAATGGACTCACAATCCAAGACTTGAGATTTTCATGAGTTTCAGAAGATCTTCGCGTTGGTGAAGAAGCTCTCATGGAATCAAGTAAAGCAGTGATTCTTGCTGCATCAGCAGAATCAATGTTCTTGAATGATTTCTTCGCTGGAACAGCGATGAATCGCCCGGGCTTCGGTAGTGGCCCTGGAACAGCCGGTGAGAATGATAAGAGTGAAGAGTCGAAGCCTGATCTTGGGTCAGACATAATGACATTTTGGTTAGTCATTTTTGGCACACAAATGATAGTTAAAGAAACAGAGGAATTGATGAACAGAGGAAATTACAAGTGAGAAATGAAGTTTTTCTCTATGTGTTAGAGAGTGGAAAAAAGGGGAAGGGAAGGGAAGGGAATTGAGAGGGAAGTGAAGGTGTGAGACAGGTAAAGAAGAAAGAGGGGAGGAGTGAATTTATAAGTTGAGAGGTCACTAAAGGACACGAAGGCACCACACCTTTTCCGCCTCTTTAACTTTGTGTTACCTTTTCTGCCTTCAAGACGACTCAGCTATGCGTCGGACTATTTTACTAGTAAAGCTTATTCACACGCGATGATATTTATTCTAACTTAATGAGCATATGACAAGTATGTATGTTATAGTTAATTGATGTATAATTTTACTTTAGTTTATCACCTAAATATAATAATTATTGTCTGTGCCAATTTATGTGCTGTTTTTCATATTTTAAGAATCAATTTGAGTAATCTTTAAAGCTAAATGGAATTGTATTAATTCAATATTTTAAATTTTAAATTATACAAAGTACTACAAATTGTAACTCGATTCATGTTTGTTAAATTAGGCTTTGATCCTATCTCATACCCCAAAAATTAATTCAAAAAAGAAGGAGTGTCACCTTTTTTTTTTACATATGATATTAGACTCTTCAATAATGTGACAAATAAAAATTTATTTTAAAATATTAATTAAATATCTAAAAAGCAAAAAGTATCAAATAAATTCAGTCTAAGTAGTGCACACATGAGATGAGATGTTTGTAATTTCTTTGCCATAGTACAACCCCCACCCTCCACCCCTAAAAGAAACGCTCACTTTTTTTGGTGAGGGTGAATTGGGATGGAAAAGAGGGTGCTATATTCGTTTTGGTAAGTGCTTAATTGGAGTATTTGGTAATTAATTGAAGTATTTGGTAATCTTCGTCATTGTATCTGCTAATGTGAACAGTTATAGAATAAGAGGAGCTAATCATACTAATTAAATTCTTGTAATTCAATTTGATTTTTTGAAGCATGCATCTAACCGTGTAAAAAGTCTCTAATGTTACTTTTTCAGCTAATGATATTCTTTTTCATTGTTGAGAGCCAATTAACAGATTACAGAAAATGAACCAAATAGAGTAATGCATTTTAAATAAAATATACATATTTTGAAAATATATGAAAAGTATTATAAGGTGTAATTCTTACTAAATAGAAAAAAAAAACGTTCTAAAATGTTAATTAAGGTTCACTAAGATTTGAATCTCTGAAAACTAAAAGTGCTAAAGATTTTGGAACAGGAGTGTAGTAAAAGTTTCTTTTTCCCCCTTTTTTTAAAACCGAATCTGTGTTATTGACGATATAAAAAATAATTGGGAGTAGTCTAACATTTTGCATGTAAAGGATCCTTTATTTCCTATAAAATTCTTGGTATTTACCTAACTAAAGACTTTGCACACGTAGCCATTTCAAATTTCTAATGTAGACCTTAGGTTATGGTCCTCATTTAGATGACAGCTAATTGTGTCTCAAAATACTCAATAGATTCGTTAATGCAAAAGGGAAATGGGAGTATTATTTTAAGGATATGAAATGATCAACGTGAATTTATGGCCAATAGAAATTTCTAAATTTTAGCAATTATACTAGTATTTAAGAACTTTGCTTTATTAAAACATGATGTTTTATATAGTGCATTGGTTAAAAGCCCGTAGAACTTTCCTTCTCACTTTTTGGACTATACATTATTTGTGATTATTATTTCATTAGATAATTTCAATTGATAATTAGTTGATAACATGAAAGCGATTTTGGCGTACTACTATAATGTTCAAACTTCAAATTATTACTGCATGTCAACGTTAAGACCATTGTTTTATTAAAGTTAAATCTTACTTATATCTTTTACAATAATGGGATCAGATAACATCAAGATCAAGTTCACACACACGCACAAAACTAACAATCAAAAGGTGATGGAAACGAGTAAGGAACGAGTAAAATTTATTGATTACTGTTCATCATAATTGAAATACTTAACTTGTACTCATAAACTCTGTGTTGTTAACATGATTACATAAGGAGACAAGTCATTTTCTTTTAACCTTTTTAGTTCCCAGACTAAGTTATCCCGCATGTGAGACGGAATAAAACAACGCTAATGTTGATGTGATAAAACCAAGATTAAGTTTGATATTAGATTTATATTTTGTTTGATTGGATGTATAAATTTATCTCAACATATCTTCGATCAAACAAATATAAGTTTAAATTCATATTTAATCATGGAATATCCCACCTTATCCGGTTAACGAGATGACCCCTTAATTTACAAATTACTTAAAAGGGTTACTCGTTTCTAGCGAGGGATCAATATCCTACACAAATAATAAACGTATAGCAAAGTTTAATTTGCATATGTAAAATTAAAATACTTGCAGGCCAAATCACATGCTAGTGAAACCAATAATCTGTAGAAAGTTGAAATGATTTACTACTTATTTTGCAAATCTAAAAACAGCTTTTGATGTCATCATTTTTACTACAAGTAGAGTAAGTTTCAATTATACAAAATTCACTTTGATTCTTAGCTAGCTACTAACTTTAGTTTCCCAATTATAAGGCTCTAAAGATAAGAAATATATGGTTAGTTTGTTTACGCAAGTTGTTTGAACTATCTGTGGGATTTCTAAATTAGATAGAATCTTTACCAATCAATCTCACCCTTACTGACAATTGTAAGAACTTTCTTTAAATAAATAAATTCCTCCCAATATAAGGTAAACAGTTCAACCATTCATTTTTGGAAGTATACTTCGTTTTTACTGCCTTTTAGTCTTACTATATATGTTTTCCTTTCACCATTATAACTTTACTTCTCATTTTTGGAAGGTAAAAGATGCTTTATTCATCAATTTAAAAAAAAAAAAACATTAAGATTTTATTTTGAATCGATTCTTGAGGGGAGTTTTGAAATACCTGGTATAGTTGTTTTTAGGTGACCTGGATGGCTGGATGTCACGAGTTAAAATCGTAGAAATAACCTCTTGCAAAATGTGGGTAAGACTGCTTATAATAGGTTCTTGTGATTCGATCATTTTCCGTAGTCTGCAGATAACAATACTTTAGTACACCGGGCTGTTATCATTCTTAATTATAAGTATTGTATTTGCTACCACCGTTTAGAAAGTATTTTGAAAAAATGAACAAAAAAATTTCATGTCAAACTGACTAATGAGTATATCTATGATTCTTCTCCATTTCACTACCAAGTATATAACAACTTGTTGGAAAGGGTTACTAACCTTCCAAACAATCGAAAGGGTTACTATACTTCCAAACAATCGAAAGAGTTTAGTTTATATACCCGAAATAATAATTAAAAGTTCTAAAAATTACATAAATACACAATTTATGTTTTCAATATTACAAAAAATCCCAACTCCCTAAACATATTACAAAAATCTCACATATACACAGAATGTTATGTATATTAATAGGGAGAGAGAGTAAAGTAATTAAAAAAGTGGGAGAGGATGTAATTACTTTTAAAAGGTTGGTATTTATATTATTTATACTTAAAAATTTATACTGCCACACAATAACATTAACAAGTAACATCCATACTAAGCGGTCGATATTAATAATCTGAAAAACTAAAACATGTAAATTAGTTAAATACACTAATAATAAAACTTTTATATATAGTGCATGCCTTCCATGAGACCAGTGACCATATTAAATAAATTGAAGAAACTTTTAATTCGTGAACTTCCACCATAATTTCAGTCAAATTTTGCTCCGTCAATCTTTTCATTTTTCTTGTCTGTCAAGCTTCATTCTTCAACCACCAAAGAGTTTTCCTCATTTTAAAATGTAGATTGTAGACCTTTAAAAAGTACACTATTTTTCATTAGTTATTTCTCCCAAATTAAATGTTCTTTGAACTTTAAAGCATCTTCACTTCTAGATACAGCCTTTAGTTTTTTTTCTTTTAATTGCGGTGATCTTCACGTGAGATCTGATACCTCCCACCAATAATAGATATAGGTAAATTTGTCTATCAAGATTAGACATTTTCATTTTTCCTTGTCCTTTTTAGCATATCAAGTGAAAAACTTTTTTTTTTAATATTTTATTCTTAGTATTAATTACTTTTCTTCAAATCAGGTCTCAAAATTTAAGAGAGTATCAACTAACATGAAAATGTGGTAAACTTCTCATGTCAATCGTTATTTATTAAGGGGTGTGTAAAGTCCAACCTGGACAAATAAAAGTGAACGAAGGGAATACGCATTACTTTCGTCTCTGCTAAGATGTGAACCTAAAACTTCAATTCACTTCATTAGCACAAGTTCACTAAAACTTCAATTCACTTCATTAGCCACTAGTTCATACTCTCGAAAGCTAGTTAATTAAAAAACCTATATACAGCCTGACCTAATAAAGAGTATAAATTAACTCGACCTTAAATTAAAACCCCTGCGTACATAACGCCCCTTGAAATTAAGATTGCCACTATAAAACTAGCAGCCCCTGAAAACCTAACCAACTGCATGAGAAAAACCAGCAGCTTCGTATCTTTTGTTTTTTCCAACATTAATTAAAACATAGTAGTAGTACATGTCTGCATGAACTCATCTTTCCATTATTTTCTGCCGTATCCATCGTATCATTGGACCACATATCCTATTTTAATTTCTTTCTTGCAAGAAAATAAATAAATAAATAAATAAATAAATAAATAAATAAATAAATAAATAAATAAATGATGAAAAAGAATCAATCTCTTGAGTGTTTTCGTGGAAATTGTGTTAGAATTTAAGGTGAGAATCAAAACTTTCTTTTAGCATAGCCTAGAGAATGTGGAATATATTGAAAAAATAATTTTCTTTTTCACTTTTTTGTCGATTGAGTAACTTTTGAATCAAAAGGCCACGAAATCAACCGACCATACCGATTGTATTCAACGAACATAAAGTAAAAAATTATAGGTAATAAGTTTTTTTAAAACATTTTATCCTCATATATTCTTGTTCAATAAATTACATTTTATCTAAAAATAAAATAAAACTACTCTTATTTTCAGAACATTTAACACCAAAGATATACTCCTTCTGTTCCATATATTAGTCATCTAATTAAAAATAATTATCTCAAAATATTCGTGAATTTACAAAACTAAGAGAGAACTGATTCAATTTTTTCTTATTTTACCTTTACTATTAATTTTTTTCTTTGAAAGAATAAGCATGTTTCTAAAGTTCCAAACAAGTTTTTGAGGGATAAATTAGTAAAACTATATATCATTCTTGTTTATGATTTATTAAAGAGAGCGTGTAAAGAAGAAAGTGTACAAATTAAGTATAACTCGTAACAATCTATCTTTCGAGGCATATGACGATTCTTTCACGATCTGGAATATTAATTTATCACCTACTAGAATATCACACGTTTCTAATCAAGATCTCAGCATCACAATCTCATTCTAATATGAAACAGAGAGAATAATAAAACAAAATAATTAATTTTATTTTAATTTAAGGTAAATATTTTAAATAACTTTTACATTATAATATGAGACAAAAGAACAAAAGAAGTCGCCAAACTCCCTTTTAAGATTTGAATCCTTGTTCGGTTAGTTTTATTCTCCTTCATAGTATTCGGATTAGAGAAACTTCGATAGAGATTCTTATAGACTCACTCTTAAAATAGTCTCATATTTATAAACTTGCCTTTCTCTTGCTGTTAAAATGAAAATTAGTGGATAGATAAATTTTGTAGTTAACAATAAATTTTTTTTGTTAGTTCGATGAGAAGAGGGGGTTGCTCGTATAGTAAGCATCCCTCACTTTCAACTTTAAAATTGTGAGTTTAAGTTATCCGAAAAATAAAAAAGGTGGGAGGTACTGGCCCTTTATGGAGAGTTGAAAAAATAATTATTACTAGTGTTAGTCTTATTTAGAAGAATTAGAAATAAATTATTAAAAATATATTAACTACGAGCTACTTATTGACAAATTAGCGATCACGTTTGTAGCTATTCTTATCTTTTTTCTGGTAAGAGTGTTTTACATTTGTTGAAAATGCAATGGCTCCATTTCTGCTTTTCTATTCCCAAATTAAGCCATTCAGCCAATGACGTAATTGTTTTTAGTACTCCATCTCATATAAGCTTTACAACCAACATGAGATGGAAAGTGCAAAATAATAAGTCAAATTCCCATTTAAGATTTTGAATATTTTTCAATTATTTTTATTCTCCTTAGTTCTTAGTATTAGGATTTGAGAAATTCGCTAGGGATTCTTTTTGGACTCTTCCTTAAAATAGTCACATTTTGAACTTCCCTTTCTTTCACGGTTAAATAAAAGAAATTTGGTAGTAAAACAGTAAAATATGTTGCTAGTCTTATTTAGCGATTTGTTATCAAAAATATCTATTCGGCCTATGAGTTATTTAGTGACAGATTTACAACTAATTTTAAGTTCTACATTTGTTGTAATTGCAATGGCTGTATTCCCAAATTAAGCCCTTCAACCAATGAATAGACGCATACGGAGACCATAAAGATGCTTAATTTGACGTTCACTAATGATATTTTTTCCCATGTGGTATAATTAAGAGAAGACATAGAATAAGTAATTTAAAAACAGAAGGAATATATAATATAATTAATATAAAAGACAATTTTCAAAAAGATAGTTAGGCAAACTAAACATTACTATGTAAGTATGCATGCTAGGTTCAAAGTAATGAATCTTTGATAATTCATACTTTTGAATTTTTTGAAAATAAATGGGAATAACTTTTAGGTTAAGAAACCTTCTTTCCTATTTCCTAGCTCATTTGAGAATCCCAATATGAAGAGAGGCCTAACTCGAATTTTGACTTGAATTTTTGTCCTGTTACTTATTTGTGAACAAATTTATTACCAATAGGTCTAGGTTAACGGCCTATGATCATGTGACTAGATACTTTTTTTGTGTCAATTATATATGGGGTTGTTAAATTCTTTTTTTTAATTAACTTATACCTAATGAAGATTGGAGAAAACCACATGGAATAAAAGAATTCCACAGAATCACATTAAACAAAAAAAAAAAAAGGAATCTTGAAAAATTGTTTGACAATGCTGAATACACTATTAAAAAATATCAAAAAACGACCTCGAAGCTCATTTTTCAAATTATACAATTATAAAATGTAGTATTAGCTGAAATTCGAACCCTTATTTTTGTTTTTTATATAGGATACACTTCTAACATTAAATTCGACCTTCAGAGATCGATTTTCACTTTTTCAATTTTTGGCCCTAAATCAACTGACCTTCCGAAGGTCCGTTTTATTAAAAATAATTATAAAAAATACTTTTCAAAATTGACCTTTAAAATAAAGTTGGTTTGTCTTGTCTTTTTTTGGAGGTCAATTTTTACTGTTTTCTAATAGTAATAATAAGACCTATAATGAGAATATTTACAAATAATTTCTTCGGCATTACCATTATTGATATTTGTTTTATCAAGTAAAAACATGGTTTTAAATTTTAATCCTTCAATTACGTTCCTACATATATCTTGTAGTCTAAAAGGGTGATTAATTAGATATAAGACACATAAACATTCAACAATATTATTTATCAAAGAGCAAATTCGATTACTAATTTATTCTCAACTCGTCGTAGTTTAAAGAAAGATATTTGCTTTGACAAAGATATTTTCTTGGACACGAAAATGATAATGAGGTTTGGAGTGTGAGAATTAAATTCTTGATATTTAGTTTCGTTTGGGATTTTGATTTCTCCAATACATTAAAAATATCCAAATACTGTTTTAGTAAGCAATTATATAATAGTGAATGGCTTTTCAAAAATTGTAACGCAAAAAACTATATATTTGAGATAGTTGATTAAAATATATTGTTTGATTTTCTAAAGAATAGTGCAAACTCTCTTTGTGTTTGTCATAAGCTAAATCGCCCGTGATATATATGGTTCGTTTTGAGTTTTGACTCAACAGACATCACGAATTTATTTCTTGAATAATATATATATATATATATATATATATATATATATATGTTATTATCAATCTTAAAAGTGTTTACCATATGATTTGGTGTTTTGTATCATAATCTCTTCTCTCATTTTAACGTAAGATTTGCCTAAGGTGTAGTGCATTTCTTCTTCATGAGTAGTTACTTATCTAGAAGTCAGAGGTAGAGTTATGATTTAAAATTAATGGGCTCAACTTTTTAAGATTGTCAATATTAAATTCAACATAATGTTAAATTTATGGATTAAAATCAAATTAATATTTGCTTATATTTTAGCAAGTTTTTACATATGTACTATGCTCTCTGGGTCAAAAATAATGGGCTCAGATGAATTTAGTCGAACGCTATATCAATCCTTACTAAAAGCCTATCAGCCCTTCTTTGTGATTCATACATTCTCATTGATTCGCACGCTATCTATCATGAGTGTCGTAATACTTTTTTATTGGGAAAAACAAAAAGAGAGAACTTCTTTTTTATTTTATGTAATACACATTGTTGGGTGTACGAAATTTTTCCAGCATTAGATTAACTTAATAAGTGCACAATATCTTTATAATTTAACAGCAAACCTCTGACGGTGTTACAAAAGGTCAAACTTAGATTGTGTACTAAATAAGTGCACAATCCATATTTTTATGGATTGTGCACTTACTTAGTGCACAATTCATTTTTTTTATGAATTGTGCACTAAATGAAATTGGTGTATCTATAATTTTATGGTGCATGAATTGTACTCTCTTCGTTTCATAATAAATGAATTGTTGGATTTTGGTACACATATTAAAGAAAAAGCATTAAAGATATAAATTTAACACAACTTTCCATTTTTACCCTAAAAAAAAAAAAAGTTGATCTTGTAATATCTTTTCAAAAGTTAATTGGTTGTCAAATCATAAGTGCAAATTTCGAAAAAAATTTAATGATTCACTTATTTTGAAACATCAATAAATACTCCAACAATTCACTTATTTCGAAACGGAGGAAGTATAGAAATTGGTGTATTAACAGTTTTATGGTGTCTAAAATAGTTAGAAGTTGATGTATCAATAATAACATTTTTATGGTGTTTGAACTATTTATAAAATGGTGTTTCAATAATAATATTTTATGGTGTCTGAAATATATAGAAATTGATTATCAATAATAATAATTTTAAGGTGTCTGAAATATATAAAAATTGATGGGTTAATAATTTTATAGTATCTAAAATGTATAGAAATAGATACATCAATATTTTATGATGTGAAATATATATAAATTGGTGTAACTATTTATTCTTCCCAGATAGCCACATTAAATAAAACGCTAAATAATTTGTTATAACATGTTACGTTAGTAGTTGTATTAAAAAAAGTAAAAGAGTAGTACACTACCACTATTAAGTAAACCCCAGTTCTAATTGGGGTTTTATCACATATTCACCAAATAAATTTAAAAGGTTATATTTATTGGGGTCTTTTAACATATTTCAGAGTGTGTATGTTAATTTTATAATAATAATTTTAAATTTTTTCCTAAAACAATTCTTTTTTAAAAAAAATATGAAATTGGCTATGAAATTGAAAACATATTAGGAAAAATAATGGGAAAGAAATCAATTATTCTTATCCAATTTTGATACTTTTAACTATTTTTTTTTCTTTTTTACCTTATTTGATAAGTTTTGTTAGTTTTCTATTAGTATATTTTGAAAAGTTGAAATTCTTGGCAGATTTTGTAATATTGACTCTTAAATTTTATATTTATGTGATTTAATTGAAAATTGAAAAACTTATTGTGTTTGTGTATTTGAATTTATAGTTGAAAATTTAAATTAATTGGAGAGGAATTTCAACTATTTGGAATGAAATTAAAAATTTTCTATAATAATTTGTAAAAGTTGTTCATTTAATTAAATTTATTTTAATATTTAATTTCTTATGTGGCATGTTAAAAATGATGTGGAATTTAATACAACATTTAAAAATGACGTGGAAGCTGACATATTACACACACCAAAATATGGTTTAAAATATTGAGTTTAATAGAGTTGGGAGGTCAGATGACAAAAGTGTAAATAGAGGTGTTCACTTTGCACTCTCAGACAAGTACAAAGATCCACGAGAAGATTTCGCTCTCGGGAAAAAGAGAGAAGTTCGTCTCCTGTTGTGATAAAAATGCAGCATATTAAAGAAAATAAACATTTCTGTTATATAGCAAACGGTATCGATCGCTTTTGGAGAAAAATTTATCCGCATTCAGTATAAGCTTTTATCCTATTGAAAAAATTTACCTGCACCTAGTGTATATATCAAGTCAATACATGCATGACACGTGTTTCAATTTAAAGTTTATGCTATTTAATCATAATCAACTAACATGTACCGATAGTTTACCTCATTTAATTATTTATTTAACTGTAATAAATTATATTAATTTGATGTATACACAAGTAGGTAATTTGGGTGACATGTGATCTTTGGACAGGGGTCCCCCCACCGCCACCCCCACCCCCGCCCCTTTCATAGATTTGCCCTGGTACAAATTAAACATCGAAAGGGTTGACGGGTTTGATTTGATTTTGATACCTCTACTAAATACCAATAACTTTCATCCATGCATGAAAATTATGTCCAAAGGTCATTACTTAATTACCTTGAGTTGTTTTCAAGTTCCCTCCTGCATAAAATAATGTTAATCTGAAGATTAAAGTTTACCATCAAAAGGTCGAGCCCCTGGTGATGCTTATAATTCGTGGCAAGAAATCAAATTCGAATTATAACATTATAACCCGTCCAACTTTAATTTTCTTTATTTCTTTCCTGATTGAATAATTAACTTGATAGTAAATTCATAAAGTTCTTTTCGATTTATACAAAGTGGTGGTACTATTTAATTTAATTTAATTATTATATATTGTGATTTCCTAAAAAAAAGTTATGTTTTCTTACAGCAGGTATTAAGAATATATACATATATATATATATATATATATGTTTAGATCTTATCATTGAGTCAATACGATAACTCAGAAATTGGTCAGGCAGTGAATGTTGCCAGCAAAGTGAAACCTAATTAAGAACTTAAAGATTCACGTTATTTAGCAAAATGTGACAGGCATAATTTGTTTTAGATCTATTAATAGTCTCATCTCTCCCAACCTGTCAATCATAAAACCGCAACCAGCCTCGCCTCGAGTATTTTTTTTTTTTTAAATAAAAAATATTTTTTGAACCCACAAAAGTTCAAACCCACACAAACTCACATTGTAAACCTCTCATAAGCTATGCTCCGCGCTACTCCATTGTCATCCCAATATCCATATACTTATCCTCGTGAATTAGCATAAGGTCATCGTATATATCAAGGTATATGTAATAATATCTGTTTTTATTTGAGATTGTCTATACTATAAAGTCGGTGATGCAACAATTATATGAAGAAGATGAAGCTAGCTAGGGCTGCTAATTAGCTAGCTAGTTTCCATGATATCATCTAATAAGGCAATTTACATCCCAAAATTCATTATGTCCACAATGTTAGCTAGGTTAAAAGAATATTCATGTCCTTGTAAGAATCTTTATTTTAGGTAGCGCCGAAAGATGGGATTAAAAAAACAAAAATTAATAACACACTATTATTCCCAACATCTGGATCGTCTGTTTCCTCCAGCAAAGGCATGGGAATCAAATTGTACTATATATTGAATTTTTATTATATTATTATTATTCATCCATCTCCAGTACAAAATTTCACTATTTTCTATTGACCAAAGCTCGACCATCGATGTGGGGGGACCAATCCATCTTTTCGACACGTGTACATTTTTTTGAGTGCTTCCCTTATTCTTACAAAAAAAAAAAAACTCTATTATAATAGTATTATTTAATGGGTGTGATTATTTGTTTATATTAATATTTAAAAGAAAAAGGAAAGGCTGGCTAGCAAGTTAGGTGTTGCATTTGGTCGTATAATTGGCTTTTAGATGTAAATAATTTTTTAATTTCTGTATATACAAATTTGAGATCTTTTGGTTTTTCTCTTTTGTTCTCCTGAAGAAGATATGAGAAATAAAATAAGTTTAAGTTGAATCAAGAACCCACTTTAACACAAAGGGGAGATCTAAATAAACTATTTATTTTTGGATGAATCTAATCATAGTGATGGTATACCAGTAAAAGTAAAGAATCGATTAAAGTTGCTAATAGAGGTGGATCATACAGTACTGAGTATATAATTGTTGGGTTCAACTAAATCACATTTTGTTAATTGTTGTGAGTTGAGAGAGAATATAATTAATTAATTAATTAATTAAGTAGTTTAGAGTTTGTTTTCTTTAACATCTTAAACTTTTAGATGAAATCAACACACATTTTAATATAATATGTGAGCTAATAAATATCCTGGTTCAGACATCATTGATCACTGTGACGCTACCAAAAAGCAAAGAAGTATTTTGCATGTATTTGGTGGCCCTTAAATTAAAAGAGAGATAGACCTACATGTGAAAGGGCGTGTTCAAACAAATTATAATAAAATAATTCAAAGTTAAGCAAAAAATAAAATATTTTTACATTCTTTACTTTGACCCATGGAAAAAGAATCAAGCTCATGTGTGAAAAGTCATGTTGACACATTTTGATACAGACCCCATGTTGACACATTTTGATACACCCCCCACACATTAAAATTTTACTCACTCCCCTAAGTTAATTGTCGCGACTGTTGTATTTTAGTCAATCGGGGGTCATGTTTCATTTTTTGAAAGTTAATTTGATTGTTGAAAAGTGAAACATGACAATTAATATGAAATGGAAGGAGCAAATATAACTACTCCTTTGGTTTTTATTTATTTGTCTGGTTTTGATTTGATATAAAGTTTAAGAAAGTAAAAATGACTTTGAATCATGTGATCTTAAACTAAACATATGTAGAATATACTAAAAAATCCTTAAATCTTATAGTTTAAAACATGTCACGTGGATAGCTGAAATTAAAAATACTACTAAAAAGTCTTGTTTTAGCCATGCAATTTAGTGAGGGACGTCCCTCACTAATCAAGATTTAGTGAGGGCGGTCATCGCTATAAGGTGTCTTGCTAATTTGAGTCTTGTTAATTATTAGTGAGGGAGACCCTCGCAAAGTAGTGACGGACTCCGATATTCGACCATCGCTATTTTAATCTCACAATTTTTTAGAAAATATAATGTAAGTGAGGCATGTCCCTTGCTATATTAAAAATTTATTTAATATTAATCTATAATTTAGTGAGGGATGACCCTTACTATATTAAAAATATATATTATTAATTTATTAGTTAGTGAAAGACGTCCCTTGCTATATTAAAAATATATATAATATTAATTTATTATTTAGTGAGGGACAACCCTTGGTACATGAAAATTAATACAAATTACAAATTTAAATATATTGAGGGATATCCCGCGCTAAGTTATATAAAAAATTAATTTGATATTTGAATATTTTGAGGGATATAGCTACAGAAGTCCCTTGTCAATCTAGTGTTATTATTAGTATTTTGCTTCACTAAAACTTGATAATTAAATAGAAAATCTACATACAACCAATATTAACCAGCAAAACAATAAGAAAAACATTTTTGAAATAATTCAATCATTAAAATTAAACGACCAAACTTCATACATATTCATCCACTTAAATAATATACAAACAAGTACCAAAAAGGTATGAAACAATCACCAAACAAATGCTTTCAAACACTCCAAACTAACGAAATTCAAACCTAGAACAACAACGCCACCTAATACTCCATCCCATCCTTCTCATCCTCTCCACCATCATCATTAGAGC
Source organism: Capsicum pubescens (assembly GCA_030864215.1). NCBI lineage: Eukaryota > Viridiplantae > Streptophyta > Magnoliopsida > Solanales > Solanaceae > Capsicum > Capsicum pubescens. The sequence goes on from CM061541.1 coordinate 34,159,489, forward strand.
TAGGGGCGGCGAACGAGGAAGTTTGATTAAGATATTTAATTGAGCCTTAAGTTCTTTGACTTCTGACTCAAGTGTTGTCCTATGTTGCTGCTCCTCCATACTTCTTTTTCATTCCTCCTAGTAAATCCTAGCAAGCACCCGAACTTCCTGTCACATCTCCTCAACCTGCTCATCTGAAATGGTGGCAGAACTCCCTATACCTTGCAATCTACATTGAAGACGGTGAAAGTTCTTCTCAGAGCAAAGGTCATATGCCCTTCCCTTATACATGCCTCCAACTATATTCAACCAGCAGGAGGGAGTTTCTTCCACTGATGACATGATTGAATTGTCTTGGCCATCTGTCGGTCGACTCCTTTTGTTTTCTTCAATTGCTTGAATGTATCGATTATACATTAAAAATAAAATTAGTATATAATAAATGATATAAGTTAAATTCTAAGATATGAACTTACGTAAGTATCCTCTGCCCGTGTTTCAACCCAAACTTCTTTTCTATCTCTAATTTACATATGGGTCTTCTTCCATACCTCTTCACGAGTGGATGGTCTACCAAGAGATGCTTCCTGCAAATGAAATAAACACAGTGAACCACAATTGCATAAATAATTTACTACCAACTAAATGTATAAATAATTGTCAGCATCTTCATCCAAACGGTCTAAAAGAAAGTCCAAAAAGAGTGACATTGAGTCCCTGGATGTTTTAATTCCAGATAAGATAAATGATGCATCAAACGCTGGTTTCAAAACAAGTGTATCTTCATCCAAAAGGTCTAAAAAAAAAATTATGAAAGAGTGACATTGGGTCCATGGACATTCCAATTCCAAATAAGATGAATGATGCATCTGATGTTGGTTGTGAAACAAGCAATGGGAAAATAGGCACCAACATAATTTAATTTGTATCGACACCAACAAACAAGAAGTAAGATGCAAAATAATAACTGGTAGAGTTTGAGAAAATATTGTATTTTTTTCAATTACTATATGAATAATCCGTATTGTGTGTACGTCTGAATCCTATAAACACACTGTATAGAATCAATGTAGGTCGTCAATAACCCAATTATGAATCACATAGAGGTGAAAACCAACACAAAAATCAGCAGCACCAACAAAAGTTACAATCTGAACCCAAAAGTGCTCAATAAATGCCTTGAGGACAATAGCATCCCACAGCCAGAACCAGAAAATGGAAAAACAGAATCCTAATACTGCACCCACAACAACTTGATTTCACATATGAAGTCGTTGCGAAACCCTTAGCCATGACTATAAAGTGAAAGAAAAGAAAACGTGGATCACTTGAAGAATCAGTAAGCCACTATTGCTCTGCCAGAATATGAAAGAACAGATATAACCAACAAATATTAAAGGTACAAGTCCGCACTTACAAAGTATGATCCTATTGCAAAGATAAGCATACCAGTGATTGTATTTACTCCATTGAACCTGATATATTTAACCACTTTATCAAACAAGCAGAAAAATAAGAAGTGAAAATGGATTATCTGGTAACCTCATATGTACATAGAGAATTAAAATTTCTGGATAAAGAATCACATGAGAAGTTTATTGCTTACTTGAGATGATACAGCATGTAACTGTGTAGAAGATCGACTCAGCGTGTGAAGAAGGCATGCCAGGATTTGATCTTAATGTTGAAACGGAACGTTCATGGTTAAGTATTCCCTTAAGTGCAGTTGAGAGACAAGCATTGAGAACTCCACCTGAAGTAGCCCATAATGCTTCCATATCATGTCTCCAGAGCAAGATAATACAGAAAACTGCAGCGATCAACTACTTACTCTGTACTTGATTAGAACTAGTAATCATTAAATATCATAACAACACGTTGAATTCAAAGCAACATTCAAAACTGCATAGCTAGTCAGACACTTTGCCAAGAAATTTAATCAAGTAGTGAACACAGAGAGTTAGAAGGATAGATAACGCAATGCAACGCCTTTATGAAGAAGACAGTTTATCCTTATGTACTCACTTTTCCTGACTCTCCTATTATTTAGGATGTCTTCATTATTTTTATTTCCTCCGATTAAATCTGCTTTTAATATATCTTACTCTAACCGAGGGTCTAATACCTTCACGAGGTTGGAGTAAGGTGTAAGTACATTCTACCCTCCCCAGGCTTACTTTTAGAATTTCACTGGGTATTGTCGTTGTTGTTGTAGTGAACACAAGAGTTGCAAAACGTTCAGCTCTTTTGGACCAACATGATTATTGTGAGGGAACATTTCCTTAACTCGTGAGATTAATACCAAAAGTGTTTTATTTCAACAACACAGTTTAAACCTTTAAGTTTACATATATATAATTATACAACAAAATTACATTCTTTAGGGCAGGTAATCTTCAGAACAATGTGCACATTCCTGTTGAACCAAATCAGAATAAACCAATATAACTAGCTCTGAACTTGCAGTGAGAACAAATAATAATATTACTCTAAATGCAAGACTTTATCAGGGTCAATTTCCAACGTAGAGAGTTCCAATTAAGCTGGCATTACAAAAAATAAACATTTACAAACGAACAATTACACATAATTAGTATTTGCCTCTTGTCCATAGCCTCAAGAATAACCTTCTTGACTGTTGTACTTTAGTTTTCATTATTCACAATGTTGAATGATGCAGAATTAGAGTAATAATTATAGCATTTCACACATAATTGCAACTGGGCCTGATAAGTTATCTAGGTAAACTAGGAGTAGGCTTAAAGGATCAGAATGCGAGAGTACTTGGCAACATCATATGAGAGGTTGTTTCAATCGGATGTGAACACCAAAGATGTTCAACTTGTACTTGGCAACATCATAGTCATAACGACCACCAACTATATACAGAAAACAAACAATAACACTAAACATAAAGTTTAAATTATGTCTTGCTCAAAACAAAGGAAGTTGCATATATTTGCCCCTTAACTATCCTGATGTACAACTCATACATTATCACAAAATATATCGTGTCACAAACAGGACATAAAATACACGATACTAGATACAATAGAACGCGAACAAACAACAAAAAAATAAAAAAAACATCATATTGATAATAAAGAATAAGCATGTCTATCACTACTAAAAATACCGAAAACAAAAATTGAGTAAAATATCTTTCCAAATAAAAGACACGTAATTACTCAATCAACAAGGTGAAAAAGTACCTTTAATGTGAAAAAAGAGTCTCAATTAGCTAGGAGAGGTTATCTAAATCCAACCCAACGACCAACAAGGTGACGTCAGAGCTTCTGCCGTAGTCCAAAATTTGAATGTAGGGTTTACTTATGAAATTATAATTTAGCCCAAACTCTGTAGTGAAAAGTATTTGAAAAAAAAAATGGTGGGCAATAATGGGAGGAAGAGGGGGAATCAAATCCTTACAATTTTAATTTTTAGTACTCAGGGAAACAATTGAAGAAGGAGGAGGAACAAGCTAAGCAACATTTTTTTTATTTGAAGGATTAATTTAACCCAAACCCTTGCCATTTTAAGTCACGTCTTTTTTTTTTTTGGTTGGAGGATTAATTTAATCCAAATCCTTGTCATTTTAATTTTTATTAAATTTGAGCCATTTTACATGTTGATTCACCCATAATCCTTACACATCTAGTTGATGTATAATTATTAAAATATGGGTGAATCAATACTAATTTAACTAATGAGATATTTATTAAAAATTAAATTGACTTTTGACCAATTTTATAAGATGTATTTTTATCATATTAATTGAAAATAATTACATTAAAGCTTATAGTATTTTTCTTATAGTTATTTGTCAAATTGACTCTTATAATGTGAATTATGACGAGTAAAAAGGAAAAGAGTCGGTAGAAGTTGGTACATCCTTTTTTTTTTTCTATTTTTCTATTTTAAACCGGTAACTGCTACTAAAAATTTTGCTAAATTAATATAACAATGGAGAGTTGAGATATAAAACTCGTGAACACCCTTATATGTGAGTTGCAAATTAATGATTAAGTAAATTCATGTAAATAAAAAAGAAAATTACATTGTTGAGTTAGAGTTATTAAAAAGGCGAATTTTGTAATTTATTTTGCTGCTGAAATATTGATTTCTTGAAAACATTTATAGATTACGATACTCCGCCCAAAGTATATTAGGATATGTATTATGAGGGCTATTTTTTAACTTTTTTTAATCTTTTGGATAATGCTTTATTTTAATCCTTTGACCTTATATTTATTTTTTTGTGAAAATACGAGTTCTTGAATACTCAATTTACATATTTAATTTAGTGAGAAATTTCCCTCACTGCAATGAAAAACATACAAAATAATTATATATATCGGATTGAGGATTTCTTGGATAACTTATGTTTCATTTTCATTTATTTTTTATTAATGCATTGTTACCAACTAAAAAATTAAAAAAATATATTTAAATTTTCTTTGAAATATGAATTTATTTATTATTATTTAGCGAGGGAAACCCCTCACTATAACAAATTTAATATTAGCCTTTAATTATCATCATATTTTAGTGAGGGATGTCCCTCTTCGCCTTTTTTTTCTTTTTAAAATGAAGATTAAAATATTAAAAATTATATTTAAATTTTCTTTGAAGTATGAATTTTTTTTATTATGTAGAGAGGGAAATTCCTCGCTATAACAAATTAAATATTAGCTTTTTATTATCATAATATTTTAGTGAGGGATGTCCCTCTCCTCCTCTTAAAAAATAATGAAAATTAAAATATTTGATTTGTATGAGGGACAATGTCACAAAGTTCCTCACAATACTGACATGCAATTTGTCCCTCGCTAATCTTGGTAGCTAATAGCCAAGTTTTTAATAGTGAGAGTTGTCAAAAAAAAAGAAATAAATATTTCTTTTAACAAATTAAATAAAAAAGTAGTACTAACAAATTAAAACGGAGAGTAACAAATACTCCTTCTGTTTTACTTTACATGTTTTAGCTCTTTCATGTCCATTAAGAAAAACAACAAGTACAAGATATAGTTTATTTAGTTCCGTCTAGTTATTAGATAAGTATCTTTTTTATAAATATTTAAAAGAATTAGTAAAAAATAATTGTCAATTTTAATCTTGAATTTCTAAAGTGAATTTTTTTTATTTTTATTTTTTTTTTGGCATAATTGATAGATAAAAAGGGACGGAGGGAATGTTAAATTATGAAGATATAGTAAAAACTTAAAAAGAGTTAGCCTATCAACTTTAAATTTAGGATTGGTCTATAACGGTTAATAAGTGTGTGAAGTTAGGTTATAGGTGGTTATACTAGCAAATGATAATACATGTATGCCCCCACATTGCTTGTCCTATCAATAATTGGTGCTTATGTGACTTAGTTTATTTAGATATGAGGCACCAATGATGGGTTTGAATCTAGTGGGAAGACCATTCTTTACACGTCTAAAAAGAGAAATAGTTTTTAGGAACCATATTGGATGTCCCATTTTAATATGCCAATGTCTTCTTCACATCAAGCATTTAAGTGGATTCCAACTCTTCTTCAACAAACTACTTCTACGTTTCTCTCTCTCTTTTTCCATGTTATTTGAAGTGGGCTTCCTTTTCATCACCTAACTCTTTCAAACATAGTAGTAACCACTAATTTATATTATAATTTTATATATTTAACTATCAACTCACAGTAAAGGATATTTTAAAGTGAGTTTCCTTAAAATATGGAATATGTAATCTTGACAATAAATTAATTACCTGTTACAATATGCTCTTTTCATAATAAGTGGTATTTTTTATCTTTCCATTTACTTCAAAATAAATGATGTTTTACGTAATTAACAGAGCATTGATTTTGTTTTCTCAATTTTTCACATTAATTAAACAAAAAGAGCTTTACACAATCATGAAATTACTAAATAACTACCACTTTTTCTAGTCATCTATTAAGGGTGGATTTGTTCATAATGGCTTCAGGATTAAGTAGTAATCTTAGGATGAAACTCAAACAAATATGTAAAGGATTACAAAATCAAATCGTCGTGTATAACTTGAACTCTTCTTGAAAATTGAATCCATTAAGAAACAACTATAGATTCCTTGAGTCTTTTCAAGTGGGCTCACACAAATCTACGTGCCCAATAGTGTAGAGATGTTAGTTGTGTTTATAATCAATGGCCTCGTTCCACCCATTAAGGCTCCAATTTTATTTTATAAAATGTATACACAGGATTATAAAATGAATTAACTAAGCTAGCAGCCTCTGCAAGATCTCTTCCTTTCATGTTTTTTTAAAACACTTCCTAGGATCATTCATCTACCTTCCAATTAAATTTGGTCTTGCTTCTTGATTTCTGTCAGTATGTAACTGTTCCTTTACCCAATAATGTGAAATATACAGATATACTTTTACAAAAGAATAAAAGAAAAGGGGGAAAAAGACAAATCTTCTCTCTTTCTCTACATGTATTAGATTATTTAATTTTTCTACTTTTCTCCACTTGTCTGACACAAGTATATACGTATGTTGAAAAATACTCCGTCCGTTTCGTAATAAATAAATTGTTGAATTTTAACACATAAATTAAGAAAAAAATTATTAAAGACATAAATTTAACACAACTTTCCATTTTTACCCCAAAAAATGAAAAAGTTGACCATGTAATATCTTTTCAAAAGTTGATTGATTGTCAAATCATAAGGGTAAATTTGGAAAAAAAAATTAATAATTCATTTATTTTGAAACACCAATAAATACCCCAAGAATTCACTTATTCGAAACGGAGGGAGTATAAAGTAATAGGAGCATGTGACAGATGTTAAAAGGAACAAGAAGCATTGTCTTGTAGGGAGTGTAATAACTTGCTATAAAGTTCACAAACTTTTGCTATATGAGAATACTACAGCCTATAAATCCTCAATCTTAATTAATTTCTGATCATTTCCGTTCAATAATTGATCCATTACTAGCTGCTATATATAGGTTTATAATTTGTCAATTTTATCTTGATTGAACAAGGCTATATTATTGGATTATTTTGTTATTCCTAGGCCTATTAACGGCCCTATAATTCAAGAAACTTCTTATCACAATCTTTATCCTTATATAATTCTTAAAATAATTCACAATTACCAAAGTAGGAAATTTGCATACTATAACAGCTTATATAGGGTGAGGATGCATTAGAAGCCTATGTTCTTACCATATGGCTAAAATTCATGATGACGACATGCTCCAATTATGCATCAAAAGAAAGTCTTAGCTTATCTTGCTGAATAGATTAGGAAAGTTAATAAGTACGACGTAACTCTCACAGATTAGATCTAACTTAATTTTGGAAGATGAAATAAATAGGGAGTCAAATTATCAATGTGTACCAATATTTGACAAGATGTGTATGTGTTACGGTTTAGAGAAGTATGTGCCTATTATATAGTACGTTGCTATAATGTTCAATATCCGAGGCATACTAGGGAGCATATATGTCCAATATTATTAATTTATTATATTATTGTACATCTAATTAGTACTATATTATATGGATTCTTATTAAACTTTGATTTGGTATGCTAAATAGTAAAACCAGTCTTATTTGGATAAACATCTGAAAGATATGGTATTGCTAATGAATCTCAAGTAGTTATTTTCTAGCTAACACCTTAAAGTATTGTTGTTTCTGACAGTATTAAGTTGTCTTTCCAACTAATGTATACACTATACACAGATGTCTGGCTGTTATAATGCATGGTGTTCCATTATTGAATGTTTATTAAGCATAGTGGAAGTAAGTATGGATCAAAATTAAAAACAATAGGGATCAATATTCGACAAATCAAATTCTAATTAAGTTGCGTGCTGACATTAAATTAAATGTAAAATGTGTGCATGTGGGTGTCAGTCGTGGCTTATTAATCCTCCATATAATTTGGAACTAAATACTACTCATCTCTCTATCCATGCAGTTTACAAGTTGATTACTGTGTGCCTCTTAATACTGCCTTCAGGTTTCACCAATACCAGTCCATTTCTCACTCTTCAACTGTTTTCCCCTACGATAACAATGCTAAATGAGGATAAAAGGCAGACAGGATTTTATTGAAATGTACGTGATTATTCATCAAAAAGTTTAATAATAATCTAACTCTTTTTCATGGCCAAGCATGCATGTGGTAATCCATTTTTATAATGGTGGCGGTGGAGACTCTCCAACCCAATAGACTTCTTTATCTGCTCTAGCTAATACCATTTTTAAGTGTGGCTATGTCATTTAAAAATTTAATTGTTCGAGAAATGACACTTTTATTTACGCATTTATCTCTTTTAGTACAAGACTAAAACGGGGAAAAGTTTAGAGGGTTCGCATGGGCTACAGAAGAATTTCCTTACATTTAAATTTTAACATGCAATTAATTTATTTACATTGCTTTCCTGGTCCCTGTAAAAAAATAGAAAGAGGAAGTAGCATTTCAGTCGAAGTAAAATCTATTATTGCTATGCGAAGTGAACTCTAATATTTGAACTTTATTTAATAATCTTAAAGTAAAAGAACAAATGACATAATAGTTGAACTAATTCATGATGTGGAACTAGCTACATCGAAATGACAATCATAGTTTCAGCGAGCTTATTAAGACAAAGTTTCGATTGGAGTATCATTTCTCACTTTCTAATTCCATGCATAACCATCTCAACTATTTACTCGAAAGTTATTCCATATATACTAATTATCCTCCCTTCATCACACACGCACACCAGCAGCCAATGTTAGTGTTCAGACTGTTAAAAGTGTCGTTTTTCATTTCGAATTGAGGCAGATTCAAAATTAATTAGGATCAATATAATGGTTTATAGTTTAACCCAAATGTGTTAAGTACTAAATAAAGGCGGAGCCTTAAACCAAGGTCTATTAGAACCAATATTCTCTCTATCTCCAATGGCAGGAGTAAGGTCTGTGTATATCTTATCCCTTTCCGACCTCACTTGTGAGTATACGTGAATAGATATGTTATTGTTGTTTTAAATAATAGCATTGAAGTTTAAGGATCTGTAATTCTAGTTCTTTAAGTTATTGGGTTTTTAAAATATTTAATTTGTACGTATTTAACAGATTTCGATCTTAAGATAAATACTAAGTACCTAGATACAGAGTGCAGCTGAACCAATATAGACAGGCGAAGATTTTTAATTTATTAATTTGGGATCACAAATAGATTAGTGTACATATTAAATACTGGAGTATATATTTTTTAATATCAATATAAAATGTAATTAAAAAAGCTATTGAATTTTAGGGATGTGTAGCTAATAGCATTGTGTGGCTCTGGTACTGCGAACCGCAAGCTTACACTTGGCTCAATCCCTGAACTGAACTACTAACAACACTGTCCAAACCGTACTTTTCATGTTAGCCCTGCCTGGCCTATAGAGAAAGTTCCAACTACAAGAAGAAACATTTGCACAAACAAAGGCAAACATCCACGTGAAAGGGTTGCTGTTGTTGTCCTATTTTTGCACCATAATACATTTGATAAGTCCATATACAAATGCATGCGCTTTTCCAAATTCACATGCACAAATTGAATTCCACGCCAACACGTGTGAACCCATATATACATACTACATACTACATTATACTATTAATATACGTAGAGAGACAGAGAGAGAGAGAGAGAGAGCAGTGCACAATGATACTTTCTTATTGAAAATTTATACTTAGAAAATTACAAAACTTCTCCAAATTTTTTTTTCCAATTACAGTTGATTTTTCCAAGCAGAAAGAGGTACAAACAAATTAAGCTAGTTTAGTTTACCCCATCCCCAATAAAACTTCCAGGGTTAAAAGGGTCAACTCAGATGTTAATTAGCTAGTCTTCATTTGATTTGGGCTTTTATTTCCTCTGATATCTTTGTTGTGAGGACAATCTTTTCCATTCTACCAAACGATTCAAAAAGTACATAACCTGCCATATTAAGAAAACCAACACATTAGTATATAAATAATTATTGTACAATCTTTTTAAAATAAATTAAGAATAGAGTATAGACTTTCAATTATACCTCTAATGGCTCTTGCAAAGAATAGGAAGCATTGGTTTCTTTAGGTGTTTTGGACACTAATATTCCAAAGCCTTGTCCTCTATCACACAAAACCTGATTATTTTTCATAACAAAATGTTAGTATAAATATTATTATTTCTCAAAAAATACAAAGACGTAATTTTGTTAGTTGAAAAATATTAAGACAATAGAAAGTTATACCTTAAAAGCATCTTCATCAGTTCGATCATCACCAATGTATATGGGCAAAACATCATTTGAATTAGCATAACCTAATGATTCCAACAAAAATTCTAGTGCATTTCCCTTGTTCCATTTAATGCTGGGACGAATCTCCAAAACCTGTTATAAAATAATTAAAAAAACAAGTTTAGTATGTATATTTTTTCTTTTTTACAAAAAAATTATTTTATAATATAAAAAATCAAGAATAAGATTTTTGAAAACGTACCTTTCTTCCTTGAGTTAATCGAAGCTTTGGGTACTCTTTTGTCACTGATTTCACTTGCTCGGCTAGTTCAGTCCATCTCTGTAATTATTTTAAAAAAATCAATTATGAAAATTCTTTTTAGAAAAAATCTCAAGTAGAACCAAGAACTGTTGAATAGAGGTTAAAGAAAAAAAGAAAATGAAGACAAAATAAAATTATACCTTTTCTTCAACACGACGAAAATGTACTGATAAACAAAATTTGTTGTTTTCCACTTTAGCTCCAGGTATCGATTTTGTTTTCTCCACTAAAGATTTATATATCTGAAAATGTCAAATAAATGTTTTAATATTTATTTTTTTTAACTATAATGTGTAAGTGGACAAAAACACTAGAAAGAAAGTGAAAAGTAAAAAAACTAACCTCAGCAATCATGGGTAAGAAATCTTTAGCAGGTTGGCAGAGAACACTTTGATTACTTCCCTGTATAGGTAAAACAAGTACCAAACATTAATACAAAAGAACAAAAAATAACATGAAATGAATATAGTAAACCAATTAAGCTAGACAATAATTACTTATAATATACTAATTTACTCACTTTTTTATAGTTACGCCTTTTTACAGGCGCCTTGATATCCATTCCATGACTTCCAGCGTAATATAATTCTGATAATTTTACGAAATTGAACACTTTGGCTCTGCATCGTCCACTTACTATAGCTGTTGGAAAATACTTAGCAGCATCTCTCACTGCTTCCCTCATCTAATTACCATAAGCCAAACAAGATATTAGTTTCAATCCTATACTAATAAGTAATTTGGATTATTGATAAAAGAAAAAAAATCAAAGTAAACAAACCTCAGTAGTCATGAAGGCTTTTTCAGGGTCGTCAACAATAGGAGACAATGTACCATCATAGTCCAAAAACACTACTATTTGTTTTCCTTTCGAAAGAGCTATGATTTCATCGAACATATCCAAAGCAGAAGGGTGACGAACCTGTTCAATTGACAAAAAAAAAGTCATAATCCAATCTCTTTTTTTTGGTTTACTTTGATAAATTAAAATGATGAAGAACAAAATGGACTCACAATCCAAGACTTGAGATTTTCATGAGTTTCAGAAGATCTTCGCGTTGGTGAAGAAGCTCTCATGGAATCAAGTAAAGCAGTGATTCTTGCTGCATCAGCAGAATCAATGTTCTTGAATGATTTCTTCGCTGGAACAGCGATGAATCGCCCGGGCTTCGGTAGTGGCCCTGGAACAGCCGGTGAGAATGATAAGAGTGAAGAGTCGAAGCCTGATCTTGGGTCAGACATAATGACATTTTGGTTAGTCATTTTTGGCACACAAATGATAGTTAAAGAAACAGAGGAATTGATGAACAGAGGAAATTACAAGTGAGAAATGAAGTTTTTCTCTATGTGTTAGAGAGTGGAAAAAAGGGGAAGGGAAGGGAAGGGAATTGAGAGGGAAGTGAAGGTGTGAGACAGGTAAAGAAGAAAGAGGGGAGGAGTGAATTTATAAGTTGAGAGGTCACTAAAGGACACGAAGGCACCACACCTTTTCCGCCTCTTTAACTTTGTGTTACCTTTTCTGCCTTCAAGACGACTCAGCTATGCGTCGGACTATTTTACTAGTAAAGCTTATTCACACGCGATGATATTTATTCTAACTTAATGAGCATATGACAAGTATGTATGTTATAGTTAATTGATGTATAATTTTACTTTAGTTTATCACCTAAATATAATAATTATTGTCTGTGCCAATTTATGTGCTGTTTTTCATATTTTAAGAATCAATTTGAGTAATCTTTAAAGCTAAATGGAATTGTATTAATTCAATATTTTAAATTTTAAATTATACAAAGTACTACAAATTGTAACTCGATTCATGTTTGTTAAATTAGGCTTTGATCCTATCTCATACCCCAAAAATTAATTCAAAAAAGAAGGAGTGTCACCTTTTTTTTTTACATATGATATTAGACTCTTCAATAATGTGACAAATAAAAATTTATTTTAAAATATTAATTAAATATCTAAAAAGCAAAAAGTATCAAATAAATTCAGTCTAAGTAGTGCACACATGAGATGAGATGTTTGTAATTTCTTTGCCATAGTACAACCCCCACCCTCCACCCCTAAAAGAAACGCTCACTTTTTTTGGTGAGGGTGAATTGGGATGGAAAAGAGGGTGCTATATTCGTTTTGGTAAGTGCTTAATTGGAGTATTTGGTAATTAATTGAAGTATTTGGTAATCTTCGTCATTGTATCTGCTAATGTGAACAGTTATAGAATAAGAGGAGCTAATCATACTAATTAAATTCTTGTTATTCAATTTGATCTTTTGAAGCATGCATCTAACCGTGTAAAAAGTCTCTAATGTTACTTTTTCAGCTAATGATATTCTTTTTCATTGTTGAGAGCCAATTAACAGATTACAGAAAATGAACCAAATAGAGTAATGCATTTTAAATAAAATATACATATTTTGAAAATATATGAAAAGTATTATAAGGTGTAATTCTTACTAAATAGAAAAAAAAAACGTTCTAAAATGTTAATTAAGGTTCACTAAGATTTGAATCTCTGAAAACTAAAAGTGCTAAAGATTTTGGAACAGGAGTGTAGTAAAAGTTTCTTTTTCCCCCTTTTTTTAAAACCGAATCTGTGTTATTGACGATATAAAAAATAATTGGGAGTAGTCTAACATTTTGCATGTAAAGGATCCTTTATTTCCTATAAAATTCTTGGTATTTACCTAACTAAAGACTTTGCACACGTAGCCATTTCAAATTTCTAATGTAGACCTTAGGTTATGGTCCTCATTTAGATGACAGCTAATTGTGTCTCAAAATACTCAATAGATTCGTTAATGCAAAAGGGAAATGGGAGTATTATTTTAAGGATATGAAATGATCAACGTGAATTTATGGCCAATAGAAATTTCTAAATTTTAGCAATTATACTAGTATTTAAGAACTTTGCTTTATTAAAACATGATGTTTTATATAGTGCATTGGTTAAAAGCCCGTAGAACTTTCCTTCTCACTTTTTGGACTATACATTATTTGTGATTATTATTTCATTAGATAATTTCAATTGATAATTAGTTGATAACATGAAAGCGATTTTGGCGTACTACTATAATGTTCAAACTTCAAATTATTACTGCATGTCAACGTTAAGACCATTGTTTTATTAAAGTTAAATCTTACTTATATCCTTTACAATAATGGGATCAGATAACATCAAGATCAAGTTCACACACACGCACAAAACTAACAATCAAAAGGTGATGGAAACGAGTAAGGAACGAGTAAAATTTATTGATTACTGTTCATCATAATTGAAATACTTAACTTGTACTCATAAACTCTGTGTTGTTAACATGATTACATAAGGAGACAAGTCATTTTCTTTTAACCTTTTTAGTTCCCAGACTAAGTTATCCCGCATGTGAGACGGAATAAAACAACGCTAATGTTGATGTGATAAAACCAAGATTAAGTTTGATATTAGATTTATATTTTGTTTGATTGGATGTATAAATTTATCTCAACATATCTTCGATCAAACAAATATAAGTTTAAATTCATATTTAATCATGGAATATCCCACCTTATCCGGTTAACGAGATGACCCCTTAATTTACAAATTACTTAAAAGGGTTACTCGTTTCTAGCTAGGGATCAATATCCTACACAAATAATAAACGTATAGCAAAGTTTAATTTGCATATGTAAAATTAAAATACTTGCAGGCCAAATCACATGCTAGTGAAACCAATAATCTGTAGAAAGTTGAAATGATTTACTACTTATTTTGCAAATCTAAAAACAGCTTTTGATGTCATCATTTTTACTACAAGTAGAGTAAGTTTCAATTATACAAAATTCACTTTGATTCTTAGCTAGCTACTAACTTTAGTTTCCCAATTATAAGGCTCTAAAGATAAGAAATATATGGTTAGTTTGTTTACGCAAGTTGTTTGAACTATCTGTGGGATTTCTAAATTAGATAGAATCTTTACCAATCAATCTCACCCTTACTGACAATTGTAAGAACTTTCTTTAAATAAATAAATTCCTCCCAATATAAGGTAAACAGTTCAACCATTCATTTTTGGAAGTATACTTCGTTTTTACTGCCTTTTAGTCTTACTATATATGTTTTCCTTTCACCATTATAACTTTACTTCTCATTTTTGGAAGGTAAAAGATGCTTTATTCATCAATTTAAAAAAAAAAAAACATTAAGATTTTATTTTGAATCGATTCTTGAGGGGAGTTTTGAAATACCTGGTATAGTTGTTTTTAGGTGACCTGGATGGCTGGATGTCACGAGTTAAAAGCGTAGAAATAACCTCTTGCAAAATGTGGGTAAGACTGCTTATAATAGGTTCTTGTGATTCGATCATTTTCCGTAGTCTGCAGATAACAATACTTTAGTACACCGGGCTGTTATCATTCTTAATTATAAGTATTGTATTTGCTACCACCGTTTAGAAAGTATTTTGAAAAAATGAACAAAAAAATTTCATGTCAAACTGACTAATGAGTATATCTATGATTCTTCTCCATTTCACTACCAAGTATATAACAACTTGTTGGAAAGGGTTACTAACCTTCCAAACAATCGAAAGGGTTACTATACTTCCAAACAATCGAAAGAGTTTAGTTTATATACCCGAAATAATAATTAAAAGTTCTAAAAATTACATAAATACACAATTTATGTTTTCAATATTACAAAAAATCCCAACTCCCTAAACATATTACAAAAATCTCACATATACACAGAATGTTATGTATATTAATAGGGAGAGAGAGTAAAGTAATTAAAAAAGTGGGAGAGGATGTAATTACTTTTAAAAGGTTGGTATTTATATTATTTATACTTAAAAATTTATACTGCCACACAATAACATTAACAAGTAACATCCATACTAAGCGGTCGATATTAATAATCTGAAAAACTAAAACATGTAAATTAGTTAAATACACTAATAATAAAACTTTTATATATAGTGCATGCCTTCCATGAGACCAGTGACCATATTAAATAAATTGAAGAAACTTTTAATTCGTGAACTTCCACCATAATTTCAGTCAAATTTTGCTCCGTCAATCTTTTCATTTTTCTTGTCTGTCAAGCTTCATTCTTCAACCACCAAAGAGTTTTCCTCATTTTAAAATGTAGATTGTAGACCTTTAAAAAGTACACTATTTTTCATTAGTTATTTCTCCCAAATTAAATGTTCTTTGAACTTTAAAGCATCTTCACTTCTAGATACAGCCTTTAGTTTTTTTTCTTTTAATTGCGGTGATCTTCACGTGAGATCTGATACCTCCCACCAATAATAGATATAGGTAAATTTGTCTATCAAGATTAGACATTTTCATTTTTCCTTGTCCTTTTTAGCATATCAAGTGAAAAACTTTTTTTTTTAATATTTTATTCTTAGTATTAATTACTTTTCTTCAAATCAGGTCTCAAAATTTAAGAGAGTATCAACTAACATGAAAATGTGGTAAACTTCTCATGTCAATCGTTATTTATTAAGGGGTGTGTAAAGTCCAACCTGGACAAATAAAAGTGAACGAAGGGAATACGCATTACTTTCGTCTCTGCTAAGATGTGAACCTAAAACTTCAATTCACTTCATTAGCACAAGTTCACTAAAACTTCAATTCACTTCATTAGCCACTAGTTCATACTCTCGAAAGCTAGTTAATTAAAAAACCTATATACAGCCTGACCTAATAAAGAGTATAAATTAACTCGACCTTAAATTAAAACCCCTGCGTACATAACGCCCCTTGAAATTAAGATTGCCACTATAAAACTAGCAGCCCCTGAAAACCTAACCAACTGCATGAGAAAAACCAGCAGCTTCGTATCTTTTGTTTTTTCCAACATTAATTAAAACATAGTAGTAGTACATGTCTGCATGAACTCATCTTTCCATTATTTTCTGTCGTATCCATCGTATCATTGGACCACATATCCTATTTTAATTTCTTTCTTGCAAGAAAATAAATAAATAAATAAATAAATAAATAAATAAATAAATAAATAAATGATGAAAAAGAATCAATCTCTTGAGTGTTTTCGTGGAAATTGTGTTAGAATTTAAGGTGAGAATCAAAACTTTCTTTTAGCATAGCCTAGAGAATGTGGAATATATTGAAAAAATAATTTTCTTTTTCACTTTTTTGTCGATTGAGTAACTTTTGAATCAAAAGGCCACGAAATCAACCGACCATACCGATTGTATTCAACGAACATAAAGTAAAAAATTATAGGTAATAAGTTTTTTTAAAACATTTTATCCTCATATATTCTTGTTCAATAAATTACATTTTATCTAAAAATAAAATAAAACTACTCTTATTTTCAGAACATTTAACACCAAAGATATACTCCTTCTGTTCCATATATTAGTCATCTAATTAAAAATAATTATCTCAAAATATTCGTGAATTTACAAAACTAAGAGAGAACTGATTCAATTTTTTCTTATTTTACCTTTACTATTAATTTTTTTCTTTGAAAGAATAAGCATGTTTCTAAAGTTCCAAACAAGTTTTTGAGGGATAAATTAGTAAAACTATATATCATTCTTGTTTATGATTTATTAAAGAGAGCGTGTAAAGAAGAAAGTGTACAAATTAAGTATAACTCGTAACAATCTATCTTTCGAGGCATATGACGATTCTTTCACGATCTGGAATATTAATTTATCACCTACTAGAATATCACACGTTTCTAATCAAGATCTCAGCATCACAATCTCATTCTAATATGAAACAGAGAGAATAATAAAACAAAATAATTAATTTTATTTTAATTTAAGGTAAATATTTTAAATAACTTTTACATTATAATATGAGACAAAAGAACAAAAGAAGTCGCCAAACTCCCTTTTAAGATTTGAATCCTTGTTCGGTTAGTTTTATTCTCCTTCATAGTATTCGGATTAGAGAAACTTCGATAGAGATTCTTATAGACTCACTCTTAAAATAGTCTCATATTTATAAACTTGCCTTTCTCTTGCTGTTAAAATGAAAATTAGTGGATAGATAAATTTTGTAGTTAACAATAAATTTTTTTTGTTAGTTCGATGAGAAGAGGGGGTTGCTCGTATAGTAAGCATCCCTCACTTTCAACTTTAAAATTGTGAGTTTAAGTTATCCGAAAAATAAAAAAGGTGGGAGGTACTGGCCCTTTATGGAGAGTTGAAAAAATAATTATTACTA
Source organism: Capsicum pubescens (assembly GCA_030864215.1). Taxonomy (NCBI): domain Eukaryota; kingdom Viridiplantae; phylum Streptophyta; class Magnoliopsida; order Solanales; family Solanaceae; genus Capsicum; species Capsicum pubescens. Next base: position 34,177,221 of record CM061541.1, read on the forward strand.
GTGTTAGTCTTATTTAGAAGAATTAGAAATAAATTATTAAAAATATATTAACTACGAGCTACTTATTGACAAATTAGCGATCACGTTTGTAGCTATTCTTATCTTTTTTCTGGTAAGAGTGTTTTACATTTGTTGAAAATGCAATGGCTCCATTTCTGCTTTTCTATTCCCAAATTAAGCCATTCAGCCAATGACGTAATTGTTTTTAGTACTCCATCTCATATAAGCTTTACAACCAACATGAGATGGAAAGTGCAAAATAATAAGTCAAATTCCCATTTAAGATTTTGAATATTTTTCAATTATTTTTATTCTCCTTAGTTCTTAGTATTAGGATTTGAGAAATTCGCTAGGGATTCTTTTTGGACTCTTCCTTAAAATAGTCACATTTTGAACTTCCCTTTCTTTCACGGTTAAATAAAAGAAATTTGGTAGTAAAACAGTAAAATATGTTGCTAGTCTTATTTAGCGATTTGTTATCAAAAATATCTATTCGGCCTATGAGTTATTTAGTGACAGATTTACAACTAATTTTAAGTTCTACATTTGTTGTAATTGCAATGGCTGTATTCCCAAATTAAGCCCTTCAACCAATGAATAGACGCATACGGAGACCATAAAGATGCTTAATTTGACGTTCACTAATGATATTTTTTCCCATGTGGTATAATTAAGAGAAGACATAGAATAAGTAATTTAAAAACAGAAGGAATATATAATATAATTAATATAAAAGACAATTTTCAAAAAGATAGTTAGGCAAACTAAACATTACTATGTAAGTATGCATGCTAGGTTCAAAGTAATGAATCTTTGATAATTCATACTTTTGAATTTTTTGAAAATAAATGGGAATAACTTTTAGGTTAAGAAACCTTCTTTCCTATTTCCTAGCTCATTTGAGAATCCCAATATGAAGAGAGGCCTAACTCGAATTTTGACTTGAATTTTTGTCCTGTTACTTATTTGTGAACAAATTTATTACCAATAGGTCTAGGTTAACGGCCTATGATCATGTGACTAGATACTTTTTTTGTGTCAATTATATATGGGGTTGTTAAATTCTTTTTTTTAATTAACTTATACCTAATGAAGATTGGAGAAAACCACATGGAATAAAAGAATTCCACAGAATCACATTAAACAAAAAAAAAAAAAGGAATCTTGAAAAATTGTTTGACAATGCTGAATACACTATTAAAAAATATCAAAAAACGACCTCGAAGCTCATTTTTCAAATTATACAATTATAAAATGTAGTATTAGCTGAAATTCGAACCCTTATTTTTGTTTTTTATATAGGATACACTTCTAACATTAAATTCGACCTTCAGAGATCGATTTTCACTTTTTCAATTTTTGGCCCTAAATCAACTGACCTTCCGAAGGTCCGTTTTATTAAAAATAATTATAAAAAATACTTTTCAAAATTGACCTTTAAAATAAAGTTGGTTTGTCTTGTCTTTTTTTGGAGGTCAATTTTTACTGTTTTCTAATAGTAATAATAAGACCTATAATGAGAATATTTACAAATAATTTCTTCGGCATTACCATTATTGATATTTGTTTTATCAAGTAAAAACATGGTTTTAAATTTTAATCCTTCAATTACGTTCCTACATATATCTTGTAGTCTAAAAGGGTGATTAATTAGATATAAGACACATAAACATTCAACAATATTATTTATCAAAGAGCAAATTCGATTACTAATTTATTCTCAACTCGTCGTAGTTTAAAGAAAGATATTTGCTTTGACAAAGATATTTTCTTGGACACGAAAATGATAATGAGGTTTGGAGTGTGAGAATTAAATTCTTGATATTTAGTTTCGTTTGGGATTTTGATTTCTCCAATACATTAAAAATATCCAAATACTGTTTTAGTAAGCAATTATATAATAGTGAATGGCTTTTCAAAAATTGTAACGCAAAAAACTATATATTTGAGATAGTTGATTAAAATATATTGTTTGATTTTCTAAAGAATAGTGCAAACTCTCTTTGTGTTTGTCATAAGCTAAATCGCCCGTGATATATATGGTTCGTTTTGAGTTTTGACTCAACAGACATCACGAATTTATTTCTTGAATAATATATATATATATATATATATATATATATATATATATGTTATTATCAATCTTAAAAGTGTTTACCATATGATTTGGTGTTTTGTATCATAATCTCTTCTCTCATTTTAACGTAAGATTTGCCTAAGGTGTAGTGCATTTCTTCTTCATGAGTAGTTACTTATCTAGAAGTCAGAGGTAGAGTTATGATTTAAAATTAATGGGCTCAACTTTTTAAGATTGTCAATATTAAATTCAACATAATGTTAAATTTATGGATTAAAATCAAATTAATATTTGCTTATATTTTAGCAAGTTTTTACATATGTACTATGCTCTCTGGGTCAAAAATAATGGGCTCAGATGAATTTAGTCGAACGCTATATCAATCCTTACTAAAAGCCTATCAGCCCTTCTTTGTGATTCATACATTCTCATTGATTCGCACGCTATCTATCATGAGTGTCGTAATACTTTTTTATTGGGAAAAACAAAAAGAGAGAACTTCTTTTTTATTTTATGTAATACACATTGTTGGGTGTACGAAATTTTTCCAGCATTAGATTAACTTAATAAGTGCACAATATCTTTATAATTTAACAGCAAACCTCTGACGGTGTTACAAAAGGTCAAACTTAGATTGTGTACTAAATAAGTGCACAATCCATATTTTTATGGATTGTGCACTTACTTAGTGCACAATTCATTTTTTTTATGAATTGTGCACTAAATGAGTGCACAATTCTTTTTTTATGAATTGTGCACTTATTTAGTGCACAATTCTTTTTAAAATAGATTGTGCACTCATTTAGTGCACAATCCACAAAAAAATAAATTGTGCACTTAATAAGTGCACAATCTATTAATATAATACTATCCTCACGGCAATCTATTTATATACGTATATCTAAATATTAATTTTAACGTACAAATCACATTGTTGTGACAATACTAAAATTTTAAACAACTACAAATTTCAAACAAGCTTAATGATGTTTAGATAAACTTCTACATGGTATAGAAATGAAAAAATTAAATTGTACATGCTTAAAAAAGTTAATTAGTGACATTATTAAAGGATATCCCCTGAGGGGATTAGTTGGATGGTGTAGGGGGGGATTTTAATGAGGTCCTTACAGCCTCTGAGAAATTTGGGGGCGCCAGGATCAATCTCAACAAGTCCAACTTGTTTATGAATTGCATTAACTATTGTAATCTTATTGACCTAGGTTTTAAGGGGAGAAAATATACTTGGTCTAACATGAGGTATAGGAACAGAAATGGCCTCATCCTTGAAAGACTTGACAGATGTCTGGCTAATGACCTCTGGATCCACCTCTACCCTATGGCCTCTGTCACCCACCTGCCTAGAACTCACTCTGACCATTTTCCTCTTCTCTTAAACTTTGGCTCTCCCCCTTTAAACCAAGCTAAGCCCTTTAAGGTTGAGTCCATGTGGCTCACCCACCAGGAGTTCCCCAACCTTAGTAAGGACTCCTTTCTAGATTGTTCCTGCATGACCTTGGCTACCTTGGACTTCGAGGTGAAGGACAGGGAATGGATCAAATCCATTTTTGGAATCATCTTCAGTAAGAAGAAAAAACTGCTTGCTAGGCTAGCTGGAATCCAAAAATTCCCTAGCTACCTCACTAGCTCCTTCCTTCAAGGGTTGGAACATACCCTCCTGATGGAATTCAACCACATTCTCAACCTGGAGACAGAGTTCTGGAAACTCAAGTCTAGAATTTTTTGGCTCCTTGAGGGGGACTCCAACACTAGACTCTTTCACACCTCCGCTCTTAATAGGAGGAGTAGAAATAGAATCAATTTCCTCATAGATGATATTGGAAATTTGCACTACCATCCTGCTGACATTGCCAGCACTATCTCCACTTTCTATACAAATCTCTATACCACTGATCACACCATTGGGAACAAAGATACCCAGATCAACCTTTCTTCTCTAGGTTCTATTAGCTATCTTGACCATGATCTCCTTGTAGCCGTCCCTTCCATGGAGGAGGTCAAAAGAGTTGTCTTCTCCTTTAAACCTTACAAGGCCCCTGGCCCGGATGGGCTCCACCCCTTCATGTATCAAAAGTTTTAGGACATTCTTGGGCCTCCTTTAGTGAGATTTATCCAGGACACCTTTGTCTCTGGCTCTATGGACCCCAGGGTCAACTCAAAATATTTGTGCCTCATTTCGAAGTGCATAAATGCTACCACCCTTAAAAAATTTAGACCTATTGGCCTGTGCAACACCCAGTATATTACTAAAATCATTAGCACTAAGATCAAACCTCATTTGGCAAAGATCATTAGCCCTAACCAAGCCAGTTTCATGGCAAAAAAAGGGCTTCTGATAATGCCATTATTATCCAGAAATATGTTAACTACTTCTCCAAAATGAGAGGGAAGCAACCTAGCATGATCTTAAAAATTGACCTGGAAAAAGCTTTTGACAGGTTTAAATGTTCTTTCATTAGAAAAGCTCTCTCCTTCTTCAACTTCCCCCAAAAGCTGTCTCAGTTCATCCTCTCCTACATCTTTACTTCCTCTATCTTTATCCTTGTCAATGGGGGGAAAATTCCCCTTTCAACCCTTCTGGAGGCATTAAATAAGGTGACTCTATGTCATTTTATCTCTTCATCCTTTGTATGGAATTGTTGTCAATGAGAATTAACTATGAAGTGGTCATCCTCCTTTGGACCTCTATTTCAATCTCTAAGAAGGGTCTCTCTATATCTCATCTTTTCTTTGTTAATGATCTCACCTTTTTTGCTAGGGCTGACTCCAAGAACTGCAACACCATCAAAAGAATCCTCCTTCACTTTAGCTCCCACTCTGGGCAAAGAGTCAATTTGGACAAATCTAAAGTAATATTCTCTGCAAACTGCAGGGAGGAGGATCAGAACAGTTTTTCCTCTATCCTTTGCATCCACCCTCTCACCAGTTTGGTAAATACCTGGTGTAGACACGTGATTTTTGATCCTCCCTAAATTTTAACTTGTTTATCGGTACTAAATACTTATATTTATATTTAGTCATATATTATTTTGACTATTATTTTATTTTAATATAATATAAATAATTAAATGAATTTAATTTTAGGATATTATTCTGTTAAAAAAAAAAAAAAAAAAAAAGGTTTTGTACTATCTTAATTATATAATTTATTTTTGACTATTTTTAGATTGTTATTGTATTTTTTTTTAAATATAAAAATCAATTAATTATTATTATTATTATTATTTTATTTGTTAGTATTATCTATTTATTTATTTACTTATTAATTATTTTCGTTATTTAAAAAAAAAAAAAAAAAAAAAAAATCAAAATCTTAAAACCTACCCTAACCTCCCACATTCCCCACACTTCCCTCAACCTCCCCCCACTATTCCACAACTACACACCCACTCCCACTACAACTCAGACAACTACACATGCACAGGATATAACAACAGAGAGAGACAAAAAAAAAAAAGAGAGGGGAGAGGAGATATTTTTTTTTACACTGTCAAAAAACTAGAAAACAATAGCAGTATTTTTTATTTTTACACTATCAACAGAACATCAGAAAGGAGAAATCAAACAAAAGAAAGAGAGTTGAAGAGTTTCCGATTGAAATTTCCGGTCGAGGATTATATCTTGCTTCAATACTCTGTTCGAATCAATTACAGGTTTTTTTTTTTATATTATTCGAATCTAAATCATTTATATATAAATTTCATTCTGTAAAAGTATAAATAAAAATGTTCATATAATTTTCCGCAATTGAATAATTGATAAATTTTTGTCATTATATGTTATGTAATTATGATACTGAATATATCTGTACACACGTACATTATCATCTATCAGAAACCAGAGAAAACATCAGACAGAAGAAGTTTGAAAAAAAAAAAAAAGAAAAAAAAAACTGTAACAGAAAGAAGGAAAAGATTAAAAGGAAAAGAAAAGGAAAAATTTGGGTTAGCAGTTTTGGGTTCCGTTTTGAGTTTTCGAGATGATGGTGTTCTTATTTTATATTCAGTTTGGTCTGTTATACAGGTTCTTACTCAATTCCTGAATCATTAATTTTATAAGTTTTATGTTAAATCCAAGCAAGAATGAAGTTATCTCAACGTTTTCTTGTATTATTTAGTATGTGTATTGTATTATTTATATGAAGTTTTGCCATACATCTTTATTTGTAATTATTTCTTGTATTGGATCAACGTTAATTGAATTTGTTTTGAATATTAGACGAGATGTTTTTAAAAGTTAAAGAATGTAAATGTGAATAACCTTGATGTTTCTTGTTGTATTTGGTTAACATGCAAATTAGAGTCTAGTTGTGTTCTAAACCATAAAATATATGTTAGGATAAAAATGGAGTTTCGAATGTTGTTATTTGTATCTCAAGAATCATTAAGTTTGAATTATTATTATTATTATTATTATTATTATTATTTACCAAAAAAAGAGGAGATAAAAATTGGAAAGGAACTAGTACTGGATATTTGATTTTTTTTTTTATTTTTTTTTTAGTATTAAGGGATCATATGTTTATTCCTATTACGTAGTAAAAATAGGAAGGAGTTTTACTTTTATTAGAGATCAATTCAAGTTAGCCTTAATTATTTGAGGTGATAAAATATTGTTTAAATATTAAAAAATAAAAAATAAAATTAAAATATTAGGTCCAACATTTTTTTTTAAAAAATAATAAATAAATAAATAGGCTAATCCAAAATGTGGATGGTCAAAATCTGCTTTGTCATGATTTATATTATTTTTCTAAAAAATAAAAAAGAAAAAAAGTCCATCAAGTCCATTTCCAAAATAAATTCCTATCAAATCCAATTTTGCAATTTCTTTATGTTCCGTATGCACGTATTCCAATTTCCAAGATTCTTTATTTTTTTATTTTATTTTATTATTTCTCTCAATTTAGCTTTCTTTACGTGATGTTTTTCTTTAAGTCTCAAATCTCTTTTACAATACATAGTTGAGATATTTTATCGTGTACATGGAGATTGTAGTAAGTATTTACTTTAATATGCTATTAACGTTTTGGGACAAGATCAATCTTATAACCAAAAAAAAAAAAATGTGAAAAAAAAAAAAAGTTGTGAATTTATCTAAGACCCGTCTCAAATGATAAAAGAAAGGAGAGGGAAAATTAATTTGCGAAGGAGTGAGACGAATTGCGGACTAATTCAAAACCCTATTACAGATTCGAGATAAGAGAGTGAAGTGTGAAAAATGAATAAGGAAAATCGTCCCGAGTTTAGGAGAGACAAAACAAATGTCTTTAACGTTAGGTAAATTTTAAGCATATTTAAAATATTCGTCTCAATTAAGAATGCGGTGTACGCATCTTTTGAGACATTTTAAAAATTCAATGATGCAAGAATGCACTTTGATAAATATTTTTCTAAAATTAACTTTTTACCGATTTATTTAAATAAGATAATAGAAGACTTTTAATATAATAAAAAATAAGCAAATTTAGGCCTTAACATAATTTATCAAAATAGTTTAAGCCAAGATAAGTCAATAAAAGCGACCGTGCTAGAACCACGGGACTCGAGGGGTGCCTAACACCTTCCCCTCGGTCAACAGAATTCCTTACCCAGCCTTCTCTTTTCGCAGACCAAATAAGAGTAATTTTCTTTTGATTAGGGGTTTAAAAAGGTGACTTGGAACACCATAACTCAATTCCAAGTGGCGACTCTGAAAAATGATAAAAATAATCCCTATTCAAAATCGTCACTTTAATTGGAAAAACCCTTCGACTCGATCTTCGACTGCGATCCCTTTCGAGCGAGAAAAAAGGGGGTGTGACATCTCTGGCGACTCTGCTGGGGACTAAATAAGAATTCGAGCTTTGATATTGACTTTACTTGCTTTAATTATTTTATAATGTGTTTATTGGTCTTATGTGCTACTTGTCGCTCATTTACTGCTTTGATATTATTTGAATTGTATTATAAATTGTCTTCTCTCGCGTACCCCCTCTGAGTCTCTGAAATAGGATAGAGGGAATGCAGCATATGCATCCCACCTTCTTTTTGAGATAACCGGAGTGTCAAGGCACCTGGTGAAGGATATAGTCACACATGTTAGGCGGGGTTCGGATCGACAACGAAGGCGGTGTTGCCCTGCTACCGACCAAGTTGTCCCTCCCCGGCTCGAGTGTCCGCTCGAGTAAGCCAGTCTAGACACTTACCCCTATTAGGTTTTAACTTAGAAGAACTGAAAACTCAGAATCTGGTTATCCCTATTAGGTACCGCTTTATTTGCATCATATGCATTCGACTTAGCGGGACTCGGCACAGGGGCCGGGTTTGTCTAGGACAGGTCACCTACTTAATAAAGACCAACATGTGCATCCTATGTGCTCTTTGATATTTGTTTGGAAGGCTATTTGTGTGTTGACCGGCTTTTAGGCAACATTGAAATGCAAGAGATTAAATTATCGTCACATTTAGTGAATCATTTTTGAAAGAAAATTTTATTTTTAAAAAAGAGAAAATTTTCAGGATACGACCTTATCTTTAAAAGAAAAATTTTGTTCATAGATCTATTGGAAAATATTTTGAAAATATGATTATTTTCCATAATTATTTTTCTAATTTTCAAGTCCAAATTTTTGTATATATTTTAACAACCCTGAATCTTTAGGGATCATGAGGCTAAGATTAAAAAAAAAAAATATATATATATATATATATATATATATATATAATAATAAATAATAATAATAATAATAATAACAATAAAATAAAAATATATTGCAAAAGCCCGGAATCTTTAGGGATCATGAGGCTAAGTTTTTACAAATATATATATATATATATATATATATATATATATATATATATATATATATATATTAATTTTAACAAGTCCTAAACCTTTAGGGTCATGAGATTGAAAATTTTATACAACTTCATACATAAAACGGTCATTCTATTCTTCTTTATTTCTGAGTCCTTTTATTTTATTTTTACTTAGGGAATATTGTCTTCAAACATATAGATAAATTGTCTAGAAGTCTGTTATAGCAAAATTTTTGATAGGGTCAATTTAAATAATAAAAAATAAATAAATAAAAAAAAAAAAAAAAAAAAATCACCAATCTTGTTTCTCTCGCTTCAATTTTTGATAAAATTGTTCTTTGTAACTAAGTTTAAATATTGGTCGCACTAGGTTTTACAAGTTAAGTTATAAATTCTTTTCAAAATTAATAAATTAAGTTTTGTCTAAGTCTAGATATTTATTAATTTTATGTCCCTTTCAATAGGTATAAAATGTCTCCCCCTGTTCGTGGAAAGCGTTCAAAGAGAAAGAGAGATGGAAGTGTACCCCTTCAGGTTGTGGATTGTACCCCTCTGCAACTTTGGTTATGGTGGAATGCAATGGATACTTTCGATTATGACGAGATACATAAGTATTTGGGCTTTTTGACGAGTATCATGAGAATCAACCCTAATAGGGAGGTGATTGATGCATTACTGAATTTCTGGGACCCGAAGAATAATGTATTCCGCTTTTCAGATTTTGAGTTGACACCTACTTTAGAAGAGATAGCAGGCTATGTTGGATATGGTGATATGCATCGGAAGAAACTTATAGCCCCAAGACTTATTTCGATAAACAAATTTTGCAAGCTCATGAACATAAAGAACACAAAAGAAGAATCAATGAAAAAAGGTTGGGTTTCCTTGCAGTTTTTGTATGACAGATACGGAAGGCAAGAGGGGTTTCAGAAGTACGGTAAAGAACTTTGTAATAAGGGAAGTTTTGAGACTTGGAAAGTTCACAGACGATTTGCATTCATGGTAGCCTTTTTGGGCACTATGGTCTTCCCAAGAAGAGAAGAAAAAATTAATATTCGTTTAGCGGGAGTGGTACAGATACTGATTAAGAAAGATTACACCATGATACCAATGATCCTAGCTGATATTTACCGTGCTCTGACTGTTTGTCAGAAAGGAAAAAGTTTTTTCGAGGGATGCAATATCTTGTTACAGATGTGGATTGTAGAGCATCTTTATCAACGTCCTACACTGACAAGGTTCAATCCCGAGCGATTCAATCGAATCAATGATTACGAGGAAAGGATGGAGAAATATAAATGTCCAGAAGAAATTGGAGATTGGGTTAAACTTTTTCGTTCTTTGACAACAGATAAAATCACTTGGAATCTCCATTGGTTCCCTTGGAGGCAAGTCATGTATAGTTCTGTCATCCGTCCGTTCTTGTTATTAATGGGTATTAGAGGTGTTCAACCGTATGTTCCATTGAGAGTTCTACGTCAGCTAGGCAGGCGTCAAATAATTCCCGTAACGGAAGACATGGCTGAGTTCGTATTTGAGGTCAGACCAGAGATTTCACTTCCAGAAGATTTGGCCCAGCAGATTTGGGAGGGTCGCCGTATTATGGGAATCGAAACGATGGTCATAGAGCGTGAGAAAGGAGAAGTGCACCCAGATTATCGGGAATGGTTTGAAGAACAGTCGAGTCCTCCAGTCAGACCAGAAAAATCGGTTAAAGGACCTATAGATCAGGAAGCTGCAATCAGGATAGGAATTGAAAGAGCCATGCGAGAACATCAGGAAGCCAACCAAATTTTGAGAGAAGAATTAGAGCATGCCAGGGCAAAAATAGACGAACAACAAAGGGAATTCTCTGAAGAGAAAGCTAAGTCAGCAGCTATTGAGGTTGCACTTCGGGGACAAATCAAGTTTGCTACCACTAGGGGGTCACACGTTGCAGAACTTGCCGCATCTCGCCGACAACAACTTCAAGAAGTTGAAAAGAATATGCAGGAAGAATTCGATCGAGAGAGATCTCAGTGGATTCGTGAAAGAGGAATATTGCGAGAACAGTTGGAGGTTGTTTCCGCTCGTGAACAACGTGCAAGAGAGATGGTTGATTTCCGAGATCGACAGGCCCAGGAATGGGATCAGGCTTTCAGTTCTCTTCGAGGGAAAGTCCATCGTGTAGCGCAGGATACTTCCAGAACGGGTTTAGATTATCAGCAGTTGGATTGTGAGGACTTTTTGGCACAAGTACCAGCTTTCGCACAGCGACTCACTACTTCATTGGAGGACATATATTTGAGTTTGGGAGGACATATTAAATCGAAATCTCCTTGAATGGATCATTGTTTTCTTTGTCATAGTTTTTCATCTTCAGTTTTAAAAATTTCTTGTTTAGATATTATGTCTTTTAGTTTTCAGATGTCAGTTAGTAGGTTTTATTTTAGGAGTTTGGTCAGTTATTTTATCGTATTTATATTATAGAATGTAATGAAGTTGACCGTTTATTTTTGTATGTATTACATATGTTTTATTTCACTTACTTTATTTACTTTCTTCAATAATAATAATAATAATAAAAATAATTTAAAAAAAAAAAAAAAAAAAAAAAAAAACAATTTTGTTAAATTACACCCGAACTACGCAAGATCTGATTCATGTCCTAACATGATACGTAGGCAACCCTCCAAAGGGTTCGATCATAACTTTTGAAAATATGCCTAGAAAAGCCGGGATGAAACACAAAGCTTCCATGATAGATTGGGAAATGCATATAGTAACATGACATATAATGTGGCATTATAATGTGTTAAATATATAACACTCACCTGTTTGTTGCTTGATTACAGAAAGATAAAATAATTGGTGGTTGGTTTGTGGTTTAAACTGGCATCACATCCGTATAATACCAGATACAAGGGTAAAAGAAGAATGACTCGCAGAGAAGATATAGAGTCTGATAGTGAACAAGAGCAGAATCAGTTGACTTTACAGGAAGTAGCATCAATGGAAGAAATAAAGTCATTAAAACAACAGATGGCGGAAATGTACAAAGCTTGGTTGAATGGACAAGCCCCGCCTTCTTCAATCCCTGGACTTTCAGCTTCAAATGATCCAAATTCTGACCCAGCTCAAACTAGTGATCCTTTTTACCCACCAGGGTTTGGCCCATTCGCTACTATGTCTGGAGTCGCTGGTACTTCTACCGTGCGCCCACCAAATCCATCTGTCGCAAATAACCCACTTTTTACTTCTGTAGCGCCAGCTACTGCGGGAATTCAACCGACAATACCAAAGAATATGGGAAAACCAAATCATGATATGTTATATCCTCCTGAAATTACTTTCAAATCACAAAATCCACATTATCATGTTCATCAACGTGATACTCCTATTGTGATTGAGAAGATTGCTAAGAATGAGGAACAGGAGGAGATGGCTAGAAAAGTGAGAAGCCTGGAACAAAGTATGAGAAATATGCAAGGAGTAGGTGGACCAAAAAGTGTTTCGTACAAGGATTTATGTATGTTTCCCGATGTCCATTTGCCGATAGGGTTCAAAATGCCAAAATTTGACAGATATGAAGGACATGGCGATCCTGTAGCTCATTTGAAAAAGTTTTGCAATCAATTAAGGGGAGCAGGAGGAAAAGAAGAATTATTAATGGCGTACTTTGGAGAAAGCCTTACAGGGATAGCTTCTGAATGGTTCATTGACCAAGACATTTCCCGTTGGCATGTGTGGGACGACATGGCTCGAGATTTTGTTCAACAATTTCAGTATAACATTGAGATAGTTCCAGATCGCACTACGCTTGCCAACATGCGGAAAAAGATGACTGAAAGTTTTCGAGAATATGCCGTCAGATGGAGAGAGCAGGCTTCAAGAGTTAGACCATCGATAAAAGAATCTGAAATGATTGATATTTTTCTGCAAGCACAAGAACCTGATTATTTTCATCATTTGCTTTCTACTATCGGAAGCACATTTGCAGAAGTTATCAAAGTTGGAGAGATGGTAGAAAACGGAATCAAATCAGGAAAGATCATCAGCCAGGCTGCTTTGAAAGCAACAACACAGGCAATTCAAAGCGGTACAGGAAGTTTTGGGGGAAAGAAAAGAAAAGAGGATGTAGCAACTGTCATGGCAGGTCCTCGACAAAATTGGAGAGGTGCGCGTCAACCATACGAGCAGAATCCATTATATTTTGTTCCATCTCCCCAATATCCTATTTACAATACACAACTATATGCTCGAGGTCCTTCTTACCCGCAGTGGCGTACCCCAGCAATCCAAAATCATCCAATGGCCCCGCAAGTTCACAGGGGTCCTCCGAGGTCTAATTTTCGGCCTAGAGCAGAATTCAAAAGGGATAACATGGTAAAAGATAATTTCACTCCTATTGGAATATCTTACACCAGTTTATTTCATAGACTGAGAAAAATGAATATTCTAAACCCAATTGAGAGAAGGATCCCGAATCCTCCTCCGAAGAATTTGGACTATTCTAGAAGATGTGAATACTGTTCTGATGCCCCAGGGCACGACACAGAGAAATGTTGGTATCTGAAAAGAGCCATTCAAGAGTTGATTGATACCCAACAGATTATGGTAGAAAGTCCAGGCACTCCAAATGTCAATCAAAATCCGCTGCCAGATCATAATGAAACAAACATGCTCGATGTGTTACTCAGTGGTGAAGATGCTACAATTCCCTTTAAGCCAATCATCAAAATTAAAACTGATTCGGAAAAATCAGCAAATGCTGTAGATTTAACAAAAGAAAAGCCTGCAGAAGCGGAGGTGGTGATAGCAAAACCCGAATCATCGAATGATCCCTTGGTGATGGGGAAAGAGATTTCTGAAAATATTGGGTCAAGTCAAATAAAGCCGAAACTCATTATTCCCGGAAGATCCAATAAACCTCTTTTAATCATAAAAGGAGCTCATGTAGTTCCTATTGTTATTAAACCAGTGTCACAGCTGCCCATGGTTGATACCAAGGCAGTCCCTTGGAATTATGATCGCGTTGTGGTGATGCACAAGGGGAAAGAAGTGACTGAAGATGTAGATGAAGTAGGGGGATTAACTCGATCTGGAAGATGTTATGCTCCAGTAGAGTTAAGAAAGAATAAACAAGGTGGTGAAGAACGAATGACAGTCAAGAAGCCTGTCACTGATGAAGAAGCTGAAGAATTCTTAAAGAAAATGAAATTGCCAGAATATTCTGTTACAGAACAGTTGAAGAAGACACCAGCACAGATTTCTTTGCTGTCTTTATTGATACATTCAGAGGAACACCGCAAGGCTGTAATGAAGATTCTTAATGAAGCATGTGTTCCTAGTGAGATCAGAGTAAATCAGCTGGAAAAAGTTGTTGGAAGGATCCTTGAAGCAAATAAGATTACTTTTTCAGACGACGAATTGCCTATAGAAGGTACGGAGCATAACAAAGGTCTGTACATTTCTATGAAATGCGAACATTCCATCATCACTCGAGTGTTAATTGATGGGGGATCAGGCGCTAACATTTGTCCTATGTCAACTTTACAAAAGTTGAATGTTAATGGGGAAAGAATCCGACCTAACAATGTGTGCGTCAAAGGTTTTGACGGATCAAAAACTGATGCCATTGGTGAAATAGAACTCATATTGACAATCGGGCCTGTGGATTTTGCTATGGATTTTCAAGTGCTGAACATTGATGCTTCATACAATATGTTATTAGGAAGGCCGTGGATTCATAGGGCTAAAGCAGTCGCATCGACGTTGCATCAAATGGTCAAATTTGAATGTGACAGGCAAGAGATAGTGGTTCATAGTGAAGGAGACTTATCAATGTATAAAGACTACTCTGTTTCTTCCGTCGAAGCAAATACTGCCAATGTGTTAATTCATCAAGCTTCTGAGGTAGTGGCTGTTGAGCATATCCTCGAGGGGAATCTCATCGCAAGACCACAATTGTCCTCTGCATCTGTTATGGTAGTGAATGAAATGTTGAAGCATGGTTTTGAACCAGGAAAAGGTCTAGGGATGTTTTTGCAAGGCATAGTTCATCCGGTAAACCTCTATGAGAACTTTGGTACTTTTGGTCTGGGATACGAGCCTACTGCTGAAGATACAAAGAAGGCTAAAAAGCATAAGAAAGAGTCGTGGTCACTTGCCAAGCCTATACCGCCACTTCATGAGTCTTTCATCAAATTCAGTGTTGTTGGATCCTCCAAGTCACCTGATGCAAAATCGATGAATGATGATGCTACAGAGTTGATTGACCTTTTTCAGAATATGTTCATTGAAGCAGATATGGTTGAAATTGGGGAAGGTACCAGTAATGCAGATGTGCAGTTTGTCGGCCCTGATGTCCAGCTTAACAATTGGGAGGCCACTCCTCTCCCTATTATAAAAGAGTCTTGGTAGTTTGTTTGTTTTCTTACAGTCTTAATAGTTTGTTTGTTTTCTTATAGTCTTAGTAGTTTGCTTGTTTTTACTTCTGTAATTTAAATTATTCTAGGATTATAATTCAGAACTTTAAATCTGGTATGTTAGGTTAAAACTCTTTCTATCTATGTTTCTAATTAAGTGCATTTTCCCTTTGTTTTATTTTAAGTCTAATTTTTATTTATTTATTGTTTTATCATACAGTTCTTTCTATGCTGATTCTAATGATATGACATGCATGAAGAATTGTTCACCAGAGTTAAAAAACCAATCTAATTTTGAAATAATGAATAAGGAGGTTGAATACGATGAAGAAGAAGCATTTGAGGATATAAACAAAGATTTCAAACAGTTTGAGAATAAGACAAATCCCAATTTGGAAGAAACTGAGGTGATCAATCTGGGAGATCATGAAAATATTAGGGAGACTAAGGTAAGTGTACATGTTCAAACACAACAAAAGAAAGCTATAATTGAAGCGTTGCATGAGTATAAAGATATCTTTGCGTGGTCTTATGATGATATGCCCGGTTTAAGCACTGATTTGGTAGTTCACAAGTTGCCAATCGATCCTGCTTTTCCTCCTGTCAAGCAGAAGCTAAGAAAGTTCAAAACTGACATGAGTGTAAAAATTAAAGAGGAAATCACGAAGCAACTTGAGGCTAAAGTCATTCGAGTGGCCCAGTATCCTACTTGGTTGGCGAATATTGTCCCTGTTCCAAAGAAAGACGGTAAAGTTCGGATGTGTGTGGATTATCGCGATTTAAATAAAGCAAGTCCGAAAGATAATTTTCCACTTCCCAATATTCATATTTTATTGGACAATTGTGCCAAACATGATCTTGCTTCTTTTGTGGATTGTTATGCTGGGTATCACCAGATCATTATGGATCCAGAAGATGCAGAAAAGACATCATTTATTACTCCATGGGGAACATATTGTTATAGAGTTATGCCTTTTGGATTAAAGAATGCTGGGGCAACTTACATGAGGGCAATGACCACAATGTTTCATGACATGATGCACAAAGAAATTGAAGTTTATGTGGATGATGTGATCGTTAAGTCGAGAGAACAATCTGATCATATCAAAGATTTGATAAAATTCTTTGAAAGGCTTCGGAGATATGATCTCAAACTTAATCCAGCAAAATGTGTATTTGGAGTTCCGTCAGGGAAACTTTTGGGTTTTATAGTCAGTCGACGTGGCATTGAGTTAGATCCTTCAAAAATAAAAGCTATCCAAGATTTACCTCCACCGAAAAATAAAACGGAGGTGATGAGTTTACTTGGAAGGTTGAATTATATCAGTAGATTCATTGCTCAGCTTACGACAACTTGCGAGCCAATATTCAAGTTGTTGAAAAAGAATGTTAAAGTTAAATGGACTGAAGAATGTCAAGAGGCATTTGACAGAATTAAGAGACACTTGTCGAATCCGCCTATTTTGGTTCCTCCAGAGCCAGGCCGACCCTTGATATTGTACATGTCTGTTTTAGATAATTCTTTTGGCTGTGTATTGGGTCAACATGATGTCACAGGAAGAAAAGAACAAGCCATCTACTACCTCAGCAAAAAGTTTACCACTTATGAGGCTAAGTACACTCTTCTTGAGAAAACGTGCTGCGCCTTAACTTGGGTAGCCTAAAAGCTGAAACATTACTTGTCATCTTATACTACTTACCTCATCTCTCGTATGGATCCTTTAAAGTACATCTTTCAGAAGCCTATGCCCACAGGCAGACTCGCGAAATGGCAGATGTTGCTTACAGAGTTTGATATTATTTATGTGACACGAACTGCAATGAAAGCTCAAGCCTTGGCGGATCATTTGGCTGAAAATCCTATTGATGAGGAGTATGAGCCATTGAAGACTTATTTTCCAGATGAAGAGGTATTGTATGCTGATGAGTTTGTTTCAGAAGATTGTCATTCAGGCTGGAAGTTGTTCTTTGATGGAGCTGCTAATATAAAAGGAGTGGGGATAGGAGCGGTTCTTATTTCTGAATCAGGACAATATTATCCCATAACAGCCCAACTTCGATTCTACTGTACCAATAATATGGCAGAATACGAAGCTTGCATTCTAGGTTTGAGATTAGCCATTGACATGGGGGTCCAAGAATTGTTGGTATTAGGAGATTCAGATTTATTAGTCCACCAAATCCAAGGATATTGGGAGACTCGTGATTCGAAACTCCTACCATATAGAAGTTGTTTGCAAGATCTTTGTCAACGATTTGTATTAGTAAAGTTCAAACACATTCCCAGAGCTCATAATGAGATTGCTGATGCTTTGGCGACTTTATCTTCGATGCTTCAACATCCCGATAAAACTTATATTGACCCTTTGCATATACAGATTCATGATCAACATGCATATTGTAATGTGGTTGAAGAAGAATTTGATGGGGAGCCTTGGTTTTATGATATCAAAGAATATATTCAGACTGGGAAGTATCCTGTACATGCTGATGGTAATCAAAAGAGAACCATTCGACGTTTGTCTAGTGGATTTTTCTTAAGTGGAGGAATCTTGTATAAGAGGACTCCTGATTTGGGACTTCTGAGGTGTGTAAATGCTAAAGAAGCGTCAAAAATCATGACTGAAGTACATTCTGGGATCTGTGGACCACACATGAGTGGGTATGTTTTGGCAAAGAAAATACTTCGAGCAGGTTATTATTGGCTCACCATGGAGCGAGATTCCATCAATTTCGTTCGTAAATGTCATGAATGCCAGGTACATGGAGACTTGATACATTCCCCTCCATCTGAGTTGCATACAATGACTGCTCCATGGCCTTTTATGGCTTGGGGAATGGACGTAATTGGACCAATTGAACCAAAGGCCTCGAATGGACATAGGTTCATCTTGGTAGCCATTGATTATTTCACAAAATGGGTAGAAACAGTGACTCTCAAGTCAGTGACCAAGAAAGTTGTGGTTGATTTTATTCACTCCAACATTATTTGTCGTTTCGGCATTCCAAAGATAATCGTCACGGATAATGCCGCGAATCTCAATAGTCATCTGATGCAAGAAGTGTGCCAGCAATTTAAGATTATGCATCGAAATTCAACTCCTTATCGTCCAAAGGCGAATGGAGCTGTAGAAGCTGCCAATAAGAACTTAAAGAAAATACTCCGTAAGATGGTACAAGGTTCCCGACAATGGCATGAAAAGTTACCGTTTGCTTTGTTGGGTTATCGTACTACAGTTCGGACTTCAATTGGTGCAACTCCTTACTTGTTAGTGTATGGAACTGAAGCAGTTATACCTGCAGAAATTGAGATTCCATCTCTTCGAGTAGTTGTGGAAGCTGAAATTGATGAAGACCAATGGGTCAAGACTCGTTTGGAGCAATTAAGCTTGATTGATGAAAAAAGATTGGCGTCAGTATGTCATGGACAACTATATCAGAAGAGAATGGCACGAGCATATAATAAAAAGGTGCGCCACAGACATTTTGAAGTTGGTCAGTTAGTACTAAGACGCATCCTTCCTCATCAGATTGAGGCCAAAGGCAAATTTTCTCCTAATTGGCATGGGCCATTCATAGTAAAGAAAGTGTTACCTAATGGCGCGTTATATCTGACTGATGTAGAAGGAAAAATGGAAGGAATGCCGGTCAATGCTGATACAGTTAAAAGATATTATGTATGATATTCATGTACAATTGTGTTATGTATGTTTTGTACTTATATTTTTAAAGATTGAAATGATGAAGGCATTTTGTTCTGCTATCTGAATAATATATAAACCTTTGCTTACCCCTTTGAGCCTTTATTTTTCTTCGAACCCCTCTTTTGGAATCAAAATAAAAGGTGTGCTAAATATATATATATATAAAAAAAAAAAAAAAAAAAATCAAAAATCAAATCAGTCAAAAATTCAAAATAAATAAAAAAAAAAAAAAAAAAAAAAAGAATGATGTTTCATGAACTACGTTTGACCTGATTCTTGCTATGACAAGATACGTAGGCAGCCCTACTCCGGGGTTCGGTCTAACCAGAAGAAAATTTAAATTACCCAGAATGAAATGAAACTAGGGCAAAATTTATTTTCTTAAAAAGGATAGATTCCAAAAGTTGTATGTTTCACCCAATGTTATAAATTTCTTGAGACTCATGCCTACCTTTCTTTCTAACCCTATCCAAAAGCCAAGTTACAACCAAAGAAAGACCTTCGGATTAATCTTTGAGAATGTCAAGGCTAAACATATTATGAGTGCATGATATTTCATATTTTGGATGTTTATTAAATATAAAAAAAAAAAAAAAAAAAAAAAAGTGATGAAAAATAAAAATGAGAGAGTCTTATTGGTGAAAACCCTTTCGGGCACCGTAAGACGACTGTGAGCTAAGGCAGGAACAAAAGGAGATAGACTCGTTGGCAAAATCCATTGAGGTGCCACTAGTTTAAGAAAGATTGTTATCAAGAAGGAACAAACTCAAGATTGGCTTAATTTAAAGCTCAATATGTGGACAAAAGTTGTAATGATTGGTGTGGGTAGATCTGGTTGTTTTATTCAAAATGCATGTCATAATCACCAGAATCGACTTCCACATTCAGATAAGTTTTCTCTTTGTTTTGGAAAAGAGATATCTATTTTTTTTTTATTTTTTTTTATTTTTTTTTTTATTATTATTATTTTTTTATTATTATTATTTTTTTTTGATTGTTGTGTCTTTGTCATCAAACAAAAATCTTTGTTGTCTTTTGAGTCAAATTCACATCAGGTCGAGTCAGAAAAGATTTCAAACTCGCTACCAACTCCTTTAAGGGTACAAAGCAAGACAAAGGGTCGATCTACAGAGACAGCATTTCAAAGTAAAAGTAAGAAATATGATTTGAGTCGAGGATCTCAGTAGTCAGAATTCTGATTCAGAAATATGACAATTCAAAGAAGATTATCATGGATTGGAAAGGAGTCGAGCATGGCAAGTGCGAGAGCGGCCACTTCAAAAGCCAAATGCCACAAACTAACCACCACATGTTTTAAAACTCACAATTTTTCTTTGTTTGGAACAGAGATGAAATAATGTTTTCAGCTAAAGGATGCAATTTTGACACTTCATTCAATGCAAGAAGCATGATTACAACGTCCGATACTGGATCTCGGTCATGATAAACTTTATTCTTTGCGAGATATATTAAGATCCAGTAACACATAAATTTTTTCAGTACAAACTGGGGCAAAATTTTATGTGTGTTATATGGAATTTATTTTATGCTCAGGACCCTCCTGAAGAATGAGAATCTGTTTTATGCTCAGGACCCTCCTGAATAATGAGAATTTATTTTATGCTCAGGACCCTCCTGAAGAATGGGAATTTATTTTATGCTCAGGACCCTCCTGAAGAATGGGAATTTATTTTTATGCTCAGGACCCTCCTAAAAAATGGGAATTTATTTTATGCACAGGACCCTCCTGAAGAATGGGAATCTGTTTTATGCTCAGGACCCTCCTGAAGAATGGGAATCTATTTTATGCTCAGGACCCTCCTGAATAATGGGAATCTATTTTATGCTCAGGACCCTCCTGAATAATGGGAATTTATTTTATGCTCAGGACTCTCCTGAAGAATGGAAATTTATTTTTATGCTCAAGACCCCCCTAAAGAATGGGAATTTATTTTATATACAGAACTCTCTTGAAGAATAGGATGTTATTTTTCTGTTTCACTATTTGCTTTGAGTTCAGGAACCCGCCTGAAGAATAGGGTGAAAAAATTGCAACTCAGGAGCCCGCCTGAAGAACAGGGTGAAAAAGTTGCAAGTCAGGAGCCCGCCTGAAGAACAGGGTGAAGAATTGTAAGTCCAGGAGCCCGCCTGAAGAACAGGGTGAAAAAGTTGCAAGTCAGGAGCCCGCCTGAAGAACAGGGTGAAAAAGTTGCAAGTCAGGAGCCCGCCTAAAGAACAGGGTGAAGAATTGT
Source organism: Capsicum pubescens (assembly GCA_030864215.1). Taxonomy (NCBI): domain Eukaryota; kingdom Viridiplantae; phylum Streptophyta; class Magnoliopsida; order Solanales; family Solanaceae; genus Capsicum; species Capsicum pubescens. Next base: position 34,198,482 of record CM061541.1, read on the forward strand.
AAGTCCAGGAGCCCGCCTGAAGAACAGGGTGAAGAAATTATAAATCCAGGAGCCCGCCTGAAGAACAGGGTGAAGAAAAAGAAAGTTCAGGAGCCCACCTGAAGAATAGGGTAAATTTTCAAGTTCAAGTCATGAAGATTTGAATAAAGAGATTACAATTTTTACTTGTATTTTTTCATTTTTGATTTTTATTAGTCAGTTGAATGTAAAAGAAGAAGTTGTCAACCGGAAACTCGACGGAATCTCACTCGACTTTCACTTTTTCTCTCACCAAAATACCTTTTGAACTACTCATGACCTGATTCCCTTGTAACCCGGGATAGGTAGGATGTCCAAAAACAGGACTCGGTCATATTTGTCTTTTTATTTTTATTTTTATTTTTATTCTTACCTTTCAAATAATTGGAGAGTCAAAAATCATATCTTGTCTACTTCTTTGTATGAAAACTCTTCGAGATTTCACACAAAGAGGGGCAAAAATGTAGACACGTGATTTTTGATCCTCCCTAAATTTTAACTTGTTTATCGGTACTAAATACTTATATTTATATTTAGTCATATATTATTTTGACTATTATTTTATTTTAATATAATATAAATAATTAAATGAATTTAATTTTAGGATATTATTCTGTTAAAAAAAAAAAAAAAAAAAAAAGGTTTTGTACTATCTTAATTATATAATTTATTTTTGACTATTTTTAGATTGTTATTGTATTTTTTTTTAAATATAAAAATCAATTAATTATTATTATTATTATTATTTTATTTGTTAGTATTATCTATTTATTTATTTACTTATTAATTATTTTCGTTATTTAAAAAAAAAAAAAAAAAAAAAAATCAAAATCTTAAAACCTACCCTAACCTCCCACATTCCCCACACTTCCCTCAACCTCCCCCCACTATTCCACAACTACACACCCACTCCCACTACAACTCAGACAACTACACATGCACAGGATATAACAACAGAGAGAGACAAAAAAAAAAAAAAGAGGGGAGAGGAGATATTTTTTTTTACACTGTCAAAAAACTAGAAAACAATAGCAGTATTTTTTATTTTTACACTATCAACAGAACATCAGAAAGGAGAAATCAAACAAAAGAAAGAGAGTTGAAGAGTTTCCGATTGAAATTTCCGGTCGAGGATTATATCTTGCTTCAATACTCTGTTCGAATCAATTACAGGTTTTTTTTTTTATATTATTCGAATCTAAATCATTTATATATAAATTTCATTCTGTAAAAGTATAAATAAAAATGTTCATATAATTTTCCGCAATTGAATAATTGATAAATTTTTGTCATTATATGTTATGTAATTATGATACTGAATATATCTGTACACACGTACATTATCATCTATCAGAAACCAGAGAAAACATCAGACAGAAGAAGTTTGAAAAAAAAAAAAAGAAAAAAAAAACTGTAACAGAAAGAAGGAAAAGATTAAAAGGAAAAGAAAAGGAAAAATTTGGGTTAGCAGTTTTGGGTTCCGTTTTGAGTTTTCGAGATGATGGTGTTCTTATTTTATATTCAGTTTGGTCTGTTATACAGGTTCTTACTCAATTCCTGAATCATTAATTTTATAAGTTTTATGTTAAATCCAAGCAAGAATGAAGTTATCTCAACGTTTTCTTGTATTATTTAGTATGTGTATTGTATTATTTATATGAAGTTTTGCCATACATCTTTATTTGTAATTATTTCTTGTATTGGATCAACGTTAATTGAATTTGTTTTGAATATTAGACGAGATGTTTTTAAAAGTTAAAGAATGTAAATGTGAATAACCTTGATGTTTCTTGTTGTATTTGGTTAACATGCAAATTAGAGTCTAGTTGTGTTCTAAACCATAAAATATATGTTAGGATAAAAATGGAGTTTCGAATGTTGTTATTTGTATCTCAAGAATCATTAAGTTTGAATTATTATTATTATTATTATTATTATTATTATTATTATTATTTACCAAAAAAAGAGGAGATAAAAATTGGAAAGGAACTAGTACTGGATATTTGATTTTTTTTTTTATTTTTTTTTTAGTATTAAGGGATCATATGTTTATTCCTATTACGTAGTAAAAATAGGAAGGAGTTTTACTTTTATTAGAGATCAATTCAAGTTAGCCTTAATTATTTGAGGTGATAAAATATTGTTTAAATATTAAAAAATAAAAAATAAAATTAAAATATTAGGTCCAACATTTTTTTTAAAAAAAATAATAAATAAATAAATAAATAGGCTAATCCAAAATGTGGATGGTCAAAATCTGCTTTGTCATGATTTATATTATTTTTCTAAAAAATAAAAAAGAAAAAAAGTCCATCAAGTCCATTTCCAAAATAAATTCCTATCAAATCCAATTTTGCAATTTCTTTATGTTCCGTATGCACGTATTCCAATTTCCAAGATTCTTTATTTTTTTTATTTATTTTATTATTTCTCTCAATTTAGCTTTCTTTACGTGATGTTTTTCTTTAAGTCTCAAATCTCTTTTACAATACATAGTTGAGATATTTTATCGTGTACATGGAGATTGTAGTAAGTATTTACTTTAATATGCTATTAACGTTTTGGGACAAGATCAATCTTATAACCAAAAAAAAAAAAATGTGAAAAAAAAAAAAAGTTGTGAATTTATCTAAGACCCGTCTCAAATGATAAAAGAAAGGAGAGGGAAAATTAATTTGCGAAGGAGTGAGACGAATTGCGGACTAATTCAAAACCCTATTACAGATTCGAGATAAGAGAGTGAAGTGTGAAAAATGAATAAGGAAAATCGTCCCGAGTTTAGGAGAGACAAAACAAATGTCTTTAACGTTAGGTAAATTTTAAGCATATTTAAAATATTCGTCTCAATTAAGAATGCGGTGTACGCATCTTTTGAGACATTTTAAAAATTCAATGATGCAAGAATGCACTTTGATAAATATTTTTCTAAAATTAACTTTTTACCGATTTATTTAAATAAGATAATAGAAGACTTTTAATATAATAAAAAATAAGCAAATTTAGGCCTTAACATAATTTATCAAAATAGTTTAAGCCAAGATAAGTCAATAAAAGCGACCGTGCTAGAACCACGGGACTCGAGGGGTGCCTAACACCTTCCCCTCGGTCAACAGAATTCCTTACCCAGCCTTCTCTTTTCGCAGACCAAATAAGAGTAATTTTCTTTTGATTAGGGGTTTAAAAAGGTGACTTGGAACACCATAACTCAATTCCAAGTGGCGACTCTGAAAAATGATAAAAATAATCCCTATTCAAAATCGTCACTTTAATTGGAAAAACCCTTCGACTCGATCTTCGACTGCGATCCCTTTCGAGCGAGAAAAAAGGGGGTGTGACACCTGGGGTTTCCCATCTTTCACAAAAAGCCTGCTAAAGGGGACTTCCAATTTATCATGGATAACCTCTCTAGCAAGCTGGATGAGTGGAAGACAAAATTCCTCATCATGACTGGTAGGGTCACCTTAGCTAAATCCTCTCTGGCTTCTATCCCCAACCATATCATGCAGTATATCCACCTTCCTCATAGCACTCTCAAGATGATTGATAAGACCCAGAAGAACTTTATTTGGGGCACTACTGAAGCCAAGAGGAAAATGCACCTTTTGGGTTGGGATACCATCACTCTCCCTAAAAAGCATGGTGGGCTTGGGATGCAAAGGGCTGATATAAAAAACAAAGCCCTCCTGTGTTGTCTGAGTTGGAGAATGCTCTCTAAACCCACCCCCCTTTGGGCTAAGATTCTTCTTTCTAAAAATGGGCCTACTGGGGTGTTAACCAAAAAAGGCTCCAAGACTTGGAACAATATTACCAACTCTTGGAATCTTTACAAGGATGCCCTTTTCCGGGCAATAAAAGATGGAACCAAGGTCAGAGCCTGGGAGGATAGATGGATCCCGGGCATGCCCCCTCTATCCACAATTGTGGAAGGACCAACCACCAATCTTAATTCTCTCATCTTAGTCAAGGATATCTGGAGGAAGGGTATTTGGGACTGCACCACCTTACCTTTTGAAATCACACCCAGGATCATCCATAACGTGTAGAATACCTTCCACCAAAGAAGGTACCTCACTAAAGACACCCCTCTCTAGAGACTCAAAGAGGATGTCACTTTCTCCTGCAAAAGTGTCTATCACTTCATCTCTAACCTGAAAAAGAGACCCTACAGATCCAATAATTCTTTCAACTGGATCTGGAAGCTTACAGTTCCAAATAAAGTCAAAACCTTTATGTGGCTTTTACACCACAATAGCCTTCCTTCTAAAGGGACCCTCTCCAAAAGAGGGCTGAATCTCCAAACCAATTGACATGCCTGCAGTAACCAATTTGAAGATCAACATCACATCTTCTTTAGTTGTGACACTGCTAAATCCTTCTGGCAAGCTCTCATTCAGAGATACAAAGGACTCCTGACCATACATCTCCACTATTTTAATACCACTAACTGGGCTTCAACTTGGAGAAGCTTGAAAAATGAGGATTTCGATTTCAACACTTTTGGTCTATCTTCCTTTCGTTTAGCCTGTGGCATCTCTGGAAAACTAGAAATGCCAACCTCTTCCAAGGCTCTTCCTCCAATCCCTATTTATGCATACCTTATGCAGAAGCAGTGGATTACCAACACTTAGGCAGCACTCTCAGGCATTCCAATAGGAACATCATCAATCTCAACTGGTCTCCCCCCTCCCCCAATATTTTCATGCTTAACACTGACGGATCTTGCCTTTATAACCCAAGAACGGGGGGAATTGGAGGGGTCATCAGAAATGACAAAAGGGAATGGGTAGTGGATTTTAGTAAAAGCTTCAGCCATGCTACAAACAACCTCATGGAGCTCATTGCCCTTAAAGAGGGCCTAAATCTTGCTCTTCAACAAAACCTCAAACCTCTTGAGGTTTGTGTTGACTCCAAGGAAATTATTGAAATAGTGCAAAATGGGAACATGTTATATGACACGCTTGTTTATGAATGCAGATCTTTATTAAGGAACTTGAGAAATCCTCCGATCCTTCACACTTACCGGGAGAAGAATAGAGTAGCGAATCTTTTGGCGAAGCAGGGTTCATGCTAGGACTTTTTTGAAAGACTTCATGTCTACGTCACACCTCCAACTAGTGTAGGAGTAGCTTTTTTGGAAAGATTTGCAAGGAAAAACTTTCACCCGTCTTGTACCTAGTAACGGGATCTCCTCTGGATCCTTTTTTGTTTTTGTGCCTGACTAGGCGTTGTCTTGTAATGAACAACTTCTTTACTTAATTGAATCTCCTTTGCACGAAAAAAAAAAAAACATTATTAAAGGGTATATATTACTTACACAAATTTTTCTTACAACTAGAGATAGTTGAACAGAAGGGAAATTTTGGAGAAAAAAAATAATTTTATATCACTATTGACATTTGATAAACTGGTATGCTTAAGACACCTATTGAAGTCACACGTTAGCATATGCAGGGGCGGCTCAAGTACATCGGTGGTCTAAGGTGAAAATCAAATGGAGGCCTTAAATTTTTAAGAAAAATTATTTTTGTTAATAAAGTCTATATTTAAAATTTTGAGATGTTAAGTTGTAAATATTTTAAATGATTCTTTTAATTATTTTTTTCGTTAATATAACTAATGCATTTAATTTTTATGGAGACATACTTTAAATACATCAAAATTCTTCTAATAATTCTTTAATTTTATATAAGAAGTATTTTTTTTCTACAAATAATATTTAATATTTTTTTAATTAAAACTATGATCTATTATTGCTAAAATAAAATGAGGCCCGTCAAAGTTGGGGGCCTTAGGCAGTTGCCTTTTTTTTTTTATTAGGTAGAGTCGGCACTGAGTATATGTTGGTTAACAAAAAATAATATATTGTGCACTTTTTAAAATGGCTTAAACTAATATAAATGGCTTAAAAAATGAATTGCTGCGAGAATAGTATGTAAATAGATTGTGCACTTATATAGTGCACAATTTTATTTTATTTTATAGATTGTGCACTTATTAGTGCACAATCTATTTTAAAAAGAATTGTGCACTAAATAATTGCATAATCCATAAAAAAAAAATAAAAAAAATTGTGTGCTTATTTAGTGCACAATCCATAAAAAAATGAATTGTGCACTAAATAAGTGCACAATCCACAAAAAAATAAATTGTGCACTTATTTAGTGCACAATCTAAGTTTGACCTTTTTTAACACCGTTCAAAAATTTGCCGTTAAATTGTAAAGGTATTGTGCACTTATTAAGTGTACAAAGCCTATTTTGATGTCTTTTCTTTTATATGGCATAAATTGATACTTTTTTTTAGTTGTAGGACATATTTTGATTCCGGGTTCATATATGCACGTGTTGTACGTTGTGGCTTCTTTAACAAGCTAGGAATGCCGTATTAAGGATACTGTCAAACATAGGATATATTTTTTTTTTCTCTTTTAGCTAGATAACTTAGATCCATCAAATTATCAAACATTAACTTTTAAACAAACAAATAAGTATATATGTGTTGTGTATATGATATATGTATGTAGTGAGTCGAGATGGCGGTATTCCTGAATTTAATTGAGGTACGAAAACTAATTCGAACAGCACGGTCATTGAAACAAATCAATGTGTAATGTGTGTGTTTAATCACGTACGCAAACTATAACTCAATATATTCCAACTAAAGAATTTCATGCAAATTAACATATACTTCCTTCGTGTTAATTTGGTTGTCTACCACCATTTTCCACTGCCTCCCATAAATCCATTATTCTATCACCAATCTAGTTAAGCATCTCTATTAATCCACTAGTCTCAACTGTCAATGTCATAAAATCTCATGTATTTTTTATTTGAGATTGATGCATATATAACTAAGATATACCTATAGGAGATATCGTATTTTATGTAGTTTACATAACTATTTAATAAATGAATAAAAACATACGCCAAATTATCTTCAAATTTGAATGGAAAGTGACTAATCGAAACATTAATTACGAGTTGATGTGTTCAATTGAAATAAGATTTAGTTTAAATGTCTAAAGGAAATATCGTGACAAGTATAAGGAGTTGTCTATGTGCTGAGCCTAAGTTGAAACTAAGATTTTGACTTGACACAAAGTTTAAATAAATAACACTTTAGAATCTTGTAATCTTAAATTAAAAATACATACAATATATCAAAATACCCTTTAAGCATGTGGTCTTAAATATGTCATGTGAAGAGTTAGAATTAAAAGTTGTCAAAAAAAAAAATACATTTATTTGAAATGGACTAGAAAATTTAAAAACGTAAAACAAACAAATTGAAATTCAGGCAGTGATTAATACACTTCATAAAATGATTCCTAAAAGTTCACACTATTTGTTCATGTTTTACGTGTATGAGAAAAGAGTTTTAACTTTTTTGTGTATATTTAGGCCTTGTTTAAAAAGTGAAATTTAAAGGTTTGAGAATAAGATATCTGGAAAATATGATAGGTAAAGAGAATTAATTTGATAAAATAAAAATTATTACACAGTAATCATGTATATTAATTTACTTAAGCTGATCAATTAAAAAAGGTGAAAAGGACAAGTCTCTTTCACTTAGAGAAGCCAACAAAATTTTGAGAATACATATTCAAAATAATAATTTTTGATGTAACATTCAAAATTATTTACATTAACCGTGTATATTAGTTCTACTCAAACTCAATAAAAGTAAAGAAAAAATCAAGTCTCTTTCACTTAAAGAAGCCAACTAATTTTTTGAATAGACATAGAGAATAATGCTTAACGAGTAGAAATAATTTTTGATGTTACACCATATATGTGCGTATTAAGTTCGTGTGTATAACAACGACACGATAACCATATGCTATTCATAAATTTGCATTATTTTCCTTTTCGACAAATCTAGCTACTGTTATTTAATTTGTCCTTTTTCTTTTCAGTATGTTATTTAATTTGTCAAACTCGTTAAGATATAATTTAGGTATGTGTCTTTATCATGCACTCATTTTCAATATACTAGTTAACGTCTTTAACACTTTTTTCAATTTCATATATTTGTTTGTGATTGTCGCAGAAGGTAATGTATAATTTCATATACATGATAAATCTAAAAAATTTAAAAGGTCTATAATTGAAATATATTACCTTGAAGATGAAAGATTATGAACATTATAACTAATATTCTAATAAAATTTGGTCCGAAAGCTAGATTATATATAAAATATAGTTTAACAAATATTGTACAAACGACACTACTTGTTCTTCTTGTATGCTTTTCTCTTCTTTTTTTTTTTTCCAAGAGAGAGGCTGACACATTAGCTTCTCTAGCTTAACCAAATAAAATTAATAAGAACTTTAATTTCGGCTACTATGCTCACAATTTCGTTGAAGAAATTAGAGCTATGGGTGAGTTTGGTACGGTGGAAAACATTTTATCTGGATTTTTCATGTTTGATCATTTGTCAAAAAAATTGAAAATAATTTCTCTAAAAAAATAAGTTCCTTAAAAATGAATGGAATGAGTGTTTTTCTCATCCTCACACTAACCCCATTCAGATAGTATTTATCTAAATTATATACATATATTTTTGAATTAATATGTTTTGCTGGCATAACGAATACAAAAAATAAATAAATAAATTATTTATTTTCTTAGATAATATTTTCCTTTCTACCGAACACATCCTATATGTATAATATTTCTTCTCCTACTCACCGACCACCAGCATTTCTAATTTGAATTATATCCTATATACTAGAGCACTTCGTTGGCAAATTATTTGTGGAACCTGATCAAGACTATCAAATCACTAAGTTTTTCTTTTATTTTTTAGGTGGGGTGAACTCGTGAATAGTAGCGTGCACGAAAAAATTATTAAGAGGATTAATAGAACCAAAATTAAGAGGTTTAATAGAACTTGGAAACACCTCTCTATCTCTTGAGGTAATGATAAGGTCTGTGTATACTTTATCTTCTCCGGACTTTACTTGTGGAATTTTACCATAGGTATTTTGTTGTTTTAATAGAACCAAAATCTTATATTCAAGTGATATTGTTATTGGACCATATTACATCTGGATTTTTCTACTAGCTATGTGGAGCTACCTTAAATGTTAAGAAAAAGATTCATGAAATTGTACGTGAATAAATTGCCCACTGGCTACTTCTCCATCATATTAAAGAAGTCCCTCTTTTTCCAATTGGGCAGCTATGGTCGATTCTGCCCTTTCTTTAAAGAAAAAAATTTCTTACAAGTTAGGATTATTTCTGCCCATCTAATTTGGTTGAAATAGTTATTAGAATCTAGGCAGAATCAAACTTGATCCCCAGTATCAAATCTAATCTTGATCTCAACTTTGGGATTTATTCCAAATTATATTTATATTTAAAAGTTAAAAGAGGAGTTGTAATCTTCAAAATTCCATAATTAATGGCCAAGAATAATTTGGTTACTTGGCATATAATGAGTGCAGAGAGTTTTCCCAACTCTCTTTAACTGAAAAAACTGTCATACTATATAACTATAAATATAAACTTTGAATTATTTTGGTTAAAATGCTGAATTGGGCCCACAGTCAAGAAGCAAAAAACGGAGACGCCCACTGGGCCCAATTTCACCTTTGGATGTGACACTATTTGTAGTTTTGCCTGGCGATGATTCATCTGGGCCCACTAATCATGGCCCAAAATGCTCCACCCACTTGTGCCACCACGCCCACTCATTTTCCCCTTTAAGAACCTTTACCAACTCCCCCGACCCCGCCACTCAGTGGCGGAGCCAGAAATTAGATGAATGGTGTGAATATTTTCTCCTTAATATGTACAAAATTAAATATATATTCATACTTGTTGACCTTTAATTTTTGTATACCATATAATTTTTCGATAAGAATGCGCGCACTCGATCAACCTTCGCTTAAAGTAGCTCTGTCCATGCCCCTGTAGTGATCCCCGTGGTGATCGAGTTTCTCTTCTAATAGGACAGCTATGTGATAACATTATGAAGAAAGTAGTGGTTTCATATTACATGTTATGATCTCGATATTCTGATAAGATAGTGATGCTCTAACTAATATGAATTTAAATCTCAACACTCTTCAACTGTTATAGTTCAAGTGCTTTTAATTATACATAAATAAAGAAAAAGGAATAAAATCCTCTTTCTATTTTTTATTTTATCTATTTAGAGTGGGGTATGAGAATTTATTTAGTAAAGTAACATATGAAGTGGGCTAATGTTGTTATGTTTAATTCCATTTTCCTTGTGGGAAGAATCTTTGGGTTAACCCAAAGTGGGAAGTGGGCCCAGTGGGCCAGTTACCACACGTGGTGCATGGCTGTAGTTCCATCTATAGAGCATTTTGGTCCAAACCCATTGCCTTACTTGTCGAGCCTTCTTTCTATTTTGGTAAAAGAACAATAAACAATTTGCAACCCAAAGTTTCAAATTACCATCATTTGATTGAGATGTTTAATTAATTGAAAAAATTAAATAATATCACTATTTAACTTATCATAACTATTTAAAATCTCAATTCTTAAATAATTACATAATTTCTTTTTACTTTACTTACATAATTTTTTTTTATTTTACTTTCTCTCTATTAAAATCTTGCATAAATCACAGAAGAATGATGTATTCATATAAAATTAAGTAATATATCTGAAAGAAAGTGTCCGTATAAATTTAAGTGATATATTCAAAAGAATGTGATGTACTCCCTCCGTCCCAAATTTCCTAATTTGATTTTTCATTTTACTTATTTTTTTTTCATTAATCAAGAAGAGATAAAAAAAATTTATGTTTTACCCTTTGCATTAATTACATTTTCTTCAAATTAAAATATAAACACCATTTAATAGGGGTACTATGGTAAATTAGTCATGTTATTAATTATTTTTCTTAATCAATGTGTCATCTCAATTTGGGACGGAGGAAGTATTCATGAAAAATTAAGCGATGTATTAGAAAAAATATGATGTATCCGTTTGGACTAAACAAATTTTTTTAGTAATATTAAAAAAAATTGAAAGTAATTATTCTCAAAAAAGACTGAAATTTATGTTATTTTTAATAATTAATTATGTAGTTGGGTCAAGCGTTTACGCCGAATTAATGAAGATAAGACATGTATCTTTCAGACAAGCAATGTGCATGTATTTTATCTTATATTTAACTAATTAAAATTGAATTAGTTAATTATAAATATTTGATACGACTAAGTATTTATCTGTTTATCTAGCATGAGTTATTAAAAATTCTAATGATAACAATAATAACATACCTAATGAAATCTCACAGTTAAAATTTGATGAGAGTAAAATATACGTAAAATTTATCATTATCTTAAAAAGATAGAGAAATTATTTCTGAAAAATTCTCTACTCATAGCAAATCAAATACAAGTGCAGAAGTTATTAAAGATTGCAGAAAGAAAATTATATAATGTAATTGAAGAAAAAAAGGAAAGGCAATAAGTTGGGAAGAGACTAAAAAGGTATAGATTGGATTTGTTTGTTTGTGCTTAGCCAACTTTTAGCTTTATCTTTAATTAAGGTATGTTACAGTGACTTATGTGGATATCTTTTTATTGCAAAATCATGTTCATCAAAGTGCAATTACACAAGTTCTTAGAACATAGTTATTGGAGATATATCTAGCAGGAGTTATTAAAAATTCTAATAATAAGAATAACAACATACCTAATGAAATCTCACAGTTAAAATTTAATGAGAGTAAAATATACGCAAAATTTATCATTATCTTAAAAAGATAGAGAAATTATTTCTAAAAAATTCTTTACTCATAGCAAATCAAATACAAGTGCAGAAGTTAATAAATATTTGGTACGAATAAGTATTTATCTGTTTATCTAGCAGGAGTTATTAAAAATTCTAATAATAACAACAATAACATACCTAATGAAATCTCACAGTTAAAATTTGATGAGAGTAAAATATACGCAAAATTTATCATTATCTTAAAAAGATAGAGAAATTATTTCTGAAAAATCTTCTACTCATAGCAAATCAAATACAAGTGCAGAAGTTATTAAAGATTGCAGAAAGAAAATTATATAATGTAATTGAAGAAAAAAAGGAAAGGCAATAAGTTGGGAAGAGACTAAAAAGGTATAGATTGCATTTGTTTGTTTGTGCTTAGCCAACTTTTAGCTTTATCTTTAATTAAGGTATGTTATAGTGACTTATGTGGATATCTTTTTATTGCAAAATCATGTTCATCAAAGTGCAATTACACAAGTTCTTAGAACATAATTATTGGAGATATATCTGGTAAAGTGAGAGATCATACCTATTTTTCATTCCACTAATAATTATCAATGATGCTAATGTCTCTTTCAAATTTTTGTTTTTCCCTTAATGTTTAGTGCACCTTAGCTTTTGGGAGGCTTCATTATGCTTTGCGCAACAATTTTTACATGACCTTTTTAAGTACAAAAGAAAAATCTTATAAATCTATACGATAATAATTTTTCATAAAATTAATATTATTGTTTATGAATTAATCAACTAACATCCCATGTTACTTGTAAGTTGATCCTTTTTTAAATGTGCATAATGAAATTTTATTTATATTTCATGTTAGTGTGTCGCATACAAATTGTTAGATTGTTGTCAAAACTTATAAACAAAGCGGCATAAAGTTGCATCCACTAAAAGCTATTATTGAACACTACAGATATCTGTTTGAAAACACCAAGGGAAAGTTTATTCATATCCGATGCAGATTTCTTGACAAATGAAGGTCACCAATATATTGAAGATTCAAAAATATGAATAGATGTAATTAGGTGGTAGAATTTTTTCCCTTGCAGATTTATAACCCCCCAAAAAAAAAACTTAAGAGTTTTCAAAGATAAATATACTTACCTTTTAGTTAGTAAAAAGCTTCGTTCTCTATCCTTTTTCTTTTTAAATGACAATTTCTCTCAATTCAGAGGTAGGAATAAGGTTTGTTTATACTTTTTCTTTTAATATCCCATTTATGAAAATACTGAATATGTTGTTCATATTGAAAGAGCATGAAATAACAAGTTCCGGACAGTCAAACTTAATTATGCTATTTATTTATTTCCTTTACAATTACTGCTCCCAGCCTCCGTTCTAATTAGTTCATCATAGTACTCATATTAATTATAGTATATAGTCTTAATGTATAATGATTGAAAAATAAGTAGTTAATGCTAAGGATAAAATATGAGGAAAAAATTATTTTTTCTCTTGATATGCTAAAGTGAACAAACAAACATTAAAATTTATTTATAATATATTAAACAAATAAAAGTGATTGGTATTTTTCTGTTCACCATAAAGGTAAACCGAAGACGTTATACAATCATTATCATTTTGTTAGAAGAGTTACTACTAACAATTTGACTCGATTTGGGAACTATTGTACTCTTCAACCTAATTTCTAGTTTTTAATAATTAATATTTCACATGTTAAGAAAAAAGAAAATGGTGTACTTGATTTTAACTAAAGCAAATTAAATATGATATATAATTCGAATCTTGATATAAACTCTTGAGATGATTCCAAAATTTAGTTAGTCTAAAGGTATCAGGTTCCTAATTAAACGTTTAAAAATACACATGCATAATGGCCAAATTGACCAATTATATATTCTCTAATCATATACACAAAAGAATTTTCATATATTGGTTCATTCCCTCTGCTCCACTACTCTCATTCCTTATTCACAAAGATAATATTTAAAATTCCTCCCAATCCCTACTCTCTTATTTTATATTTTATTTTTAATGTTTGTAATTAAATACATTATTTCATTAGATTTTTTCAAGATAAACAGACAGCACTGATATTTTAGCTTTTAGCCATCATAATATAGCATGCTTCCATTTTTCAAACTACCAACAGAAGTCTTTCGTTTGATCTAATTATAATAAATTAGTATTATTAATCATAAGTAGCCTTTAGAATCAACGAAATTCCACTACCCTTCAGTGGCTTTTCAAGCCTAATTAACTGTCTTCATATGCATACTCCAACTCTCCAACTAGAGACTTTCTTTACCCTCTTTAACGCCCACAATTACTCTATTATATAGTAATAGACCTTGGTTCTTCAGCTTGATCTTTCTAATTGATGCACATAATTTTTCTTACCTTTGCTTTCAAAATTTTCTCAATGCATGTGTCATCTACAAGAAAATAACTAATGCAATATATAAACCAGCAATCCAGCATTAGTAGCAAGAAATAGGGGATAATTACACAATGCAAAAATATCCCCTCACCCTAAAGAATATAGGAAGTATAATTAGAAAATGTGCGACTTTAATTTCCTTGTGCATTATAATAATCCCAACACGTTTCTACTTCCTCATTAACTCCTTATCAATAATCAAGATGTTTCAAGATTTTCTTTTATTTTGGCATCTAATAGGTCACTTACCAGTAATGGTGGGACTACTCCACCCTTAATCAGTAGAGGTCTCGGGTTCGAGCCCTGAGTATGGAGAAAAAGTTCTCCTTAATCAGAGGTCTCGAGTTCGAGCTCTGGGTATGGAGAAAATTCTGTTGGGAGCGCCACCCTCAAATGGGCCCTGGAGTGTGCGATACGGATTAATCGAGACTCCAATGAGGGTATCGGACACTGTTGGGAAACCCAAAAAAAAAAAAGAGAAATAATTATGGGAGAAACTTATCCTAATGAGGAGCTGGAGAGGTTGACGTTCGTGGGTATAAGGAGATGGTAGAGATAGAACAAAGATGTATTGGGGGAGCTGATTAGATTGGACATGACACACTTGCAGCTTATCGAGCACATGACTCTAGATATGGAGACTGGAGATTAAAGTAGAATTAATAGTAGTAGGCAGTCGAGCGACGTCCATTGCCGCTTACCAGGATTATTATTGTTACTAACATACTACCTTGTTCTTCAGTTTTATTATTACTCGTTATTTTCTTTGTTCAATTATCCTATTATGCGTTGTTGTTATTATTTTGTATTACTATATTTTTCTTTTTTATAGTATACTTTACTTGAGTCAGAATTTATCGAAAATAGCCCGTCTACCTTCACAAGCTGAAGACTGAAGAACATACCACCCTCGCTCTCCCAGTCTCCCTACATTACCACCCTCTCCTTACACTACCAATTGTTGGATTACAATAGGTTGTATATACTGTTGCTGTTGAAAGTTACTTCTAATCCAATTAAGATTATGCAACAGATCTATAAAAGAACATACTGAGCATGACTGGGTGATCTTCACCAATTAAGAGCCAGCTCACCACAATGTCAATATATTGTTTGTTTTTTTGGTCAGTAATGTCATTACATTGTTGACCATCAAAAAAAAAAAAAAAAAACTTAACAAAATATAATGATATACTTTACAACAGTTAATTTGAAAATAAAAATTTTAATCTGTGTGAACCCCACAAGGTCCCATTGAAAAAACAAAATAAAAGGCTGGACTAATTTGCTTAGTACCAACTGATAAAAAGTGTACATTAAAAAGGGATAATCCAAAATCATAGGCTAGTCACTCTTCCACCAACAGCAAGCAAGCTGTCCGAAAAGTACATTTTTTGACTGAGATGGCATGCTAATGAAAAGCTAATTACTATGAAAATAGAAAAATAATAATAACAACAAAAAAGTATGAGCTGGAAAATTAATATTCATGTCAAAGACGAATTGGCAATCATAGTCCAATTGAACAGTTACATCAATATTCTTTTCCTTTTTAAAATAAGGAAACCACCATCCCTATTCTCTAGATGTGCTCTGAGTAAACTCTGTTCAAGTGTAATAGTCGGTTGACCACACAGAAAACGTAAATTATATTAGTCAAACCTCATGCGACAAACTCAATCAAGAAATACATGCAGGTGATATCGAATCCTAAAATCTCAATTGGAGATTCTTTGCTCAATCAACTCGGTCACGACCGAAGATGGCAGTTACATGAATATTCCATTCACCAATAATTAAAGAACTCTTTGTTTTGGATTTTTTTTTTTGGAGGGGGGGGGGGATAGAGATATAGACCAAAAAAAGGATTTGACTTGTCATTATTTTGTCAAGCGTGCAGGTCCCCAGATTTGTTCAAATCCCTATTGCTTCTATCATAAGATCTCAGAAACCAATCAAAAGTGAAATGTGATTTGATTTGCATGCAATATGTATGCAGATATTAGAAAAGTTTCACGTGCTTATCTCTAAGATACTAGTATAGTGTACAATTATTCCTATCACTTATCAGCCGTCATATAAATAATAGTAGTACCACATTTCTTTATCTCTAATTTTTGTCTTATATTTTCACATAATATATTAATTAACTGGTATTAAAATTTCAATAGCTAGTTCGTCTTATACATTATTATAAGCGGAGACGGATTCAGAATTTTAAACTTGTGGGTTCCCAAGGACTCCTTTTCTGCCCCTAAGTTATCCTTTGGTTTAGTTATGGGTTCCCACCTATTAATATTTATAACTTTTGGCGATTTTTCTATGTAATTTTAAGTCTTACGATAGCAGGTGTGGGTTTCCGGAAATCCACACCTTCTACTCTACATCTGTCACTGATTATAAGACAATTACTCCATAAGAAATTCAAGACAATCAGTGAATTGAAATGATGAATGAGTAGACAGCTAGCTAGTACAATTGGGCTACAATTTAGTCACATTTTATTTTCCTTTTTGTTAGTGTCTTCGTTTCTTGAGAAGAGTGGAAATAATTTGATCATTGATAGATTATTCTTGAGAATAAGGCACCGCCATTTAGTGTACTAACACTTGTAGTAATTAAGTTAATATGCTATCAGAACCAAATCAATTTAAATAGTCCAAAGGCCATATGGTCCCCTATTTATCTCAACAGAATATAGTTCCCTTCTCCTATTTTATTCCCTAAATATACCAATTGGAAAGGAACCAAAAATATCCACAAGAAAAGATCTTTGCTCTTAAGAATCTAATGATTTTATTCTTTTTTTTCACCCATTTATTTTTTATTTTTTATCTTTAACAAGAGCAGAAAAAATAAACCAAGTTGACTATTGACTAATCTAATTTCATGTGCATATTTTGTCGGTCATAAAAGATCAAAACCACTTGTAATTATTTTCTTAGCAAGTTGAACGCATTACATGTTCCATAGAAAATTCAAAGATCCAGTTTTCTTTTTTGTTGCTTTATTAATCCTGAATTTGGAGTATAATCTGACGCAAAAAAGTAAATTACATTATATAAAGAAGTTCTACGAGATATTCCACTGAATCCTACTTAAGAATAACGGGACCAATCTACTTATATATAGGCCTTTTCCCCCTTTTATATATGTGTTTAAAATAAAGGATAGTTACCAATATATAACATTAGGCCGTTTAATTTACCAAAAATGAGTGAAGTATACACTACATATACACTCCGATGTATATGGTATGGACATGTTGTGTATAGGGATGTATAGTATATGTATATACACTATACAATACAATACAATATAAATATATATATATATATATATATATATATATATATATATATATATATATATAAAAATTACAGAAATTAGCATCCTTAAGACTATAATTACAATAAATAGCAACACTTCTTCAAAATTGCAACTTATAGCAAAAGTAACAATATTTTACCCACTTCATAGTAGTAGAAGAATATGTATTTTTCAATTGTGCATATGTATTTATGAGTAATACATACATATTTGTATATATATTTATATAACAACATTTTACTTAAATACAAAATACAATTTGTTATTTTTCGTAATTATGAAACTGTTGCTATAAAAATTATAATTAAGGCTACAGAGTTGCTATTTTTGAAATTTTCCCTATATATTATGTAAACCAGATGACCCAAAGGTGTTGAGTTGTAATTTTCTCTAAAAATAATTCTGTGCTTCTTTTAAGGGAGAAAAGACAGAGAACGCGTACAATTAGATGAAAATGGGCCTTTTCAGTCCAGAACTGAACGAGAAACTGGATGGGACATCGTAAATGGGCCTGGCCTCGTTTTTGAGAATTGCAGATTTGGGTTTTACAGTCCATACTCACTTGTCCAAAACAATAATTGGTGTTTGAAAATTTATTTAGTAGTAGTCATTTTTATACGAAAATATCATAACTATATCATGAATTCTGATCTTAAGCAACTAATGAATTTAAAATAGATAAATTTTCACATATGGACACATTTGACTCCTAATTAACTTCACGTTCTAAGTTTTACTAATTACTTTTTATAGATATTAGTTAGTGACCAAATATATTTAGAACTCATTTATACAATATAATTAATTTTAATTTAAAAGGAAAGGGAGAGTAATTAATGTTCATTATTATCTCCAATTTTTCCCAATATTCTCCTTCTATATAACAAAATATATTGGTGATTCTCCTTCCATAATTGGCCCTTTTAAGTACAAACGTAAACAAACCAATTATACTTTATACAATTATATATTGTATAAACGTATAATATTATACATATACAATTAAACGAATAAACATATACATCTATAATCTATATCTATATCTATAATCTCTATCTCTATCTCTATCTCTATTATATTAAAAGTGTGAAAGCTCTTATAATTGGCGTTTGCCATTTTTTCCCTTCATTAAAAGTCTCTTCTTTAAACAAAATCGTCTTTTTGCAAAGTCCTATATTAAATTTTTATATTTATTTGCAAAGTCCTATATTAATTTTTTTTTAAAAGAACGTCCAATGTTGGGCCCAAAAATAGTTTTTTTTTTAAATCACGTCCAATGTTGGACCCAAAAATAGCAAATTCACGTACTTTTTTTGCAAAGTCCTATACATGGCAAAATCATAAGAATTTTTTCCATTACACATACCATAAGAATATTTTCCATTGTTGAAATGGCAAATTCACATACTTCTATTGCAAAGTCCTATACATGGCAAAATCGTAAGAATTTAAAATGGCAAATTCACATAGTTATTTTTCAAAGTCCTATACATGACAAAATCTTTCTCTAATTAAATTAGGACAATCCTATTAACGTAGTTATTTTGCAAAGTCCTATACATGGCAAAATCCTTCTCTAATTTAATTTGGACAATCCTATATTTAACCCCAATTAATTTTTTTATACAATTCAAATTAAATTAGGACAAGTCCTTCTATAAATACGATTGTAGTTTGCTATTTTCTTCGTCTCCTCCTTTCTCGCTCCTGCTCTCGTGTTCTTTTCTTCATCACGATCAAACTGTTTCCTGCATCACCATCAATTTCTTCTCAGGTTTTTTTTTGCTATAGTTTCTTTCAACAATTCACCTTTTCACTTACGTTAAACACAATATTAATTGCTATGTCAGCTTAAAAGCTATTTTGTTTTCGTTTGTTTGTTTGTGGTTTACTGTTCACTTACCATTGCTTACATTCTTAGTTCATCTACTTTTTCTCTTCCTGTTTGCTTCTATTTAGTATCTCTTGTTTCTTCTCCTACTATTTTGTTAATCTACCAATAAGATTCACATATTCAGGTAAAATTATCTCATATCATATAATACATTTAATTACATAATCATTTTTTACTATTATCATAACTTTGATTTTGAAGGATATTAGTGGAATGGACTCGATGACTGAATCAACATACTCGATGACTGAATCAGCGGACTCAATGACAATAATTACCGAATTAACTGATTCAATTACCGAAGTGGTGCCTCTTAACACAGTGAAGCTCAATGATCGCATCTCCATAATAAATATCTTGGTTATAGGATGTCAAGCAACAAAAAAATTTACTCGATCAACGAGTGGTACTCGAAAAACCTTCACATTCGTTGATGAAGAGGTACTTAATTCATCAAGCACTCCACTTATTTATGAATAATGTTCTTCTAATGTTCTACTTATCAAGAACCATCTATATTATCAAATTAAGTGTTGTCATTTTTGGTTACTTAAGGCATTCTCAACAATAAATGATCCAAAGAGAAAAATTTCTTTTATAATGTATCAAGTTTTATGAGGAAGAGCCCTTCGTGCCTTAAGACTTCTTTCAATAGCCTTCCTTAGTGTTGTGAATCCAAAGAATGCTTGAAATTTGCTCAAATATAAAGACAAAATTTAAAACAAACCAACAAAAGATCGGGGAGAGGAAAAAACAATCCATTATCAATCAAGCAGCTATGCTCATTAAGAGCTTTTGGCAGTGTAATCCAAAGCAGTAAAGAAAACCATCAATAGTGGATATCTGCCCCCTATATCTCTATTTTCAAGTTTACTAATGTTTTTTTTATTTTATTTTTATGAAAAGCAACAGTGATTGCAACTTAATTATACAAGGAAAATAAACATAAGAAGACATATACACTATGTAAAAACATAAAAGGAAATGTGTTTAAAGTAGAATTTTCAAGTGTGTAATACCTACCTATTCTTTGTTAATTTTTTATTTGTCTTGAGTGTCTTGGTTGCTTGGACGAATCCCACAATTACCTGCAGCTCGTCCAAGTACTTCATCTAGAAAAAAAATGACAAATGCAACAGTCAGTAGAGTGTATAATTTGGAAAACCAAGAGCATAATATGACATAAGCATAGGACCAACAAAGTGTTTACATGTATCAAGAACGATAATGTGAAAAAATATTATGTCAAAATTGACTAATCACTTTAGATGGCATACTTAACAGAAGTTGATACAATACAAGCACCAAATTTCTTATACTAAGAATATGGTGAAACATGAAAGGAAAACTATGAACAGAAATACGGAAGGATACCTAAAACTCGTGTTTTATGGAAGTGCCAGGAAATTATCAAGCGCGATGAACATCACATTAAAATAGATCAAATAAAGAACACATAGAAGTAGCAACATGCAGATAATTAAGAATGTACTTGGGATGTGAAGTGCCTTTGGACAACATCAATCAATTGCTCCTTCAAGGGGTTAGGTATGGCTTCCCTCTGTTCAGATGACCAGAAAAGAAGTTGGAAATGAAGTTACTCTCACTTGCTAATAAAAATGATGATCAACAAACTAATGGTTACTGTAATCAACTTACAAGGTTAAAGTGTCGCCAATATCTCTGCAGTGCAGCCATCTCGAGTTTGCTTAGGTCAACCTTCTGTTAGATGAAGTAAAATTTTCTTTAGATGATTATTGAAATTTAATGGACAAGTCAAAGTAATGTCTATAAAAAAGACAGTTTTATACCATGGACGCACGGTGAGTAGAAATAGATCCTTTCGACTGTGAGTCACACGAAAGGGAGCGGCTCATGGTCTTGTGAGATGACCCAAACAATTTATGGGTGCGATGTCTTGACCTATGGGACTTCTGTGTATCATCGGATGCTAAAGAAATGGATAGCAAATAAATCACATTACTTTACATAAGGGGTGGGCTAAATGACAATGATCACAACAAAGAAAAAAAGAACTAGACAAACTAGGTTAGATCTGTGTATTAGCTTTTTCTTACTTGAGATAGATCAACATATCTGCTGACGGAAACACCTTCTCTACCTCTAAGGTAGGAATTACACTCTACTGTCCCAGATCTATTTTGTAGGATTACATTGAGTATGTTATTATCATCGTTGTTAGTTTTTCTCTGTAGATAACACACCTCAATCAAAGAATATCAATTATGATCTCTACATAGAAGAGGAAAAAATTAGAAAAAAAAATAAAATCGGCCAAGAATGACATAATTTAAACCACCATCTTATATTTTAGTTTTAATCAATAGCAAATATACCGTAGGATGAAGAAATTAATTATAGGCTCGATATTTTATCGTATTTGTTTGCTTTAGTATATGATCAACCCATCAATCGATGTTGAAATCATGCAAAGCAGCTGCAAGCCTACCAAAACATCTCAATAGTTAGGAGCACTGCAGCTTCAAACTTTTTTCTGAACAACAAATAGCTTTTGATGTCAGCGAGCATATAAAATGGAATGAACAGATAGCATCTTAACTTTATATTAGAGATTTCATTAAGCTTGGATCAAGAATATGTTCCAAAAATAAATCCATTATATTGATTTGAAAATTACAAATCTTTTTAAGACTTATCTTCAAGAGACGCAAAGAAATTGAGATAAGAATGTCAAAGTAACTGTTACCTTATAATAAGCAAGAATCCACTCAAAAAGTTTACATCACTATGGACTATCTGTTCAAAGTTGCTTTAGGAATGCACATCTTTCTCTGTTTTTTTTCTCTCCAATTTTTTTTACGTACAATCCTATTTAATTTAGGAGTCCTATCTTTACTAGGAAACTAATTAGTTATTTTAATTTTGGTAGAAATAGGTTGTTTCTTTGTCCTATTTTTAGTTGTAATAACAACTATTTAAGTTACTAATTTGATGATCAATACAGATGGCTTTACAAGAAAAAATCAACTGCTCTGCGTATTCTCTTCTTTAAACTCTCATCTCTGTTTCAGTGGCCAACTTTTGACTATTGAATTCTTGCGTTATTTTTCTTTAAAGGTTTTAAATCAACAATTGGTACCAGAGCTTTAATCTTAAGGGACTTGTGAGTGTTTGAATCAATCTGATCCAGTGGATACCGTGAACAGAGAAACATTTTTTTCTCAAATGGCACCACCAGCTTTCGATGGAGAAAGTTATCAAATCTGGGCAGTTAGAATGCGGATATATCTGCAAGCTTTGGATCTATGGGAAACTGTTGAAGATGAATACGAGATAGCTCTCTTGCCAGACAATCCCATTATGGCGCAGATTAAAAATCACAAGGAGAAGAATACCAGGAAATCAAAGGCAATGGCATGCTTATTTACTGCAGTTTCATCTAATATCTTGACTTGTATCATGTCGCTGCAATTAGCGAAAGAGGTATGGGATTATCTCAAGACTGAGTATGAAGGAGATGAAAGGATTCGAGGGATGCAAGTGATGAATCTAGTACGTGAGTTTGAGCTGCAAAGGATGAAAGAAAGTGAAACCATAAAGGAGTACTCTAATAGACTTCTTAATTTAGCAAATTGCATTAGATTGTTGGGTTCCACTTTCAATGATTCAAGGATCATTGAAAAAATCCTAGTAACAATACTTGAAAGATTTGAGGCTACCATAACAACCTTAGAAAATACTAAGGACTTTTCTAAGATCACACTTGCAGAGCACTTAAGTGCTTTTCAAGCGCAAGAGCAACGACGTGTTATGAGACAAGGAGGAGCTGTCGAAGGTGCCTTACCAGCCAAACATCACGAGAATGGTCGTTCTAAGAATAAAAAGTACCAACCAACTGATGAAGAAGGTGAAACGCACAACAACAAAAATAAAATAGGTGGTTTCAAAAAAAACTACCCTCCTTGTAAGCATTGCGGCAAGCTCGGACATGTACCTTTCAAGTGTTGGAAGAGGCCCGATGCTAAGTGCACTAAGTGCAATCAGATTGGGCATGAGAAGATCATATGTAAGAACAAAACTCAACAGCAAGATGTAGAGGCTCAAGTTGTTAATGAACAGAAAGAAGATCAACTTTTTGTCGCATCGTGTTTTACAAGCAGCATCCCAAGCTAGTCTTGGCTAATTGATAGCGGTTGTACAAATTATATGACTCATAATAAGGAGATTTTCAAATACTTAGACAAGTCCGCAATCTCTAAAGTCAAAATCGGTAATGGTGATTATCTTTCTACCAAAGGAAAAGGAACAATAGCTATTGAAAGCCGCTCAGGTGCAAAGTTAATTTCAGATGTACTTTTTGTTCCAGAATTTGATCAAAACTTGTTGAGCGTAGGATAACTTTTGGAGAATGGTTTTAAGTTAAATTGGGGACAAGAAGTGTGTGATATTTGATCCAAAGGGTCAAGAAATCTGCCAAGTTAAGATGAGAGAAAAAAACTTTTTGTTTGATCCGATGGAGGGGAAGTCGACTGTCTATCCGAGCCAAGAGATGACAGGATATATATGGCATAAGAGACTCGGGCATTGTCATTACAAGTCACTCTTGCACATGGTGATGGAAAATATGGTTCTAGGACTACCATCCATGGAGGACAAACACACAAGCTGCAACACATGTCAATTTGGAAAGTAAAGCAGGATGCCTTTTGCCAAGGCAACCTGGAGAGCATCGGAGATGCTTCAATTGGTCCATAATGATTTATGTGGACAACATAAAACTGCTTCTCTTAACGGAAGTAAATATTTTATAGCATTTATTGATGATATGACAAGAATGTGTTGGATTTATTTTCTCAAGTGCAAATTTGAAGTACCTGAAGTGTTCTGGAAATTTAAAGTTTTGGTAGAAAATCAAAGTGGTTGCAGGATGAAAATTCTTAGATCAGATAATGGTACAGAGTACATATCTGATTGATTTGAGAAGTTTTGCAAAAATGCAGGTATTGAGCATCAACTCACTGCCCCGTATACTCCGCAACAAAATAGAGTCAGTGAAAGGAAGAATAAGACAATAATGGAGATGTCGAGGTATTTGTTATATGAGAAAGGCCTACCAAAATATCTATGGGAAGAAGTAGCTAACACTGTTGTTTTTTTGCTGAACAAATTGCCTACCAAAGCAGTTGACGACAAGACACCTTTTGAGGCATGGCACGGCTATAAGTCGTCCTTAAAAAACTTAAAAATCTTCGGTTGTTTGTGTTTCTCTCATATTCCACAGGTTGAGAGGGACAAGTTAGACAAGAAAGATGAACCTGGAGTCTTTATTGGTTGCAGCACAATCTCTAAATCTTACAAAAATTTTCAGCCTCATACTGGAAAAATTACGGTAAGTAGAGATGTATTTTTTTATGGAGAATGAGCAATGGTACTGGGAAAAAGTTAACCAAAAATAGATCATCAACAATCTACCAAATTTTAATGAAAGCATTGATGATCAACCTATGAGAGGAACAAGGTTTCTCTCTGAGATATACCAGAGATGCAATGTGTCCATTTTAGAGTCTTCTGGATTTGAAGAGGCTGTCTTAGATCATAAGTGGAAAGCCGCAATGGAGGAGGAGTTTGCAATGACTGAGTAGAACAAGACCTGACAGCTTATAAAAAAGCCTCAAGATAGAAAGATCATCGGTGTGAAGTGGGTTTACCGCACAAAATTGAATACTGATGGTTCTGTTAACAAGCTCAAGGCAAGACTTGTAGTTAAGGGGTATGCACAAATTTTTGGTGTTGATTATTTTGACACATTTTCTCCAGTTGCTAGGCTCGACACAATCAGGTTGCTTCTTACTATTGCTACACAACGTGGCTAGAAAGTGCACCAGATGGATGTCAAATCTGCATTTCTTAATGGAGTCCTTGAAGAAGAAATCTATATCGAGCAACCTGAAGGTTTTGTTGAAGATGGAAAAGAAGAGAAAGTCTACCGACTATGTAAAGCTCTTTATGGCCTAAAACAGGCACCAAGAGCTTGGTATGATCGAATAAATGATTATTTTCTTAGCCTCAGTTTTGAGAAAAGTGTTTCAGAATTCACACTATCTATTAAACGCAATAACCGTGGGATTCTTGTTGTTTCTCTTTATGTCGATGACCTTTTAATTACAGGAAGCAGCACAAAAGCTCATTGATAAGTTCAAGCAGGCTATGATGCAAGCTTTTGAAATGTCTGATCTTGGTCTGATGACTTATTTCCTTGGAATGGAGATTACACAGGGAAAATATGAGTTTTTCATTTTCCAGAAGAAGTACGCGAAGGAAATTCTCAAGAAATTCAAAATGGAAAATTACAAAGAGATGAATACTCCCATGAACCCAAAAGAGAAACTAAGCATGGATGATGGAACCGAAAAGGTGGAGGAAACATACTTCAGAAGTTTCATTGGGTGTTTAATGTATCTTACAACAACAAGACCCAGTATATTGTATGTTGTAAGTATTCTATCAAGGTTCATACATTGTCCGAGTGAAGTACATCTGAAGGCAGCAAAAAAAATTGTGTGATACATCAAATGAACTATCACCTATGGAGTCATGTTTCGAAGGAGTCAACCCGTGAAGCTTTTTGGGTACTCTGATAGTGATTGGGGAGGTTCCAAAGATGACTCGAAGAGTACTTCAGGGCACTATTTTAGTCTTGGTTTTGGGATTTTTTCATGGAGTTGTAAGAAATAGGACATTGTGGCTCAATCTACTGCCGAAGCTGAGTTTGTGGTAGCTACAACAACGATAAATCAAGCATTGTGTCTGAAGAAAATTCTGATTGATCTGCATATAGAACCAACAGGAAGCATTGAAGTGTTCGTGGACAACCAAGAAACAATAGCCATTTCTCACAATCCTGTGTTTCATGGAAAATCTAAGCACTTCAATATCAAGTTTTTCTCTTGAGAGAAGTTCAAAAAGATGGAGATGTGATTCTTGTCTACTGCAAGACGAAAGAACAATGGGCTGATATATTCACTAAGCCTTTACCTATCAGCAAATTCGAGTTTCTCAGACAGAAAATTGGAGTTTGCACTTCTTAAAGCAAGGAGGAGTGTTAAGAGTTGCTTTAGGAATGCATGTCTTTGTCTGTTTTTTTCCTCTCCAATTTTTTTTACGTATAATCCTAGTTAATTTAGGAGTCCTATCTTTGGTAGAAAACTAACTAGTTATTTTAGTTTTGGTAGAAATAGGTTGTTTCTTTGTCTTATTTTTAGTTGTAATAGAAACTATTTAAGTTGCTAATTTGATGACCAATACAAATGGCTTTACAAGAAAAAATCAACTGCCCTGCGCATCCTCTTCTTTACACTCTCATCTCTGTTTTAGCGACCAACTTTTGACTATTGAATTCCTGCGTTATTTTTCTTTAAAGGTTTTAAACCAACACTATCACAGGTGCACTAACATGTGGATACTATATCCATCTCTGAAGAGCCACATACGATTTTAACATTTCATAGTATAAAGCATTTGAAACAAAGGACTGCAGCATATTACAAAAAATACCCACTGCAATCTCAAAGGTGGGGTTTGGGACGGGAAGGGTAAGACGTACACATACCTTACTCCTACCTTTGTAGGGTAGAGAGGTGGTTTCGATCGACCCTCGGCTCGAAAGAGAAGTTATTCGGAGAAGGGTTGCAGAAAGAAAGAAATAATACCAAAATATTAAGATACAGAAAGGACTGTGTCATGTTTACATAAAATATCCATACCTTATGAAATACCCATGTTCAGCAGCTATTCCGAGCCTTTCACATGGTACAAGCCATTCACTTAATGAACTCTTTCCTCTTCCACTAATAATATACACTGTGTTTTTAGGATCATTGCTGAAAGAACTCAACAGCGTAATAACTTCAGCACTTGGAGCTTTAATCAATGATGACTGAGGTACTATAGTGCCATCATAGTCCTAGAATATTGCCCTTCTCTGTGTCTTTCTATATGAGGAGACCATGTCATCAATAGACAACTTTCTAAAAATTGGAGAAAGAGAATAATAATATGTTGATATTTATACTAAAAAGAGAATAGGGGACACTTATTGTAATTCGACATAACAGAAAGGATAAGGAACCTATGAGACAATTTGAATTTAAATGGTGATCCTTCATAAAAGTTCACCAGAAAGTCTTCTCCGCATGTGGCTATGCAAAATGGTTTTGTAGGATTAAATGAACAACTCAAAACTCTCCTCGAATGACCATCAAATTCACCCATATTTGTTTTCGAGTCCCACCTGCCCAAGATAGTTTATCAAACAACAACATTGAATATGCACAGATAAAAATCTTAGGGCATAAAATACAAATAGAGCACTTAAAAAATGTGCTCACTACACCATTGTCGACTGAAGGAATATGGTATAAAATTTAAAGTGATTGAGCGATATACAAAAGAAAATAAGTTCTCAAACAAAATAAAGAATCTCAAATGTAACTATTCTTTTACCACCATACTTATGCTTGTAGACATGTACCAACTTGGTAATTAATAGTCGTTAACCATTATAATATGAGTCCATCTTGAATTAAAGAAGAGACCGGTAATGGAACTGTCTTGGTTAAATAACCTAATGTCCCTTTGTTTTTCTACTGAAAAAGTTTATGCAGTCTTTAGAGAACTTCACTGTTCTATGAACTAATAAATTAGATCAAAGACTGGAACCTCTTTTGTTTGGACAATCTCTTCTAGCAGCAAGGTTTCATCTAAACCTATTAAAGCTTCTATTTCAAAACTCAAACCTGTATTGTATGAACGACTAAAACAGTGTTACATAAGGCATAACATAACTCAAGAAAGAGTAAAAAATGAGCAAGTACAGTAATATCAGAAGAATATGGCTTCAAGTAAGTACAATGATATATGTAAGCAACCAAGAATGTGGATAAGTTCCTTATCATCTATTCCACAATGTGAGAGGCACTTATACGTTTATTGCTATGCTTATTACAGAATAATCAAAAGAGAAACTTTACCTATCCCTAAAGATAAGCTATGCTATGTACATTATAAAGAAGTGTACATATGCATTCTCTAATACTACATAAGCCAAAATCACCTAAATCAGCTATAACTCGGAGATACATTTACAACATAAAAAGGAAATGTTCTTCTATTGCTAATTAACTCTATTAGCAAAAATAGAGTTAATGTCCTTAGACAATGCAGGAAAAATAAAACAGGCAATGAAAAGACTCAGAAAACAAAAGGCAAGTGAATGCTTAGAAAAATTGTAACAATTGGCAATAAACATTGGAATATCATACCGAGGCATGCCATACTATTTAATATAAGCACACTAATACTTGAGATTGAATACATTTCGAAGAATTAGTACCAACTCCTAGAATTGGTGATGCTGACCTAAATATCTCGAAAAATGTGACCACGCCCTTCAACACCTGCCTTTCAGGCTGATTGGGAACAACATCACCCATTTGACTGCATGTACAAATCAAAACTTTGTCAATCTAGCAACTTCTCCCCCCCCCCTCCACAACTTTTATGTGAGCAAATTTTGGCTTGGACAAACACAAATACTATACAAATTACAACAACAACATACCTAATAAATTGCACACAATCTATACCACTACCTCAAATGAAGTAGAGAGGTTGTTTTTGACATACTCCGACTCAAGACAAATAAGGAAAACACAAAACCAATAAATAAAAATGGAATAACACCCCAATAGAAAAATAAAAATAAACAACCACAGAATCATGTTATACAATATACTACACAAAATTAGAAAAATAAATCTAATCATCTAAATACAATTTAATTATGTGCTTGCTGGTAACACCACACAAAGCAGTGCATGCATAAATAAATATCGAGACATTCCAAAAAACAATTTCTAAATGACATGCAAACATCAACACATTCATGAAGTACTCAAAACAAATCCAAAATCTCCAAACCAAGATGCTTATGTACACACTACATACCAATACAAGCTCACAAAACAGATATAAATAACTACACAAAAAGAAATCAAAGCTTTTTTACCCTAATCGCAGTTAATCGGAACAAATTGAGGTTGAAGAAAAAGAAAGCTCACAGTGAATAAATGTTAAAACTCATTGAGAAATTGAAGATCCTAAACCTAAAATGACTTATTTCTTTAATCGGTCAGGACAAGAGCTCCAATATAGAAAAATGACGGTTTGCAAATAAAGTAAACTTGATTGTTCTGTCATCCTCTGAATTAGCTAAAGAAGTTCTACACATACAGAGTTGAATTTGGATCAAGAACAAGAAATGTTGTTTTAGATATCTATACTGGAAAAGGTTAAGATATGGTTTTTACTATTTATGGTGAGCATTGGAGGAAAATGACAAGGATTATGATTGTACCCTTTTCACTCTCAACTCGTGTTTGTGCCCAGATATGAGGATGAACCTTCATGATTTTAAGATTAGAAAAAAATGGATAAATATTAAAAACTCTTTTATAAATATTGGGTCAAGAAAGTTTTTTAAATTTAATATGAAAGAACGAAAATTGTGGAAGGGTAAAGCTATGTAGAATTTGCACGATTTTTTTTTTTGTAAGGATAAAGTGTAGTGGAAATTCTTGGCCTCGTAAGGAAGAAAAAGAAGAGTAACAAAAGGACGAAAAAGAAGAGTAACAAAAGGAGCTTCTGGAGTACTTCAGACAAAATACGAATTTCATTTGTTTACTTTCCTATTTATGTTTTTTTTATCTGCTTAAGTTATTGGGCCGACGAGTTTGGGCCATACGTTACTTATTATTTTTCTTTTCAAAATACATGTTTATATATTTGAAATTTAATATAAATTTTAGGGAAAAGAAAATTCTATAACACTTTTTAAAATAAATAGCCCAATTTTAAAAACTTTCCAAAAAGTGGTTTGTCGGATATACTATTACCATTTTATAGTCATTTTTTAATTTGGGTCATTTTGGCCTAGGTATTTCATATACGGTCCATATACAAACTGATACAGTCTATATACAATATTGATACAATATTCAACTTGGGCAATTCGGCCCTTTTAATAATATTTTAATTTTTTTTCTATAAATTTTTTAACTAATCAAATATTTTATAATATTTATATGTATAAGATATGTATAGAAACTGTATAGAATGTGTGTAAAAACGGTATAGAACAAGCCAGTAAATTGAAATGACTAGAAAGTGAAATTTAAATTTCATGCCCATTTTCATGGAAATAGTTTAATTTGAAATGTCGTTTCTATCCTCTCCCCTAAATTTTATTCTCTACTTATCAATTTATATGAAGTGTTTTAAATCTATATAAATTTTTAAAACTATTTTTTACGATTTATGATTGAATAAACTTATACGAATAGTTGAATTTCACTTAGTTACAAGCAAGAAATGATAATAACTATCACGCCCCAAAATCCCATCGGACCGGACTGGCACCCGAAGCCGAGAAGGCCCGGGAGAACCCGTTCAAATACCTGTACTTTCACTTACATGTCACCAAAAATTTGGACTGCACTTCGTTGCATATAGAAGGGTCTAATTACCTGTATCAGCACAACACGCACAAATATATATATATGTAATACTTGGCCGTCGGGGCCACCATATATACAAATATAACATCACTATATAAACTTTCATGACTTTACCCTTCCTTATGTCTACAAAGTCTCTAGGATATACATGACATAACTAGGGTCGGGACAAACCTCCCGCCCACACATGACTCCTGTACAATAACAAAACATAAGGAACCGACTCGGAAAGCTCCGAAGCAAACTGGAGCTCACCAACAATAGCTGTATGACCTGGCTCCTATCTATGATGTGTATGAGCTGAAGCACCTGTGCCTGCAGCATGAAATGCAGTTCCCCCGTGAGGGACGTCAGTACGAAATATGTACTGAGTATGTAAAGCTGTAAATAATCATATGTGATATGGGGGATCAAGAAAATCAGACACAAGTGAATAAATCATAATAGAAGTGAACCACACTTCATAAACACTTTTAGGATCATGTACATTATCATTAATCTGAATTGGGTTCTTGAATTCAAACACATTTGTGGAACGGTATACATTCGTTCATTTCATTCTTTACAATTATCATTCGCCATTACCTCCTCCTCCCGAACCTCCAACCACCTAACAATAATTAATACTGTACCGTACTGTGACCATTAGGTTGCACCCAGTACATATCAACTGTAATCATATCAAGTATCGGGATCGGCCTATGCTAGGCTTAAGCCCCTGAGCTACCACCCACACGTATATCAAGTAACACATATAAGAGATCTTTCCAATAACTTAGTTCAAAAGCATTTGAGATTATTACATTAGTGTTCATGTCAATATAGTACCTTTGGAACAATGATACATCAATAGGAACCAAGTAATAGACCTTCTATACAATAACGATGTAATAAAGACTCATTGGTACATCAACAATGTGTTTCAGAATCATCAATATCACAACAATGAAATAGGAGCCTTTTGGTATATCAATGAAACATTTTGACACTTTATAGAATGGAAACAACTTCGTTGGTAACGTAGAACAATACATGTTTTTTTGGACAACCTCGGAATCTTACTTGATGGAACATTGGTGTTTTCATGCCAAAGAACATCGTTAGAGTATGCTTTACATACCTCGTTGTAGATTCGGATACCAATTCAACACAACTTCCCGCCTTTACAAATCACTTATCTACAATGAAATGTTTGGCATCTAGTATTAGCAACCCAACACCACAATTCTCTTCCATAATTCCATACAACCAATATTTTCAAAGCATTCCAAAAACCAACTTGAACAGTAGGTTTATGTGTGTATATATATATATATATAATCATTTCAATACCACATCAGCATACCAAATCCCTTCACAATTCAACATAATCCAACCATGCACAAGAATAATCCAACATCATTTCCAATCATCTTTCAACAACAATCAAATAACATACTTCTTATGCTCACATGCATATATATACATATCCATATAAATAACACCAACATAATTTACATCCTTACCATAAAATGGCTCTTTTGATTTTGAAGTCCTGTTGGCACAAATAAGGGGTGCTTCTCGAAGCCCTCGAGACGGTGAACACAACTACGGAATCAATTTGGATTTTCTACGGTTGAATCACAAGATAATTGGAGTTGAAATTAGGCTAGGGTTTCTTATTCTTCAATAATTTGGATGATAAATGATGGATATGAGGCTAAGTATATGTATATAATGACCAATTTTCGTCCATGAGGTGATGGAAAATGACCATATTGCCCTTAAAATTTAAGTAAATCCAAATCTGTCCATGGTGGACTGTTTTGATAGGCTAAAGTAAATCGACCATAACTCTTTGCTCCGATAATGGATTTGGGTGAAACCAGTTGAATTAGAAAGAAGACTCTCGGGGCTTCTCATCGATATATAGAATCTCACACAGTTCATTTTGTACAAGGAGTTATGATCGTTTAAAGTCGACCCAAAAATCTGTTTGGCTGCAGTACTTTTGTGTGCAGAAAATTTCTGCACATTTACTGTTCATTGCGTCCACCGTTTTCAAGTTTCGAACATGCTCGCTTATATCCGATACTCATTTGTTTTCAGAAATCTTTATATCGTTGGAAAGCTAACTCGATAAACTTCTCATAGAAACTTCGACGAGCAAATTCCGGTATAAATAAATTCGATTCCTATACACATATAATCAAACTATACCCTTGAAACCATCTCAAAATAATCAATACTCATACTTAAACTCATATATACCTAACTTATGATCAATACATATACTCCAACACATATAACCATGGCTAATGCACGTAATTAAGTACGAGGTGTTATATCCTTCCCCCCTTAAGGACATTCGTCCTCGAATGTGAATGTAGTTATTTAGCCGAAACAAGTTCGAATTCATAATTGATATTCACGTCATTATATAGATATTATGCATATGTAAAAACTTACTTGTTAGTGTCCCTGTTCCACTCCTTGCACTTCTTTTTCACCTTTGAACAAATATGGGTATTTGGATTTCATTGCTTCCTCCGCTTCCCATGTAATCTCTTCCCTTTGTTGATTTCTCCAAAGTACTTTCACCGATGCTACTTCTTTATTTCTCATCTTCTTAACTTGACGATCTAATATAGCAATAGGAATCTCCTCATAGGTAAGATCTTCTGTTACTTGCACATCTTCAGTAGAAGTAATAAGGGACGGATCTCTGATGCACTTTCGAAGCATCGATACATGAAATACTGGATGCACTGATGAGAGTTCCTAGGGTGGATCTAATTCATAAGCAACTTGCCCACATCTTCAAATAATCTTATACGGGCCTATATATCGTGGACTCAACTTTCCTTTCTTGCCAAATCTCATTACCTCTTTCATTGGCGATACCTTCAAAAATACCCAATCGCCTAACGAAAAATCTAGCCCTCTTCTTCTACTATCCGCATATGACTTGTGTCGACTTTGAGCTGTTTTCAACCATTGCTGAATCACCTTGACTTTTTCTATGGCTTGATACACAAGATTCGGTCCGAACATAAGAGTTTCACCCGCTTCGAACCATCCTATTGGTGATCTACACTTCCTCCCATATAAAGCTTCATATGGTGCCATTTTGATACTTGAATGATAGCTATTATTGTAGGCAAACTCAATAAGAGGTAAATGATCATCCCAGCTGCCTTTAAAATCTATAACACATGCTCATAGCATATCTTCAAGTGTTTGAATGGTGCGCTCTGCTTGTCCATCCGTCTGAGGGTGAAAAGCTGTACTCAAATTCACTTGTGTTCCCAAACTCCGTTGGAAAGACTTCCAAAAGTTTGCGGTAAATTGAGTTCCCCGATCCGATATAATAGAAGTTGGCACTCCATGTAATCGGACTATTTCTTTAACATACAACTTCGAATATTCTTCAACTGTGTAAGTGGTCTTAACGGGTAAGAAATGTGCGGATTTAGTAAGCCTATCCACAATCACTCATATAGAATTAAATTTCCGAGCTGTACGAGGCAAACCTGTAACAAAATCCATGTTGATCATGTCCCACTTCCAAATTGGAAGATCTATGCATTGCATATAGCCTCCGGGCTTTTGATGTTCCACTTTAACTCGTTGGCAATTTGGACATTCAGCTACAAATTCTGCGATGTTCCTTTTTATGTCATTCCACCAATATACATCCTTCAAATCTTGATACATTTTGGTTGACCCTGGATGAATAGAATACCTAGAGAAATGTGCCTCAGTCATAATTCTTTTTCTTAGCTCATCAACAATAGGCACACATAGCCGATTTTGGCATAGAAGTACTCCTTCTTGCGAAAGCTCAATTACCTTCGTCGCACCATTTTGAACATTCTCCTTGAGTTGTAATAAAACAGGATCTGCATCTTGATTCTCTTTCACCTCAGCTACTAATGAGGATTCCGCGGCATTATGCACAATAATCTCCTCGTCCGGAGTTTCGAGAAGACGAACTCCTAGACTAGCTAATTGATGAAGATCTTTAATCATCCCTTGCCTTTCTACAGGTGCAATCATAGCCTTATGACTCAACGCATCAGTTACTATATTCGTTTTCCCTGGGTGATACAAAATATCAACATCATAATCTTTTAATAGTTCCATCCACCTTCGCTGCCTCAGATTTAGATCCTTCTGACTGAAAATATATTGTAAGCTCTTATGATCAGTATATATATCAACATGAACCCCATATAAATAGTGGCGCCATATTTTTATAGCAAAGATAACCGTTGCCAGATCAAGATCATGTGTGGGGTAATTTTTCTCATGTGGCCTCAATTGCCTTGAGGCATATGCTATCACCTTACCATGCTGCATTAATACACATCCTAAACCAATTCTCGAAGCATCACAATACACTTTATACCCTTCTGTACCTTCTGGAAGTACCAACACAGGTGTAAAAGTCAACTTATTCTTCAATTCTTGGAAACTCTCCTCACACGCATCATTCCATTGGAACTTGGATGCTTTATGCGTTAGCTTAGTTAAGGGTGCTGAAATAGAAGAAAAACCCTCAACAAACTTTCTATAATAACCATCCAACCCAAGAAAACTATGAATCTCCGTAGGCGTTGTGGGCCTTGGACAATTCTTCACAGCTTCTATCTTTTGAGTATCAACCTGTATGCCTTCATTTGATACAATATGACCCAGAAATGCCACTGACTTTAGCCAAAATTCACATTTAGAAAATTTTGCATACAGCTTGCAATCACGAAGAGTTTGCAACGCTTGTCACAAATGATTAGCATGATCCTCTTCTGATCTAGAATAAACTAGAATATCATCAATGAAAACTATCACGGATACATCTAGAAATGGCTTAATCACCCTATTCATTAAATCCATGAAAGCTGCAGGTGCATTAGTTAGCACAAATGACATAACTAGAAACTCATAATGACCATACCTTGTTCGAAAAGCTGTCTTGGGTATATCTTTTTCTTTGACTCTCACTTGATGATAACCTGACCTCAAATCAATCTTAGAAAAACATTTGGCACCCTGTAACTGATAAAATAAATCATCAATTCTTGAAAGAGGATATTTATTTTTAAGAGTCACTTTATTCAGCTGCCTATAATCAATACACATTCTCAATGTGCCATCTTTCTTGCGCAAAAACAGCACTGGTGCTCCCCAAGGGGAAATACTAGGCCTAATGAACCCCTTTTCTAGCAAATCTTTTAATTGCCCTTTCAATTCTCGTAATTCTGCTGGGGCCATTCTATACGGAGGAATTGAGATTGGCTTAGTGCCTGGTATCACATCAATACCAAATTCTACTTCTCGTTCAGGAGGTAAACCTAGAAGATCTTCAGGGAATACATCAAGAAATTCACTTACTACTGGTACAGTGTGAAGATCTGGTGATTCCGATTCCGTATCCTTTACTCTAACTAAATGACATATGTAGCCCTTGGAAATCATTTTTCTCGCTTTGAAATAAGAAATAAATCTACCTCTTGGTGCGCCAATCTTACCTTGACATTCAATAACTTCTTCATTAGGAAAATATAAATACATCTTTTTCGTACAACATTCAATTTTGGCATAACAAGACGCCAACCAATCCATACCCATTATAACATCAAAATCTACCATTTCTAGTTCCACAAGATTGGACATCATGTCTCGACCACACACAGTTACTACACAATCTTTATAAACTCTTCTAGCAATAATAGATTCCCCAACCGGGGTAGACACTTCCAACGGCTTATCTAACAATTCGGGGGTTCTTTTGAACTTTCCAGCAACCAAAGGAGTAACATATGATAATGTAGAACCGGGATCAATTAGAGCATATAGATTAAATGAAAATATGGACAACGTACCCGTGACCACATCTGGGGAAGCCTCTAGATTCTATCGATCCGCTAAAGCATAAGTGCGATTCTGAGTCCCGCTGGAACTGGCGACTCTTTTTTCATTTCTAGCGTGACTCGCAGGTTGTGCGCCCCTACCAGAATAAGATACCGGTGACGATGATGCAACAGCTGATCCCGAAGGTCGTGCTACGCCACCTACGCCCCTTCGTGGGCATTCTCTCATCATATGTCCCGTCATACCGCACCAAAAACAAATATTTGTTCCTATTCGACATACGCCCATATGATGCTTTCCACATCGATTACATAGCTCTCGAGAAGGTCTCGATTAGCTCGTGTTCCCTTGCCCATGACAACCCACTGATCGCGAACTATGACCCTCACTTCTTTGCCCAAATTGGCTGCCTCTGAACCCCTGATGCTGTGGTAGAGCACTAGCTGCAGAATAAGAAAATAATGGCCTAGGTGGTCTAGCAGAAAATTGAGGTCTAAAACCTCCATGTGGTGCCATAAACTGCCCTGTAGATCTGGCCCTCTTAGAAGATCCACTTTCAAATTCCTGTGTTCTTTTTCTTTGCCTCTGATCTTCCATTTTCTGTGCAAATGCTTGGATCCTAGCTATATCCATGTCTTTATTCAGTGCAGCAATAGTACAATCCCTAACCAAATACGGATCCAATCCATCCACATACTGATGAACTCTGTCATCCATAGTAGCTATAACATTAGGAGCATATCTGGACAAAGAATTAAATCGAAGACTATACTCCCTCACACTTGTATTACCTTGTCGAAGATTTAAGAACTGATCCGCACGGGCCTGACGAGTCTCATATGGAAGATAATGATCAATAAATGCCTCTTTGAACTCTTTCCAAGTAGCTGGGGGAGCATCAATGCCCCTTGATCGTTTCCAGTCTTCATACCAATATATAGCCTCACCTTTGAATCTATACGCGGCTAACTCCACTGTCTCTCTGCCCGATACATGCATCATCTCTAGGGCCCTTTGGATCTGATCAATAAAGTCCTGCAGATCTTCATTAAGATTGAATCCGATAAAAGTAGGCGGATCCATCTTAAGAAAATCTTGCGTCTGAAGACTAGCCGCCCTATCAGTACCACTAGAACTCGCGGCAGGAATAGCTTTTCCTTGGACTTGACCGGCAACAATCCGGGTCAACAGTTGTACTGCATCCCTCATATCCTGATCAGCAGCATTAACAAGTGGTTCTGTGAATGTGGTTCGCCTCCCACTTATTTCATTTGGAGTGGAAGACATTTCAGATACCCGCTCAGCTTGAGCTTCACTCTGATTAACTTGTACAGGTGGTGACTTACTAGTCCATTCTCCGGCAGCCACATCTACCCGCTCGCCGGTATTCCTACTTCCGGTATCCGGCATTCTTACTGTAATAAGAGAAACAAATGGATTCATTGGTCAACTATGACTTCATTTGCTATATAAGCTCTATGGCACGATCTATGATCTGAAGGAAAGGAACAATTTTCTAAATGTCCATAGCCTCCTGTTTATAGATGTGGTGCACAACACACTGATAAACAAGACTCTACGTAGACACGACTTTGTAGACTCACTAGGACGAACCTCTCTGATACCACTTTTATCACGCCCCAAAATCCCATCGGGCCGGACTGGCACCCGAAGCCGAGAAGGCCCGGGAGAACCCGTTCAAATACCTGTACTTTCACTTACATGTCACCAAAAATTTGGACAGCACTTCGTTGCATATAGAAGGGTCTAATTACCTGTATCAGCACAACACACACAAATATATATATGTAATACTTGGCCGTCGGGGCCACCATATATACAAATATAACATCACTATATAAACTTCCATGACTTTACCCTTCCTTATGTCTACAAAGCCTCTAGGATATACATGAAATAACTAGGGTCGGGACAAACCTCCCGCCCACACATGACTCCTGTACAATAACAAAACATAAGGAACCGACTCGGAAAGCTCCGAAGCAAACTGGAGCTCACCAACAATAACTGTATGACCTGGCTCCTATCTATACTGTGTATGAGCTGAAGCACCTGTGCCTGCAGCATGAAATTCAGGTCCCCCGTGAGGGACGTCAGTACGAAATATGTACTGAGTATGTAAAGCTGTAAATAATCATATGTGATATGGGGGATCAAGAAAATCAGACACAAGTGAATAAATCATAATAGAAGTGAACCACACTTCATAAACACTTTTAGGATCATGTACATTATCATTAATCTGAATTGGGTTCTTGAATTCAAACACATTTGTGGAACGGTATACATTCGTTCATTTCATTCTTTACAATTATCATTCGCCATTACCTCTTCCTCCCGAACCTCCAACCACCTAACAATAATCAATACTGTACCGTACTGTGACCATTAGGCTGCCCCCAGTACATATCAACTGTAATCATATCAAGTATCGGGATCGGCCCATGCTAGGCTTAAGCCCCTGAGCTACCACCCACACGTATATCAAGTAACAAACATAAGAGATCTTTCCAATAACTTAGTTCAAAAGCTTTTGAGATTATTACATTAGTGTTCATGCCAATATAGTACCTTTGGAACAATGATACATCAATAGGAACCAAGTAATAGACCTTCTATACAATAACGATGTAATAAAGACTCATTGGTACATCAACTATGTGTTTCAGAATCATCAATATCACAACAATGAAATAGGAGCCTTTTGGTATATCAATGAAACATTTTGACACTTTATAGAATGAAAACAACTTCGTTGGTAACGTAGAACAATACATGTTTTTTTGGACAACCTCAGAATCTTACTTGATGGAACATTGGTGTTTTCATGCCAAAGAACATCGTTAGAGTATGCTTTACATACCTCGTTGTAGATTCGGATACCAATTCAACACAACTTCCCGCCTTTACAAATCACTTATCTACAATGAAAT
Organism: Capsicum pubescens; assembly: GCA_030864215.1. NCBI lineage: Eukaryota > Viridiplantae > Streptophyta > Magnoliopsida > Solanales > Solanaceae > Capsicum > Capsicum pubescens. The sequence continues at coordinate 34,238,250 of CM061541.1, forward strand.
GTTTGGCATCTAGTATTAGCAACCCAACACCACAATTCTCTTCCATAATTTCATACAACCAATATTTGCAAAGCATTCCAAAAACCAACTTGAATAGTAGGTTTATGTGTTTATATATATATATAATCATCATTTCAATACCACATCATCACACCAAATCCCTTCACAATTCAACATAATCCAACCATGCACAAGAATAATCCAACATCATTTCCAATCATCTTTCAACAACAATCAAATAACATACTTCTTATGCTCACATGCATATATATACATATCCATATAAATAACACCAACATAATTTACATCCTTACCATAAAATGGCCCTTTTGATTTCGAAGTCCTGTTGGCACAAATAAGGGGTGCTTCTCGAAGCCCTCGAGACGGTGAACATAACTACGGAATCAATTTGGATTTTCTACGGTTGAATCACAAGATAATTGGAGTTGAAATTAGGCTAGGGTTTCTTATTCTTCAATAATTTGGATGATAAATGATGGATATGAGGCTAAGTATATGTATATAATGACCAATTTTTGTCCATGAGGTGATGGAAAATGATCATATTGCCCTTAAAATTTAAGTAAATCCAAATCTGTCCATGGTGGACTGTTTTGATAGGTTAAAGTAAATCAACCATAACTCTTTGCTCCGATAATGGATTTGGGTGAAACCAATTGCATTAGAAAGAAGACTCTCGGGGATTCTCATCGATATATAGAATCTCACATAGTTCATTTTGTACAAGGAGTTATGATCGTTTAAAGTCAACCCAAAAATCTGTTTGGCTGCAGTACTTTTGTGTGCAGAAAATTTCTGCACATTTACTGTTCATTGCGTCCACCGTTTTCAAGTTTCGAACATGCTCGCTTATATCCGATACTCATTTGTTTTCAGAAATCTTTATATCGTTGGAAAGCTAACTCGATAAACTTTGCATAGAAACTTCGACGAGCAAATTCCGGTATAAATAAAGTCGATTCCTATACACATATAATCAAACTATACCCTTAAAACCATCTCAAAATAATCAATACTCATACTTAAACTCATATATACCTAACTTATGATCAATACATATACTCCAACACATATAACCATGGCTAATGCACGTAATTAAGTACGGGATGTTACAATAACGAAATGAAAATTATACAAAAAATAATATTCATTTTTATTATATAGGGCTATACGAACTTGAACTGTAGGCCTTCTCGGTAAAAGCAGATCAAACTTTTACATTTAAGTAAATAAGTATAATGACTTAATTCATCTTTAATCAACTACACCGTTTATATTGAAAATTTAAAGTTATATTTTTTTCCAAAAAATTGTACTTAGTAAAATAACATACACACAACTAATATATTGATATATCTTTAATTTTGTATACATTTATTCTTAATTAACGCTTCATACACACACGTCTAAATTGGACGGATCTTACATGAAAAAAACTTCGGTTAAAGAAGATGAATTTCAAAGAATACAAGACAGGAGAATCTACATCAACATCTTATTCCGTATGCACCGACCAAATGTTCTATAAATATATATATATTTAATAATCTGTGAATTATATATATTTTAAATACATGAAAAAAAATTCTTCTTATCAACACAAACGTCGCTTAACATGTTACACAGTTATAATTATTTAAAATATCTAAATATTTTTTCAGAATAAAAATAATTCTTCCTAACGTACATAAAATTAAGGAAAAATTAGAAAAAGAGAAAATCGGACAAGAACGACATAATTTAAACCACCATCTTATATTTGAGTTTTAATCAATAGCAACTATACCATAGCACGAATTCAATTACATAATCTTGTCCCTATGTATTCGTCTTTCTTAATCAAGAATCATTAAAATGAGCATCAGTCATACATAATCAGGAATTCAATTACAATCTTGTCCCTATGTATTCGTCTTTCTTAAGACCCCTATCGTCAGTCACCCCCTGGACCGCTAAAGCTTTTGGAAGGAAAACAATATATATGCACAAACGACCATACTCTCTTAAGATAAATTCAAGCAACTTGGAATTCAGACAAAGTACAAATAGTATCATGAGCTGCATACAAATGATAGAAGATTTTTTAACAGGTTCGGCTATAGCTCAAACTATGTATTTGTGTTAAAAATTTATATTTGAAAAGTAAAAGTTATCTGTTCCAAACAAAGAAAACAATCCTGTCCTAGAATTGAGGTCTGTTGCTCAGACTCTTCAAGAATGCCACTGGATGCATGTCGAATCCTCCAAAAGTAGTACATTTTGAAGGATTTGACACGGGTGCCGCTGCATTTTTGGAGGATCCGAGCAATATAGAAATTCAAAACAAATAAACTTAATATCTCAAATTTGCCTCTGAATCTTAGCACAAGAAGAATTCTAACATTTTCTTATACTGCATTGTGTGGGTCAAACAACCTCCAAACTCTGAAAGCAAATATTTTTCAAAGTGAAGCTGGGAAAAAGAGGAGGGATGCACTAGGTTTCAAACACATACCTATGCATCATACATCACAAGACTGGCGTAAACCACTGCTAAACCGAAAGTCAAATCAGAGAAACACCTGCAATTATGACATTGATAGCATGTCACTCATAGCTAGAGAAAAGCAACTATTCAAGAAAACAGAATTAATCGCAACACTGCAATGTTTTCTCCGAAGTTGTAATTCACGTATGACTTCCTTTAAAGGGAAAATAGAAAAGAAGTAAAATATTTTTCCAAGATAATGGCGATGGATGTGGCTACTACTGCTTGTCATTTAGAAGTAGATGAAGTTAACTCGACAGAAATGTTATGTTGCACGGACTTTAAGAAATGTCACTGGGTACACGGATCCTCCCAAAGTAGTGCATTTTTGGAGGATCTGACACGAGTGCGGCAACACTTTTGGAGAGTCCGGGCAACATAGCAGAAACGAAAAGTCCAACAAAGCTGGTTTATTGTGAATAACTAAATTTTCTTATCATAGACTAATTTGGGATTGAAGCGTTCATCAATTTATCGTAAAATATTAGTAACCTAAAAATAGACCCTTGTCGTCCTACCCTTCCCAAAATTCATGCATACCAAGATCTTTAAAATGCATCGGACTGGTGTTTGCAATATTATGCTACTTTCTCCTACTATGAAAGAGAAATAGGATATATTACCAAAAAATGAGAAATAGTTGCCTTTCTGTATAAATTTTGCACCATTGAAATACTTCTCAACAATCCTGTTTGGTACATCCTCGTCAAAAATAAAGTCATACCTATTAGAGACACAATTCAATCCAGTAACGATAGCAAATTCCCTAGGAGTAAAATTAAGAGAGGTGTCATTAGACAAAAAATCAACATCTATGTAGATTTGACTGAATCAAATATTTACAGACATTATATAAAGAGTTATGCACCATGTCGTAGTGGGTGAAAAATATACACTCGGACTCTATTCTACACCAGGAGGAAATGAGATCAATCTAAAATTCTCTTCTCCAACATTGAATGCAGCTATGTTATTGTCTTCATAAAGGGTTACAGAGAGTAAATGACCCCATCGATATGAACACAATTGTTCGCAGGAAAGAAACTTGCATCACAATGGATTTCTCTCCATGACTTGTCTATCCCTAGAGTGAAAATACTCCAATGTAGAATTTCACCATAAGCCTCTTCTGAGCACATCTAACTTCTAACAACATATCTAGACAGTTTTTCCTCTAACAACCTTCTAGCTGCTTCTATTTCTATTCCATACCTCAAATTCAAGTATCTCAGCTGACATGCAAATATCAAGCTATTAAAATTAACAAGATTAAGCATACCTAACATATATTATACGTAAATATCAAGCAAATCATACCTGAAACAAGAAATTAAATCAAAAAAAGATTTAAAAAATCAAATCATGGAACATACAGAGCAAAAAGAGTAACAAAAAATCATAAAGCAAAAGTGGTTTTAAGAAATTCAACACATAGAAAATGTAAAGCAAAAATGGTTAAAGAAATTCAAATCTTCAAACTTGTTAAGTATACAAAATGAAGGAAAAGGGAAAAAAAATAGGGAATTACAGTAGGAAGATAATCTTCAAAATTTGGTCTACCAAAGTTCAACTTCGATCTTGATGATTTCAGCTTATTCATCGCATAATAATATGTATAGTATCAGTAATAAAAAGAAAATATTTTAGAAAAACAGAGAGTTTAGTGAGAAGAAACTAAAGCTTCTGGAATTCTCCTTTTTCTTGCAAAGTATAGGTAGTATTGGTTTACTTTCCTAATTCAGTTTTTTATTTTTTATTTATAGTGATAGGGTTTGGATCATCCATTACAATTTAACTTTTTAATATGCAGGTTTATGTATATAATTTTTTTTAAAGTTAGTTACAAATTTTACTCAACCTTATCAATTTATATAAAGTATTTTTAAATGTGTGCAAAATTTTAAATTAATTTGTATGATTTATATTCTAAATTAAATTATGTGTTTTCTATTATTATAAATTACTTCATTATGAGTGAAATAATTTTTTATATTATTACTAAGTACATAAATATATATATGAATTTTTATAGAATAAACATATAAATATGAAATATACTTTTTCAGTTATTATGAGTGTATAAAAATGTTGTTTATTAATTCATTAGGTATTTAGTAAAAAGAAAAAATCTCCCATATAATAGAAACAAGGAAAATACAACAACAAAAAATATATATATGGAAAGTGAAGTTCTGAGAATGACGGTGAAAATAGTATAGGTATGTAAATTGTTTCAAACATAATTACATTTTACATAAAGTAACAATATATAGAATTCTAAAAATAAAATAACTTTTCACAAAAATATTTTTTTTTTTAAATAGAAAATAAGTATAATGACTAAATTCTCCTTTAATCAACTACACTTTTTATCTTAAAATTTTATGTTGTTTTATTATTTTTTTCTACTTAATAAAATAACATAGTACAACTAATATATTTTTAGTACGTTTATTCTTAAAAAAAATGGATACATGTGCAACGCACGTCACTTAAACTAGTAATATATTAAAAGTGTGAAGATCCTTAGAAAGGTGATTTGAACTTTTTAACCTTCATTAAAAGACTCCTCTTTAGACAAATTTGTCTTTTCACTATTTTTTATTATTTTTATAATATTAAATATTGACTATAATAAAAAAAATAAAAAACTTTCCTAACAAAAATAGAATACATTTTCCAGCATCCAAGTAAAATTTGGAAAAAAATCTCTTCTAACAAAAATAGAACCAGCCAAGGATTTGGATTTGTGCAAATTATTTTCTTAAATTAAGTATCTCAATTAAAATACCTTATATTATTTTTTTTCCTCACGTTCATACTTTTTCTTTTGTTTCTATACCTGAAAGAAAGCCAGCAAGAAATAACAGTTGTTGAAACCTTTCTAGTGTACTTACTTCACACCTATTTTCAATAGTTAGTTTTTGTGATTTGATAAAAGAGGCAATTTTTGTTTTATTTTTGCAACGTGTAGTCATCTCAGACAAATACGAGTTTACATTAATTTTTGTTAGATTAATTTTTTTATTTGATTATTATTATTATTATCATTATTATTTTTTTGAGTTGAGGATCTATCGGACAAAATTTTTTACTTCGTAAAAATAATAGTAGTAAAATAGGGGTAAGTACTACGTGTAGGTATGTTGTTATTGTTATTAATGTTGGTGTTGCAGCTATCATATGTACTTATAAGTTGCTATAATGGCTAAGGTTTTACTTGGACATCACATGCACAATCATCAATATTGAAAAGGTAGGCATCTCATGATATGATATTTTTTGTTGTATTTTCATTTAATTCTGAATAGTGTATTTTCTTTTGACAAAAACATATGAGAGAAAAAATATGTGTGTTGTTTTAAATTGAGTTATTCATCTATAAAATTATTTCTTCTTCAATTTTGGTGTTGTTTGTATTATTGCAGTCAAAAGAAAGTGAAGACAAAAGTACGTTAATATTTTCTTTTTTCGTTTTAAATCTATGATAGATGATTTAGTATTAAATTTTATATTTTTTTAGTGCTGGAGTTCTTCTTAAATTTTGGTTTTATTTGTTTTATTGTAGTCAAAAGAAAGTGAAGACAAAAGTAAGTAAAGTCACTTTTTCTTTTTGCAGTAGCTTTATCAACGTATCGTCTTTTTAGTACTATTTTGATATCTCATTTATTGTATTATTTTATTGATATATTGATTATCGTATTATTTTATTGTGGTTCATTGGTGCTAGATGAATGTTCCATCAAACTTAGTTCAATCAAGACAGGTCAAATTAAATCAATTCTAATATAAAGATCATCGGATAAAGAAAAATTGAGGTAAGTTGCCAGCTACTTTGAGAGTTATGTATCAATTTAATTTCCTTGCCTATTAGATTTAAGATTTTTATGGAGTATATATCGAGAATAGTAAAAAGATCTCCAGCTTTGTATGAGATTTCATGTTAAAGTTCACTATTATTTCTTAAACCTTCTTTCACTTCGACTTTCTGTCATTAATAAGTAAAGATTTAAATTTGACAAAGTAATTTCTTTTGTTAGTTGAAGTTGATCATTGGTAGGTTTTGATTTTGATGAAATCAATTGATCCAAGTTTTTTCTTTCGTTGAGTTATTAATGGGTTTAATCAAAGTTACTTAACTAGCGTATTAGGGCTTAATCTTCCAAATTGAGTTATTAATGGGTTTAATCAAAGCTACTTAACTAGCATATTAGGGTTTAATCTTTTCAAAGCATGTCTAAAAAATTTTAGTTCGCGAAGATCTATGTTTTTTTGTGCTTCGTCTGATAATATAACTGAATACTTTATTTTTTCCCCTCAAATTGTCAATTTTATTTTCAGTGCTTTGTTTATACATAGAAGCATCGTGGGCTCTTTATCAATAACAATTTTTCTCTAAATTCAGATATCCATTATATATGTTTCTATCATCTTGTAACACCTTTTTTCCTTAGTGATTTTGTTTTGCCTGAAGGGGAGCCTTAGAGTAACTGATAAGTTGTTGTCATGTGACCAGGAGGTCACGGTTTCAAGACTTGAAAATAGCTTCTGGCAGAAATGCAAGGTAAGGTTGCGTACAATACACCCTTGTGGTGGGGCTCTTTCCCAGACACCGTGCATAGCGGTAGCTTTAGTGCACCGGACTGCCTTTTTTTTTTATTTTGTCTTGCATGTGCATTGTAATACTTGCATGAAAATTATGTGATTATAAAGGTCTATTTTGAAAGTTACATACATTTTTCATGTAGGAGTTTTTATTTCTGAATGTTGAGGGTGAGTTCTACCAAATAGTGATTAGATTAGTTATGTTGTATCGAATGGACATGATTCGTTTCATCTTACCGAATATGGCCTTAGATAGAAGGTTAAGGAGTACTTAATCAGATTTGGATAAAGGTTTATTAGTTAGTTAAGCTAGCATTGTGTTTGTCTTTTGTTCTATATTACTACTACTATTAACATTATTGTTTGGATGATTCGTATGTGTGCAAATGCAGAGCTATATTGACTTTATATTGTCAATCTCCCATCCATTGCTTTTTGTTGAATGTTTAGTCTGGTTGATCTGTTTTAATTATGTATTAGGTGTATCTCTGTGAACATATAATGCACTGTTAACTATTAGTTTCTGCATGTAAATTTTATGTATAGAGTTTTAAAAGAGTATTTGCTTCGATATTTCAATTATTTGTATTATTTTGTTGTAATTTCAAGTTATAGATGAATGTTTAGTTGGGCTCCGTAACGGTTAGGCTTAGTCTTATTATTTTAATACTTCGATTATCGTATTATTTTGTTGTAATTTTTCTTCTATTACTATATTATTATATTTTTGCTTAATACAGGTGATAGATGAATGTTCGGTCGAATTTTTGCCTAAATTTTATGTTTAATGCTATTATTATGATATCTCAAATCTCGATTATGCGTTATTTTGTTGTAGTTTATTAGTGATGTATGACAATATGAGTGTTCAATTAGACTTGGAGACAATCAAGACAGGCCAAACTAAATCAATTATAATGTGAAAATTCTTGGATAAAAATGTTTGAATTGAGGTAGGCGAGCAGCTACTTTATATTTGCTATTAATCCACCAAAGATAGAATGTAATTGATAGGAAGTAGCACACAAAGACAAACTTGAAAACAATAATTAAAGAATATTGAAATTTTAGAAAATTGAGTGAAAATATAATGCTTTTGGATTTCTTTCTTTGCTTTGCATGAAAGTTTCTCAAGTCTAAAGTTAGCTGCAGTTCCTCCTTATTTCTCATTATAATACCCTATTGATGGTTGTCTAAAATTTCAGAAATTATATCAAAAATATACTATTAATTAATTATAATTTTTTTTTGTTATGAAGTTTTGCGAGATGATTTTTATATTTATAAAGGAGGTGTTAATTAATTGATGTAAAATACAAGTGCAACATACATATGCTAAAATTAAAAAAAAAACATATAGTTTTGTCAATTAAATCATGACTTTAATGTTTCATATATTGCAATTTCAATAGTAATTTATTCATTTTTGTATTCAAGTCATTCACCACAGAGACAGTAAAGGTAGTTGACTTATCCATGTTAATTACTAGAACTATAATACCCTAAAAGACACAGTGAAGATTTTTCAAACAACTTTAAAAGATCATATTCTCTCCATTTCAATTTATTTGTCTGATTTTGACGAAACACCCTTAACATACTAATGATTTATATCTAAATTGCCCTCAATTTTGATAAAAATATAGAATTCCGAGAATAAAAACAACACTTCATGAAAATAAAGTGCTTCTAGAAGTAGGAAAGAACTATAATGACTAAGTTCTTCTTTAATTTAACTAATTTTTTTATCTTCAAAATTTTACATTATCTTTTTAAAAATTGTATACTTAATAAAATGACTTACACACGAGAATTTATTTTATATATATGTTTAATTTTAATTAACGCTTGATACACTTATAAAATGACTTACACACGAGAATTATTTTGTATATATATTTATTTTTAATTAATGCTTAATACACGTGCAACACACGTACTCTAAACTAGTATGAGACAAACACATTTGTATAGCATATCCATATGCCTATCAACTATGTATTGAATAATCATATACATATGTAAACCAACACTATATTGTATAAACGTATAATATTATAAATACAATTAAATGATTGAACATTTTTATATTAGGATCCTAATGCGTTGATACTCATTCTAAGATTTATACACAATGTATAAAAACAAACGTATGTATATAAAAATAATTATACTTATATGCATATGTATATACATATATACGGATATGCATATGTTTATATACACAAATATTGAATATATGTATACACATATGCATAATGTATATATATGAACCAACATATACATATGCATATACATATGGATATGTATACAACACAGAACAAACTTGTACCCAAATATATTATACCAAAATCTACATATATACATAAAAAATATACATCCAATGCATTCATATGTATATGAAAATATACAAATGGAAAAAACATACCCATATACATTAATATAAGCAACTGAATACAATTAAATCACATATATACAATTATCAAATTCACTAAAATTGAATCAATACCCAATTATGAAAATAATTCATCAAGATCTATTCTGTGAAATTGACACTAATATACAATTTGATTTTCAAATTATACATTCTAAACTATAAAAAATAGATGAAATTTGAAGAAACTTAGCGGCTCATTTAGAGAATACCTAAAAAAAATCAAAAGAAAGCAAATTTATATACAAAAAAAAAACTAAATATTACCGCAAAATCTTCAATGCATATCCCCATAGATGTTTAGGGATGAGAAATTACTCCAAAAAATCTTCAACGCAAATCCACAATGGATGTTTAGGAGAAGACAAAAAATCAACTGATTTGGGAGGAAAATTTTCTTTGAGATATGTTCAGCGTGCATAAGTTAATGCGCAAATCTAGTTAATTAGCCAAGAGAGAGATTATGATTAATTAATTATACGAGAGAGAGAGAGAGAGAGAGAGAGAGAGAATTATTTGCTATATACATTGGATATTATATTTGTATATAGGGGCCCACAAAAAAATAGTTTTATAACTAACAAATAACTATATAGGATAATTTTATAAAACATTAACCATACCATGTAATTAAGGAATTGTTTTATCTATGACGTGTAATTTTTCCTTTAAAAAATTGTCATAATTCTTGAGATCCATTAATGAAGCTCCATGGGCGCATAGGCGAGACCAAAATTTTCACTCTATGGGTTTAAGATTTTAAAACGATGACTTCAAGTGGTAATAACTTGCTTTAGATTTAACGTGTATATATTTGATGATTTTTCTCAACATAAATAGATTATTTGAACAAAAATTATTGAGTTCGTCCAAACTTGCAATTGAGCTTCAACGTTGGTCATTGCATAACATTATCCTGGATTTTGTTCGGAATATTGTGATCAAGATTTACTTTTAAATTTTGAAAGGAAAAATAACATAAACATACAACTTAGCTTACCTTATTTACACAAATCCACATCCTTACAAAGTAGTTAAAAAATTCAACTAATTTTGTATCTTCATTGGATGTATCGGATGGTAATTGTGTATCTCGACAGACCCAAAATAGGAAAAATATATTGGGAGCTAATTATGCATTCTTACAAAGGCAAAAATATATCTTCATTAAATGTATTATGAATCTCCACATGCCCAAAAAAAAAAATCATCGAAAACTAATTATATATCTTTACAAAGGAAAAAATGTATCTTTTCGTTGGATGTATCGGGAGCTAATTATGTATCTCAACGGACCCATAATTGAAATGTTCAATAGTTATGTAAAATGTCAAGATTTTATATGATTAAGCTCCAAACTATCAAAATTTATGTTGTTTGCCCATTTTGAAATTCCTAACATAGTAATAACTTTCAATAAGTTATTTTTCTTACTTTTAAAGTGTGGATATTTTTCAATTACAAGTTTGAAACTAGGGGTTTGTTAAATTATAACATATTTTCTCTTGTTCGGTGGATCCCTGTGGTCGAATTCTTCACCGGATCCTATACATAGCGGAAAATTTAGTGCATTGGACTGTCTCTATTTTCTTTTGTTCTATTGATTGTTATTTGCGAAAACTATAGGGCTTAGTAAACATAAGCCCATAATTACCCTACACTACATAAGTTTCAATTAATTACAATTCATAGCTTCTCTTCTCTTATCCCTCTCTCGCCCCTCTCCTTTCTCCTCCCGATTTACCTCGCCTCCTCTCCCCCCTCTCTTTCTCACTACCCTCACCTCTCTCTCTTTCTCTTTCTCTTTAGTTTTTTCTTATCCTTTAAACAAAAAAGGTGCAAATATAGAGGATATATATATTTCCTCTATCATACTGTGGATGCAATTATACCCCATCTGTTGTTAATGATCAGGGTTGTATATGCAACTCGACCTAGCGGCGAGACTTGTGTCACGGTCTTACCCGTTTACCTTTTTTAAAATTTTCCCCAAATAATTAATCTTCTCGAAATTAAACCCCACTACCCGATTCGATCTTATAAAATCTTCAAGAGATGCAAATAAAAACACCGCGCATCTTTCTCACTCTCTCAAAAAATCCTAACGAAATTATCTTCAATTCGTGTTTTTAATTTCTCGCGGCGTGGTTAGAGATCTATGTATGTTTCTTCTCCCTTTCATTTAAGTTTTTTTCTTGTTCGAAAAAATCGTAATATACTTTCATCAAAATGTCTAAAGAATCAATTTTTGGGTTCGATTTAAGGGTTTGTTCTTGTTGTTGTTGATTTTGTGGTTTGCGTGTTTATTTGTTGATTTTAGGTTTTTTTTCATTTTTTTCTAGGGTTTTTGAGATTTGTCGATTTTAGGAGTTCATTTAGGAATTTTTTTTTTTATGATTTTTTAGATATTTATTTTGAGTATGATCATTTTCTTATTTCTCTTTGTGCAATAACTTTTATTTTCAAGTAATTAAAAAAATACTCAAAGTATTATTAGAAATTTGTGCATATTGTTAAACAAATATCCGTTATGTTATTCTTTATGGTATGAACAAAGCTTTTTAATATTTATTACTTATCTTTTATTTGATTGTGTGTAAATATGTGGTCCCTTTCTTTATTCTTTTCTGTATAAAATATGAGAATGGTATCTTTTCATGTGTTTGTGACTTGTCTTTATGAAGACATCCCTTTTCTGATTTTTTTATTACTGCTTTTCTGATTCTCTATTGTTGTTTGTGTTTCCTAAATAAAGTTTAGTTTTGGATTTGTTTTAAACATGTTATAAGAAAATATTAGTTACTACTTGTTTTAAAACATTTGTTGATTTTTTATTTTCTGAATGGAATGTTTTATTCACTTTAAGCTTGGAGTCTAAAGGGTTCAGGTTGAGCAGGATCAAGATGGAGTACTTGAAATTAGAGCTGTCAAAATGGGATTGGCCCGTGAGGTCGGCCCAACCCAACCCTTTAATTAAGTGGGGTTGGGCTAAGTTTTTTCAGCCCATTTAGAAACGATGCTTATAAGCCCAGCCTCACTTGGCCCGTCGGCCTCAGAGGCCTAATTCGTCAGCCTCATAGGACAGACAATGGGCTAGGGCATTAAAAATAATTATTAAATATTTTTAAGTTGGTCATTTATTTATTAGAAATTAGAATTTTGTTAATCTTTTCTAACTAGCTACTTATTTTTTTTTATTCATTCTTTGGTTGATATTAATTTTTTGAAAGTTCTTAGCGTGTATTTGATATGGCTGCTAAGCTGCTTTTACTCGTGAACTTTAAAAAGTTTCTTTTACTCGTGATGGTTTAGTAATTATTACCTTTGTATTTTTGTTCTTTAAATGTAGGCTTTCTTCTGTTTCTTGTTTTTATGTAGATACTTCGTCTATATCTATTTTTATTATCTTAACCATATTAGATTTTTTCTATGAAATTTGTAGCTAATCATCATTTCTTTGCTTATTACAATAAATTTCATGAGCTAATTACAACCAATCGATCATTTACTGTGAAGTATAAGGGATAAATAGTCCGAGATAAAATGAAGGACTATTTTATCCTATATTTGGTGTGAGGTATGATAATGCTCAACTTACACGGCAAATTAAGTGCAAGACGGTTGTTGTCAATATATTTATCCAACTAGGAGTCGGGGTAAAATCCATGGGGAATAATGTGAGTGACAATTGAGTAGGTTCGGAATGAGAGCTACTAACAGATTCAAACCTATGGTACAAAATGGTTTTGGGGGTTTGAAATGGGTGTCTATCATGAAAATAATTTTTGGGCTTCTAAAGACCTAATTCAAGACTAAGAATGATTAGAGTGTAAACAATTAGGAGCAGATCTTGGGACTATGCTATCGTAGGGGCAAGACATGCATGGGTATGTAATAATTCAATGCAAATTCTAGTTGTTGATAATACGGTAGGCTAAGTTGAAAGTCTTTGAAGCTAGTTTTTCAACAAAGCCATAAAGATATCACTCGTTGACCCTTTCGACTACCTAACGAGCGTGTCAATTAAAGCCACCCAATACCTCAACTGGGTATCCCTATTTCTAGGATGATACTCAAGGTATAGTTAACCTCCTACTCACCCTTATGTCTAAGATGGTGAAAAGTTGGCAAGACATGCCCATAAATTGTCTACTATTGCTTTGGTTCCCACATCCCTCTTTCAAGGATGATGTGAGTTCTTAAATTTCACCTAAAACCACTCTTTCAATGATGGTATTGAGCTTTCAAGAGCTTGAAATTTTCACCCATCAAACCCATTTGGGGTGTTTGGGGCTTTCATCTACAAATACCAACCTATTTAATCAAGCAATAATATAACCCATCATCAACAAACTAAAATCTACACAAATACATCACAACCCACACACTTGCACCCTATTCAAACATAATCTCAAGAGGAAGAACTAGCAAATCATAAAAACAATAAACATAAATAAACCACGAATTCCATCAAACAAATTCATGAAGGATAAAGAGAATGCAAACCAAACTTTAAATCTCCACAAATCTCCAATGGAATTAGATAATTCTTCACTTGAAAGTCGTTGTAATGTCTTCTTAGCTCAAAATTAGTATAAATTAGGCTCCAAGCTCCAAGAAATTACAAACCCTAATCTAAGCTAAGATGAAGGAGTGTGTAGTAATGGAAGATAGATAACAAAAATGGTGAAAATGAGCTAAAATCCCCTATTTAAGCCCTAATTCCACATTTGCCCAATATTACAAAAATTCCACCTTGTTCTTGATCTGCTTAAGCAGATGGAGAGCGGGTGGAAAGCAAATGGAGAGCAGGTGGAAAGTGGATGCAAAGCAGATGGCCCTTTACTTTCACATTTGACCTCCTTTTGACTTGAAAGACTTGGTCATCTTTCCTTTTCAACTTTTCCTACACAAATGAGCATTAAGTATGAGATAAATATCAAATCAATGGAAATCAATGGAAAAAGCATGATAGTTTAGGCTTAAAACGTACTAGAAAGTCGTCAAATGACAGCTTATTAAGGTATTAGTTAGTATCAACATTATTTATCGCACCATTTACAACATGGTGATGAGATAAATTATCTGTATACATGGTGGAATAACAAATTCGGAGATTAATTATATCGAGATAACTCTTTCCTAACCTAACGACCCTTAAAGGTATTAATAAGATGTCTATAACATGCTAAAAACTAATAGGAGACATATTAAAGTGAAACCATAAAAGTTGGTGATAGTCTAGTACTTACAATATTTTTGTTTATCATGTTTCAGGTTGTTTTTATTTTTTCTGAAGGGTCAATCCGTCCCAACCCGCGGCCCGCTTAGGGCTGGGTTGGGCTGCTATTTTAAAGGCCCTTTAATTAAAAGGGCCAACCCGTCCTAGCCTATTTAATTCTCTAACCCGCTAGGGTTGGGTTAGGCCAGCCCATTTTGACAGCTCTACTTGAAATGCAAGTTCAGTGATTCGATGCATGAGAACGAGGTGGCAGTGAAGATGGATTCCCAGGTTATTCATAAGAGGAGTAGTTTTAAGTATTTTGGATCTATAATTCAGAGGTGTTGACACCCATTTTGACCTCCCGATATGCCCCTATACTGCTATTTTATCAAAATATTAAATTCAAATACTAATACATATTTTTTTGCGGATTATTCGCATTCACAATTTCTAAATATGCAATTTATTTTATCAAGTAATTTTTTATTTTTTTTATAGTATATATAATTTAAATATAGTATTTTTATATAATTTTGTCACTCGTAATTTACAAACACATTATCATCATCATCATCTTTATTTATTATTCTTTTAGTAATTTTAAATTTTGTATTCATAATTTATAAGTGTCTAATTTATTTCAAATTATTATTGACATGAATTTTAAAATAATATACCACGTGTCATTAATTTTACATAATTTATCTATAATTAATTGAAAAATAATAATTTTGTTTATTAATATTGTTATTATTATATATTTACTATATTATTAAATTGCACCCCAAATTCAATTCAAATTTTCTCAATTATTTAACTTCTAGCCCGTTCTATCAATTTTAGCCCAAAATTAGTTTCAAATTTGACCTAATTTAAAATTTCTAATTCATTTTTTAAGAAAATTCAACTTTCCCAATTTTAATCTCATTCGTTAATCAAGATTGATCCAATGGTTGAAATTAACTCACCTCTTTCCTTCCTTTTAAACCTAAAAAGGCCAAAACCCTAACCCCATTTTTTCTCTAATCAACCGCCCTTCCCATTCTTTTTATTTTCCCTTATCTCCTTCACAGTGAAATTCTCTGCCGCCTCACCACCCACACTCGCTGCATCATTATTTCTCTCTTATTGGCAACACCACAACAGATTCATCACTTTCTTATCCCCTCAATCGATTTTCCTCGTCGGCGCTCCAACTTTAGCAAACCCTGCCGGAATCTCAAGTGCCTTGAAAACAGTTTACAATTTGTTGAAACCATTCGATTACTGTAAAAGGTTAGTTTCAGCTTTTGTCCGACTTCAAGTGAAGCAACTTCTTGCACTTGTTGCTCCCTCGAACTCTTTTTACCTTTCTAGGATTGGATGATCCTACACTTGCATAATTTGGTAAGAGCTATAACAATAAATTTAAGAACTCCACTGTAGGATTTCAAAACATTGTCAGCTGGTGTTAAATCAACCACTTCTACTGAAAGTAATGGTATTGGCAAGAATTCAAATTAGCTAAATTATGAGACACAATCTCACGACGATAACTAAAATTTCGGATACCTAAACCTGACCACCTCAAAATCAGTTATTCGGTTTGACACAAAGTTGCGTAATGGAAGCTTAAAGACAAACGTCAAAGTGCAATTTTGCAAATTAGAAGTTTCAATTTTGCATATAGGAACTGCAAAATGTATGCTTTAGAAAAATAAACTATCAGATCACTAGGTATACCTGAAAACGATTGGAACAAAAATGTCCCTTAACCAACAATTGCATAATTTGGTAAGAACTATAGGAATAAATTTAAAACAAATTAATAACACATCCATCTTAGGTAAGAAACACAAAAATTAACAACTAGTAGATTTTATAAGCATTTTAGTAACTTCACATACATGAATATCACCACTCCTCATTCTAAGCTTTACATTTCAGAACACAAAAATTAACTAGTAAATTTTATAACCAACTTCAAATAATTTTTTTCAATTGTCGAATAGAACAAAGCCATATCCCACCACAGCCCCCGAACTACTGCTTTCAAATTCTCTTCTCCTTCAATTACTTTGACTTGACTAACAGTGGCGGAGCCAGAAGTTTCTTTAATGGGTTTCAGAAAAAATAAGTTTCTTTAATGGGTTTCAGAAAAGATAAGCATGCTAATAGTGTTGGCAAAAGTGTTGGAAAATGAATGGGTCGAACTATATATGTACGGGTCGAATCTTATATGAGCGAGCTTATATATCCCTTATGTACCCTTTGATTTTTTTGAACTCTTTTTCAGATAATCTATAACGAGACTAATGAATTGAAGTAATGAATTAACTATTTTAAAATTTAATATTTTTTTATTTAAATTAAATATTTATATTAAAAAACCTATTAAATATATAATAATATTTAGTTTGAAATCAATTTACTGATTGAATTTTATTATATAATCACTTTTTAATAAAAATCATAAATTTAAAATAATTTATACTATGAAGGTTTTTGTTGTTGAAAAAACTGACTATGAAGCTTTTTGTTTTTGAAAAAATTGACTAAGTGTGCAGTGTTTTTCTCTTAAAAAAAAGAATGAGAAAGAAGTAAATAGTGTTTTTCTCTTAAAAAAAGAATGAGAAAGAATGGAGCAGTATGAAGGGAAAAAACTGAGAAAATGTATGTATTCACCAAGGTTCGAACTTGGAAAAAATGGATAAATTTGAACACCCTTGACCACCATGCTACATATTTAGTTCGTGCTAAGGGGGTTCAGCCTTTTACAAGTATCTCAAAAACAAACAATATAACCTTCAAGCTTTTCAATACCCGTACTTTATGCCTTTGTTGCGTAGCTTCTATTTAAACATGTAATTTAAAGTAAAGTATATTAACGAGGAGTCAAAGAGATAAAAATATTATTCACAACAAGGGTTGTCGGTTGCTCGATCCTCATTGTCTCAACTCCTCGATTTACAATGAGGGTTTTGTGTTGTGATTTGTGAATACTGAATAGTCAATAGTAATTGTCTAACTTTTACAATTTTGTTTTAAAGTATTAACTTAATACTTTGTGTATTGTGAATAAGTAATATATATTAATATAATATATATAATATAAATAAGTCATATAAATATATATATATATATATATATATATATATATATATAATATAAATAAGGGTAAAATAATAATTTAGTATATCCTTATTGGATAATCGGTTTAACCGATAACCAATAAGCTAAAATCGAAATCAAATCGATTACCCAATAATTTTTTTTATAAAACTAATAAAAAATCGTTAACCCAATAGCATTTTTATCGATTTGGTTTATCGATCAATTCGATTTTCGCACACCCTTAGCCAAAATAATTGTAGGACAAGACTTTCCAGATGTACAGTTAACCACATACTTACACCCTTTAGGACCAGGTCCCTAATTGTAATACCCCGTACTTTTTCTTAGCTCAATTTAGCTCCTAGAATGAATAACTCTTTAAAAATGAATAACTCTTGATACGTGTAGAATTTTTCAGCCCTAGACCCACCAAATTGTAGATAATTGAATCAGTTTTCCAACGATACCAATTTTGCCTTAATTCGATACTCGGTTGAGAAGTTATGGCGATTTTAGTGAAAAAAGTAGGGCATCGCGATAAGCACCGCATTGCGATGAGGAGCAGAATTGCAATTGCCCGATTTCCAGTGGAGCACCACAATTATCCCGCGTCGCGGAGAAGTTCCAGTTTTCGTTCGTCCATTTCCAGTAGCTCAACGCGATTTTCCTATATCGTGTAAAAATTTCCAATTGAACAGACACCGCATCGCGGTGGAGTGCAAAATAGCACTCGTCCTTTTTACAGTTACACAATGCAATTACTCCGCAACACGCCAGAGCCCAAAATGGCGCTCGTCCATTTTCCAATGAGCCACCGCGATTGCGGCGCATCGCGGTGGTGTGCCAAATCGGAATTTTTTTCAGTTCCGAGTAATTTTTACAAAAGGCAATCTATCCATTTTTTCAAGTCCCAATTCATGTAAAACACAAGATTTAACCTATTCTAAGCATTATATGCTCACCCTTCATCAAATTTCTCTCTAAGAAACCCTAGAACCTTAAAACTTAAACCCCAAGAAATCCAAATTCCACCATTCTTTTTTCAAGATAACCCAAAATTAAAGATTCCCAATTCAACAACTTCAAGAATCAATCTTCAAGAGCACTACTAGGAACTCAAAGTTTAAGCTTCTTTATCAATTTCATCAATTAAGGTATGTGGAGTTTTCAACAAGGATAATCCTTTCAACCTTGTGCCCAAAATTAGTTTTAAAGTTGATTTTTACATGAAATTATATGCATTTTAGTTTAGGGTTTATACCCACTTATTACTATTTGAAGATTATGAGATTTTGAGTGATTTAGATGTTGAATTGCATGTCTACTTTCTTATTTTCATGCGTATTGCAGTAATTTCCAGATTTAGAATTGAATTATTAATATTTTCATTATCAAGCATGAACTTTATGATGATTTGACATGAAATGGATGCATGGGTTATTAGCCCTAGTTTGAATGTTGTTATTTCAAGACTTTTAAGCATCCCATGATTTGTATATTTAGGTTTTTGAACAATGATTTGATCTTTTGATCTCAGCTTAGATATGGAATCCACTTTACAGATTTAACTACAGTTTACAGTAAACAGATTCACAAGAGGTTTTCATTGTAAACCCTTATACTAGTTTTAAAAGTGGATTTCCAACTGAATGAGCATACAAATTAAAGGGAGTAGTATTTAGCACCGAGTTGGGTATGTTTACATGCCCCAGAACTACGAGCCAATGTAGACACAGATTATCAGATTATTCCCATTTCGATATGGATGATTGATATAGATGTGATCACTTAGATTAGGTTATACTCCTTGACAAGAGTATGACTTCTCTCTCCAACGTGAGGTTTTTCCATAAGGTAACTAGAGGTTGGACACTATGATAGATCACATAGTGTATGTCGGTTAGAAGAACCTTCCTAATAGTAAAGACTTGCAGAATAGTTTTTAAAAGTATTTCCCCAAAGCCTAATAGCAAAGACTTACAGAACAACTTTTAGAAACTAAGTGTAAAGGCTTACAGTTTTATTCAGATATTACTTTACATATGCTATTAGCTATGAGATTTTAGATTTTAGTTTGCAGATACAGAAGTGAGTCTTTTCTACACTTAGACAACATGAATTAAAGACAGAATACCAGTACAACTTTTAGAAACTAAATGTTATGACTCACTAGATTTATGCAGCATGTATTTCTATTAAGGATTATGATTTTTAGTTTTGAGATATTCCAGCTTATGTGAGTCATCTACATTTAGCATGCATTCTTTTACAAATTTATAATAATATTGAGATATTAATTTACTTGTGCATTCACCCCATATACTCAGTACAATCCAGAAGTACTAATCCACATATACGTCTACGTGCTACATTGTCTCATAATGTAGGTTCAGGTGCTCAGTTTCAACAGAGTGAGTGATTTCAAGCATCTCTAGCTGCATCCCAACAGTTGGTGAGTCCTCATAGTTTGGGGACCCAGTTATTTAGTTTTTCAGCTTATTAGTATAGATGATTCGGTATTTTCAGACAGTTCGAGTCAGCTGGGGGCTTTTCCCAGTGACTCTCTAGTTATTAGTAGTAGAGGCTTATCAGACTGCTAGATATGATGCATATTCCCAGTATTACTTTTTCAGACTTTGAGTCTAATATTTTCAGATATTATATTCAAATAATTTCAGCTTAGATCATACAGACTTCTGTATTGATTTTATGATTACATTTCTCTATTATGAGTATTCAGATTTTGTAGAAGGCTTACAGGATTAGCTTGAGGCTACTCGTAGTCTTGAGCACCGTATGACATCTCGGGACCCGTTTTTGGAGCATTATAAGCTTGGTATCAAAGCCTAAGGTTATAAGAGTCCTAGGGAGTCAGACAAGCCACGTTATGTAGAGTCTTGATCCTTGATCATGGGTGTTAAGCGCGCCACATTTATGAGCAAGAGGCTCCAGGACGTTTTTTGAAAATCATCTATTTCTTTCATGATCTATTTTGCTTACAGTAACTCTATCTGATTTTAACTGGTGCTCTTACATGACAATTGAATATGCCTTCTCGTCGAGCTAACACCCACAAAAATGATAACCAGTCACCCCAGCCTGCTGACCCTCTGAATGAGAATGTAACCTATGCTGAATTTCAGGCTGTTTTTCAAGCATTGGCCCAGGCTGTGGCTGCCAATATTCAGGGCAACCATCAGACGGCAATCCCACTTCAGCAGAATGGGGATTTAGCAGCAGCCAGAATTCATGACTTCATGAGAATGAATCCGCTTGAGTTCTTTGAGTCAAAAGTAGGTGAGGACCTACAACTTTATTGAGATGAGGTGAGGAAAATTACCCAGATTATGTATGTTTCTGAAGAGGAGAGTGTAGAGTTGGCATCCTATAGATTGAAGGATGTAGAATTTGATTGGGTGGTTATGTGGAAGAATGGTAGAGGTGAAAATACAGCTCCTATGAGTTGGTAAGTATTTCAGGATGCGTTTCTAGACAGGTTCTTTTCGCGTGAAATGAGAGAAGCTAAGGTAAAGGAGTTTTTGAACCTGAGGCAGGGCTCAATAATAGTGAAAGAGTACTGCCTTAAGTTCAATCAGTTGTCTAAGTATGCCCCTGATATGATGGCTAACCCCGGGGCAAGCATGAGTAAGTTTGTTACTAGAGTATCTGGTTTGGTAGTCAAGGAGTGTAGGACTGCCATGCTTATTGGTGACCTGGATCTTGCTAGATTAATGCTTCAACAGATTAAGGCAGAAAAGTTGAAGAGAAGAGAGAGGGGAAATAAGAAGGCTAGAACCGGGCAGTTTGAGTATGGCCAAACAAAGTTTGGAGGGGGAAATCATTTGCAATTTTAGAATCGTTCATCTATGTCAGCGCTATCTTCAGCTAGCGCTCCCGCTCCTAGAGCTAGGCAAGAGTAGTTGGGTAAGACTTCTATGTCCAGATCTCATAATAGTGTGAGTGGAAAACCCAGTTATCCTCCATGTGCCAAGTGTGGTAAGAATCATCTTGGTGAGTGCTTGTTGGGATAGAAAGGTTGTTATGGTTATGGTAAGCTGGGTCACGGAATCAAAGAGTGTCTGCATGCTAAGTAGGAAAACAGGGATGTTCATCCCCAGACTCAGGATACTAGCGCACCAGCTCTTCTAGGCTGTCCAATCCTTCTTTTGGGTGCATCATCCAGTACAGGTGGTGGTCAGTGCCAGAATCGGTTTTATACTTTACCATCCTGTCAGGAGCAGGAGGACAATGTTGCTCATGTGGAGAATGATAAGAGGGAACTAGTTCAAGAAGTTCATCGATCAAATGATTGGGTGTGAGGTTGGTTGACTCAGCTGAAGGGAGTATTTGGGTTCAGAGTAGTTCAGAATCTTCTCTAGTTTTTGAAGTGAAAGAGAAGCAAGATAACAATTCTAGTTTGGTCACTGAAGGGTTTAGTTAAAGACTAAAAGATAGAGGTTTTCTCCCAAGAGGGAGATGGTGTGTTGAGATACCAGAGTAGATTATATGTGCCACGTGTTGACGATTTGAGGTAGCGGATTATGGTAGAAACGCATGGTGCACGTTAATCTATTTATCCAGAGCTACCAAGATATACCGCGATCTGCGGGAAGTCTATTTGTGGAGTGGTATGAAGAAAGATATCACATAATTTTTAGCCAAGTGTGCGACTTATCAACAGGTTAAGGTAGAGTCCCAATGACCTGGTGGCACTTTGCAGGAGTTTGGTATTCCCACTTGGAAGTGGGAAGAGGTGAATATGGACTTTGCGACTGGATTACCCCATTCGCGTCGACAACATGATGCGATTTTGGTTATTATAGATAGATTGAACAAATCAGCCTATTTTTTGCCAGTTCACACGTCCTACACTGCTGAAGATTATGCTAAGTTGTATATCAGAGAGTTAGTTAGATTGCATGGAGTTCCCTTGTCCATCATCTCAGATAGGGGTACTCAGTTTACCTCTCAGTTTTGGAAAGCCTTTCGGAAGGGTCTTGGTACCCAAGGTCATCTCAGTTCATCTTTTCATCCGCAGACAGATGGTCAGGCAGAGAGGACCGTTCAGACCTTAGAGGATATGTTGAGGGCATGTGTTCTTGATTTCAAAGGCAGTTGGGATGACCACATGTAATACCCCAAATTGTAATTAGTGAGTAATTATTATTGTTTAAGGAAAGGAAAAATAAAAGAATTTGAGGTATTGGGCTAAATCCAATTTAAAAAGGAAAAGGAGAAAAGGCGTGCCTTTCTGCCCAAAATCAAAGAGGAATAGGAAATATTATATATATAAATTATAAGGGCTTTGTACATTTACTTGAGGCACCAAAAGTTATCAAAGGCAAAAGTTTCTGCCTAACCACGCTACAAAGCAGGAAACGAAGAAATTAAATTTCTCGTTCAGCGAAGAAAAAGTTTAAAGATTTTAATTGAAAATTTCTTCCGGGCTTAAGATAAATTTGTTCCTACATCTTTATTATAAATTTTAGTCAAGTTAATTTGATTTGGGTATTGAAATTTAGTTACTAAAGACAAGAGTTTTGGGTAATAAGGTTTATTTTGGATACAAAGTTTGAGAAATAGAAGGATATCATGAAACCTTGAGGGTTGGGTAGTCTAATTTTATCATGAGTTAGTCTAAAATAAAAGAATTAACTCAAGAATGGATATGATGTGATTATAGGTTTGATCCAAGAAAGCGATACGAACCATTCGAGGTGACAAATTGGTATTTCGACAAGAGTACTGTGAGTAGTAATCTTACCACAATTTATATTTCGTAAATTGCATATTTATACCATGTTTTGATGAAAACAAGAGTTATTGAATGCTTTGAAAATTTGCACGTGGGACAAGTTCTTTACTTAATATGATATTGATATGGTTATTTGAGATATGATATTACTATTGTGAATATTCTTAACTTTCATAAGGAATAAGTATTTTGGATATATGTTTTATTCAAGTTTATATGTAATATTATTGATATGAATTTTAAAGTTATATTCTATTCTGAAAGATGTTTTCATACTAATATCCTATTATTTTCGAAGAATTTATGAATGGGAGTAGACCTTGATTGAATCCCGTAGCTAACGGCGGGATCGTTAGACCTGGTGCACCTTGTATTTACTAATGAATTTTATAGCCCTCGCTAGTGGGAAGGTGGAACTAGCATACTGTTACTGATATGATATGGGACTCCTTTATGAGGGATCCACTGTTATGGGTTATTCTTAATAAAGAAAATGTCACACTGATTACATGATTCATTCTTGGAAACCTATAATATATGTATATTTGATATGATATGATGTTTTCTGAGTCTATTACTGAACTATTGGTTCACTTGGCTTACATGAAACATTGATATTATTTATTGTTACTGTTTTCTGAAACAGTAACAATACTGTTATGGGTTATTCTTAATAAAGAAAATGTCACACTGATTACATGATTCATTCTTGGAAACCTATAATATATGTATATTTGATATGATATGATGTTTTCTGAGTCTATTACTGAACTATTGGTTCACTTGGCTTACATGAAACATTGATATTATTTATTGTTACTGTTTTCTGAAAGAGCTTTTATTCATGATGTTTTCTAACTTGTCCCCATTAAAACGGTTGTGGTTAAGTGTTATTACTCACTGAGTTAGCGTCTCACTCCTCGCTATTATTTTTCAGAGAACGCAGGTGACGGTGAGGGTTGCGTTGGCTAGAGGATCCGAGTAGCATATTCCTGGTGAGCTCCGCAATTGTTCGTGTGGGCTATAGTTTATTTATTCGTTATGTTTCTTTTTCTTGAAACTCTTAGTTTGCTCCATAGTCATGTTTTTAGAGTTTTGAGTACTCTTTCGTTATTTTGGATTTGTTGAATATTTGATTTTCTCTCATCTTTGGAGATGGTTTTCGTATTGTTAGTTAGTAGTATTGGTGAATTGTCGATGGTCTATGGTGAATTGTGTTGGTGGTTGTGCTGTTGGGTTGTTTTGTTGTTGAATTGAGACAGGGAAAAATTCTTGTTAGGTCCAAAAACAGGGGAAACTCTATTTGATTTTCTATAGAATTCTAATGAGGCTTGCTTTGGAGTCCTAAACTCCTTAGCGCCGGGTCATGATCCTATTTTGGGTCGTGACAAAGTTGGTATTAGAGCCAGGTTTGGTTAATTCTGTGACTATGGGACACACGAAAGTAGTAGAATCTCAATTATGGTTATGTTTCCGGCCATTTCTATAATCGTGATTCTGCGAGAGCGTGATAGGATGTGTTCGCATTTCTTTCTTATTCTTCCTTACGTGTGTGACAAATAGAATTCACTAGATGAATTTAGCATTACTGGTCTTTCTGTTACATGTATTGAACTCGATCTTACACTAACAAGTATAATCCAAAGGTTCCGAAGGCATCAAGGTCCACTTTGGTAAACACTAGTCGCATCCAATTAAAAGGAACAAACAAGTGTAGCTGAAAAATTCCAAGAAAGTGGTTGTTATGCCACTACAAAGGATTTCCTTATACTTATGTGACATGTAATATATATACTTCCTCGAAAGTATGCTTCTCTGCCACCATAGTAGCAACATCAGAGTGTTACTGTTAAGACACTTACCTTTTCATAATGAACCAGAGAGACTAATGGACACAAGAGGAGACTTTGGCCACAAGATAGGGCCAAGAACCGCTTTAGACACCTACAAAAACTTGAATTTGTCTAGAAATGATGTATTCTTGACGGTACTAATAAATTGATAGCATCAAGTTAATCTATTTTGCTAGTTCAAGGTTCTCAGATGTTTGATAAAATATTTCAGAGTTTTCAAGTTGTTGGATGTTTTAGTGAGAGATCCGTGGAGCTAACTTACATACTGGAGGATATGATCAGATACTTGATATGATATCACATTATAAGGAATTTCAACCTGAGCAATAGCGCTGACTTGAGACGGTTTGTAAGCTACTTATGCATTGGCTCTTTCTTGATAGTTGAAATTGTGTAACTGGATTGGGGAGTTTCAGAAATTGTGCAACTGGTGGATTAAAGCGAGGGTTGGCCCCAAATTTTTGACAGTCTAGATATGCTTTCTTCTTATTTTTTTATGAAGTATTTTAGGTTTGCTGGAGGGTTCGTTAGCCCCTTGAATATCTCCATATATGAAGACTTTTAAGCTACTTGAGGTGGTTAATATTTTTTTAGGATTGGAACTATGTAACGTGAGAACTGGGCAATCAAGTATTAATCCAAGAGGGCAAAACTTTCTATGGAACTTTGGTGCAAGTTGAAGAGTTGGAAATTATGAACACTAAGTCACTGGGCAATACTTTATTGGCTGTTACTTCCGTGAAACTTTTTACCTGACATGTATATAATGCTTGTTGGACTCAAGTTGAGGGAAGTGACCTCATGTTGTATCTATATGATTAATTTGGACATGATGTAGGATTTGGATGAGTTATCTGCTTGCTAAAGTACTTTCAGTTGTTTGGAGAAAATAGATGTTTGAAATAACCAATGATTCCATTTTCTTTTAAAGAGGGAAAAGCAAAAGGGTGTTACAGAGGTGGGCCATGTTATATCTTTTTATAATGACGACTTAGCGACTCAGGAAGAAAAAAAAATGTTATGCTTCCCTATCTATGGTAAAAGAAATGGTACACTCTACTGGAAAGGTGCTATTAATGAGCAGATTAGATGATGTATTTCTTATGGATTTTTCATGATTATCACTTATATAAGAAGTATATTTGGTAATAATTTGACACCTGATCCCTGGCCTCTGGCCTATATTGATACCTCTCTATCGTATGACACCTATAAAATGGAAAGAAATAAGGAAACAATTGGTGGACCATTGAACAAGGTAATAATATGTATTAAGTTGCCATGGCTTCATAATGACGTGTTAGGTCACTTGCAGGTAGTTTTTTTTTTTTTTAAATGATCTTTAGTATGGTTATCATCAACTTAAAATCGGAGAGTAGAATATTCCAAAAGAAAAAGGGAGAAAAGTCTTCAGGACTCAATACATGTATCATAAGTTTCTTGTGATCTTTTAAAATGGCCAATGCTTCAATTACACTCATGGATTTAGCAAGTAGGATGTGCAAGACATTTCTTGATATATTGGTGCCAATGTTGTTCATTATATTCCGATTTATTCAGGAAGAAAATGAGGGTTACGTTGAGACAATGTTTTAGTCTTTTAGACATTACAAGAACATCAACTTTAGGTCAATTTCTTCAAGTGTGAGTTTGGATAGACTCAAATCTGTTTCTTGGCTGCAAATGTACCTAGGTGTCTATCATAGTGGATCCTAAGGAGATGTAAGCAATTCTTAGATGACCAAAATCCACTAATTCTATACAATGCACAACTTCTTGGACCTTACCATCTTATATAAGATTGTTTTTTTTTCTGGAAGGACTTATCTAGATAACTATCGTAACTGACAAGTTAAATGAAAGAAATTTTACAAAGTCTTATGGGTGGAGGAATGTGAAGAGACCCTTAAGAAGTTCAAGACATAAGTGACCACACATCGATGCTAGCCTGACTATATGGTTATAGAGGATTCACGGTATTCTATAGTGCTTCATGGATGTGGTTAGGATGTGCTCTCATATAGGGTAATCATGTGATATTTTATGCCTCAAGATCATTGAAAAGGCATAAAAGAACGATGCTATTCATGACTTAAAGATGGTCTCATTGGTATCTACTCTAAAGATTTTGAGACGCTACTTCTAGGGTGAAACTTGCGAGATTGTTGGAGGCACAAATTTATTTTATTTTATCTTTAAGATCAATAAAATGAGAGGGCTGTGGTTATAGAACATGGAATTCGATGAAAGCAGTGTCTGAATTACATTTTCTAGTAGAGACCTAAGTTTTTAGCAACGCCGATGGATGAAATTACTTAAATATAATGATTTTATTATGTTTCATTATTCTGGAAAGGTCAATATTGTGCTTATTCTTTAAGCAGGAAATCTAGGAGCTTTCTGTCATATATGACTTCTGTGAAGAGGCTTTTGGCTAAATATATGCATAAACCAGAAGGTTCATGCACCAATTGGAGTGGGTAATTCAAGGACATTGTATTCAAGCAAGTCTTCATCAGTAGAAAACATATAAGCCACTCAATATGATGATGATATATTGACTTATGGTCCTAGCTGGTAAAAGAAAGGATATGGCTATTGATAGTAATGGTGTGCTCTGATTAAGTGGCCAGTTATGTGTAATAGATATAGATAGAGACAATCTATTTTTGAGGAGTTCTTTAACTTAGATACTTTATGCATCCTGGACCCACTATTATGTATTGTGATTTAATGAAGTCTTAATTGAAAACAAAAAGAATGATGATGTTGTTACTTTGTTTCTAGAATTGGGAACACAAGTATATGTTAGTATTGTCATTTCACCTCAAACAGACAATTAGAGCACCCACACAGGTATCTTGGAAGACATGTTAAGAGCTTCCATTCTTCTTTTTGAAGGTAGTTGGGATACTTACTTGCCATTAGCTGAATTTGCTTACAATAATAATTTTTAGTCAAGTATTCAAATGGATCCATATGAAACCTTGTATGGTGGTGATATCGTTCTCCTATCGACTGTTTTAAAGTTGGAAAGACTAAAGTTTTAGGACCAGACTGGGTATAGAAAGCTATTGGACAGGGTCTAATTGATTAGACAGAGGTTGCTCACAGCTCAAGTTGACAGAATTCTTTGGCAGATAAGAGGAGAAGAAATCTAGTGTTCCCAATTGGGGGCAAGGTATTCCTACGAGTCTCCCAGTTGACAGAATTCTTTGGCAGATAAGAGGAGAAGAAATCTAGTGTTCCCAATTGGGGGCAAGGTACTCCTACGAGTCTCCCATATGAAGGGTGTGATGAGATTCGAGAAAAAAGGTAAATTAATTCTGAGATATATAAGACCATATGAGATATTTGATTGAGTTTGAGGTGTGGCTTATCATTGAGCACTTCCTCCTGAGATGTCCTTCATTCATCCAGTGTTTCATGTCTCTATGCTAAGAAAGTGTATATCAGATTGATCTAGTGTGCTTGAAGCATTGACCTTGCAACTTGATGAGTACTTAACCTATGAGGAGGGACCAGTGGCTATCATTGATCGACAAGTAAGAAAGTTACGATCAAAAGAGTTTGTGTCCGTGAAAGTCTTATAGAAGAACCATACCATTGAAAAAGCTACGTGAGAGTCAGAAAAGGATATGAGACTCAAGTACCCTCACTTGTTTCAATCTTCAGGTATGCATTTACTCTAAATTCGGGGACCGAATTTCTTAAGGTGGGGAGAATGTAATACCCCAAATTATAATTAGTGAGTAATTATTATTGTATAAGGAAAGGAAAAAAAGAATTTGGGGTATTGGGCTAAAGCCAATTTAAAAAGGAAAAGTAGAAAAGGCGTGCCTTTCAGCCCAAAATCAAAGTGGAATAGGAAATATTATATATATAAATTATAAGGGCTTTGCACATTTAACTGATGCACCAAAAGTTATCAAAGGCAAAAGTTTCTGCCTAGCCACGCTACAAAGCAGGAAACGAAGAAATTAAATTTCTCGTTCAGTGAAGAAAAAGTTTAAAGATTTTAATTGAAAATTTCTTCAGGGCTTAAGGTAAATTTGTTCCTACATATTTATTGTAAATTTTAGTCAAGTTTATTTGATTTGGGTATTGAAAGTTAGATACTAAAGACAAGAATTTTGGATAATAAGGTTTATTTTGGATACAAAGTTTGAGAAATAGAAGGATATCATGAAACCTTGAGGGTTGGGTAGTCTAATTTTATCATGAGTTGGTCTAAAATAAGAAAATTAAATCAAGAATTGATATAATGTGACTATAGATTTGATCCAAGAAAGCGATACGAACCATTCGAGGTAACAAATTGGTATTTCGACAAGAGTACTATGAGTAGTAATTTTGCCACAATTTATGTTTCGTAAATTGCATATTTATACCATGTTTTGATGAAAACAAGAGTTATTGAATGCTTTAAAAATTTGCACGTGGGACAAGTTCTTTACTTAATATGATATTGATATGGTTATTTGAGATATGATATTACTATTGTGAATATTCTTCACTTTCACGAGGAATAAGTATTTTTGATATATGTTTTATTCAAGTTTACATGTATTATTACTGATATGAATTTTAAAGTTATATTATATTCTGAAAGATGTTATCATATGAATATCCTATTGTTTTTAAAGAATTTATGAATGAGAGTAGACCTTGATTGAATCCCGTAGCTAACGGCGGGATCGTTATACTTGGTACATCTTGTATTTATTGATGAATGTTATAGCCCTCGCTAGTGGGAAGGTGTAACGCCCTGAATATGGTACCCAGAATGCTACACGGTGCTCATAATCCCGAAGGACCACAAGCTAACCCATGACTGATATTTGTATCTGTAATATCGTAAATGCGGAAACCTGAACTGAAAGGCCATAAGGTTCAATACTGATACATAACTGAAAATATGGTATAACAATACCAAAACAACTGAAATAACTGTCTGAACATGTTGTAGTATAAATGCCTCTAAAACTAAACTGTCTGAATAAGGAGTTGATGAGACAATCCCCCAACTAACCCCATCTGCTAAAATAAACTAAGTACTGAAAGAATAAAATAATCAAATAATAACATCCTCGAATGATGAGGACTCACTGCTGACTCTAACTGCTGAAACTAGAATGCTACTGATACTCTGGAGTGCGTGCTTCTGAACCTATGGTATAAAACACCATAGCGTAAATGCGTTAGTACGATTGAATGTACTGGTATGCAAGGGAGGTAGGATGAATGCAATGGTTCATATGCATGAACAATACTAACTGACTGAATAACATGAACGTGAGAATACATGCATGAATACGTAACTGTATCTGAGATTGTGATAACACTGACTCATGAATTCTGATAACGTGGATTTACTGATATCTGGGTACTAATACTGGGATACTGAAAGACTAAGTCTATTGAGTACTGAGGAACTGATGTCATATTACTGATAAAGGAATGACTGTTTCTGACAGTTCTGATTATGAAGAACTGGTTTGATTGACTGCATCTGACAGTCCTGAAATCTGAATACTGGTAACATAAATTTTGTATAATTAATATACTATTAACTGGGTGACTGTGCCTGACAGTACTGATTCTGATGGAACTAGCTGAGTTTTGTACTGAGCTGAGCGACTGTATCTGAAGTTCTGAAATTGTAGAACTGAAATGAGTTCTATTATAGAGACTGGATCAAAAACTGAGATGTGGGAGGTAATCATCTAATCGACATGCCCCAAAACTAAACTGGTTTAAACTGAACTGAACTGTTACTGATAGTATCTTATAGCTGATTTGAACAGAGTTTACTAAATTTCGTTGACTAGCGGAATACTACAGAGATCGGATAACTGACTGATATTACTGAGTTTTTCTGAGTCATGTAACTGACTGAATTCTAATGATCATGGCTTGAATGAGAGTATCATGAAAACTAACACTGGCTCTAGGCACATAGCTAAATTGCCGGGTACAAGTACCCCAGGACTCGATAGCATGAAACTGACAAGACTTGACACTTCGTGAACGCATAACCAATATCAACAATTCATAATACAATAAGTAGGGGATTTCATGAAACACATGATTGTCATAATGTTGTA
Source organism: Capsicum pubescens (assembly GCA_030864215.1). Taxonomy (NCBI): domain Eukaryota; kingdom Viridiplantae; phylum Streptophyta; class Magnoliopsida; order Solanales; family Solanaceae; genus Capsicum; species Capsicum pubescens. The sequence continues at coordinate 34,269,869 of CM061541.1, forward strand.
CATGGATGGAATTGCATATAGACATGTCATACTTTCCATCAAATACTCATAATGCACACAATATCATGGAGGTCAGTCTTGGTCATAAGGATAAAGCATGCATTTATTATTTGAGTCACAATTGAGCTATAATACCTAATTTCTATCCTCTTAGCCATTTTGTCAAACACCCTACATGCACAACTTAGGGCATAGGTGAAATCATCAAATTACACATCATAAACAACTCAATTCATGAATTTCTTCTTGCATGCTAACGTTGTTTCATGAAAACACATAAGGATTCCAACTTGGGAATCATACAATAAGATAAATATGGTTACAAACAACCCACAACATAAATATCATGTTTTATAATTTGAAAGAGGGTTCTTGGACTTCATGGATGAGAGGAATCCATAAATCAACACTTGATATACCTTAGTTCCTAATTTTACAAAGATTGACGGAGAGATTCTTGAATTTGAGTATTGAATTTGAATCCTTAATTGAAAACCCTAGCTTGTTCTTGAGAGAAACTTTATATTTTGGGTGAAATATGGCTGAATCACGTGTTATTTGGTTTATCTAAGGATAGGAAATTAACCTTTTTGCCCTTAAAAATGCGGACATTTAATGACTAAAAAATGGGTGCCGACGCTACAAGCGACGCAACGCGTTGATGGCTGCGACGCAATACTCGACGCGTCGCGCCATGGTCGCGTCGAGCCTCAGAAGTTTTAGCTCTGGCAGCCTACACAAATGTTGACCAACGCGATTGGCGATGCGGCTCCGAACATGATCTAAACGTGTTTCAAAAAATCCAAAACGTAATCGGAAACACCCATTGACCTTCCTGATCATGAACTAATAAAAATACGGACCATTAAAGGATGTTAAGATGGCGAAATGATATTTCTAACTTTCAAAGGTCAATAATAGGCTAAGTCTGGGAACCTAGCTAGAATTTTCTAAGTCTGAGACCCCTTGACAAGCTTAAAGGACTGAATTAAGGTTTAGGATTTTACAGGGTCTTACAATATCTCCCCCTTGAGAACATTCGTCCTCGAATGAGACTGACTGAGAGGGAAGAAAAGATAAACTGACGTACATACTAAACATGAACAACTGGAACATGATTCCATGGCTGACATGACTGATAAACTGAATGTATCATACTGAACATGCATATCTGATGCATGGTTAACTGGTTCATGAATGCATGACTGAATATGTAATGGTAATTGATACCAAGTTTATCATGGAAATCTGAGCATGAAACTAGATAAGTTCAAGGGAGATTGTAGCCTTAAATTAAAAATGCTAATAAGCCTGAAATTAATTACTAGATATGCACGAGCGGAAACACGTGAACATAACTGAGTCTGGAACGTGATACATGAGCTGGATATCGTGATCTGAACTAGGAACCTTGAATATGCGGCTTATGGCTGAGGTCGGAGTTTGAGGGTCAACTTATAAGTACCCCCGTACTCCAAACTGGATTCATTACGAGAAGAGATAATGGCATGTTTTATATCATGAGAGTTTGAGGAATTATCATGTATCTCCCCCTTGGGACACTAGGTCCCTCGAAGAATACTGATTTTGCTGAGATACTAAGGAAATCTAGGGCGATGCACAAGGCACCTACGAACAATCGCGACTGGATATCTGGGATCTGAAGCTAAGACAAAGTGATTAGACCTTACGCACTGCAACTGAGACTACTAAAAAGATTTACGTGGGTGCTGAGCACGAATGCATAAATATATACTAACTTTATCTGATTAACTGAATAACTTATATCTAAATATTGGGTGTGTAAGACTGAACTGTACTTAGTCTGAATAGCTGGACTGAGACTATAGGGTATTATACATAGGAGGTAATGACTGACTGGGTAACATGAGGTAATTGAGCATGAGTGAGGGAAAACTATATTACCTTAGGAATGCAAGACCAGGCATCTAATCATGATTTAGAAACATTCTGTAAGTTGAGGTACTGTAATACTAATAACTGAGTAACTGATGGCCATATGCTATGGTCGGGTAATCTTGAAATTGGACTGAGTTTCTGGTCTGACTACTGGACTAGGACTGGGACTGAGATTATAGCTAAGATGGTTATTGAGACTGTAACCATAACTAAGACTGTAATTGAGACGAAATGCTGGTTTTCTATAACTGAGGGTTAGACTGGTACAGGAGTACTAAATTCTGATGTCTAACTAACTGATAGCTAAAAGCCATGGTTCTGTAGGACTATCTGAGTCCTTTACTGAATATTGATTACTAAACTGACACTGTAACTGAGGCCTGCGGGATGGAATACTAACACTATAGATTCACCGAGAAATATAAACTGAGGGTATATGTGGCATAATCTGAGTTTGACTGAACACTAGGAGTGAAGTCATGAATCGTGTGGGCTAATCATACTGTAAAGTATGACATGAGTGCATGAGTCATGAGCTACACAAATTGGGTTTGGAACTTCTGAATTCGTGGAACATGATCCGCAATATTGGATGAACTTGGACTCCTCATACGAGGAACTTGAAACACACACTATTCTATGAAAAGTGCATAGATATAAGCTGTATTTGTGGGACTGAAATGGAAAGCATACGTAAGTATCATGATGGTTGAAGTACAAAACTTTGCACTGAGATAGGAATGGGTCGGGAATCATCTTACCTTATGGATTTCCTACACATACTGGTATTACTACTGAAACCTGAAGGCCCGACTTTCAGAGATTTCATAACCGGACAGTTCATGTATACTTGTCGGACTGTGTTAGACAGACTTACTGGGGTAGGGATTGGAAAAAGGTCCTATTAACATTTGGTCTGACCTTAAGGTTGACTGTTATGCAAAGAGTTACAAAAGAAAAAAGGAAGCTCCTGAATCTGAAGAAATATGAACATGTAAATGAGGGATCTGTAACATACCAGTGGCTGCACCAGGAGGACTTTCTTGATCCTGTCGGGACTGAAGTGCATAGAGTCTGTTTGGGCGTTTCCCACTGATAGCACTGGAATTGGCACCCTGCTGATTCGGGGGACCTAATTGAGTTGAAGGACGACCATGCTTACTTCTAGGGCCAGACCTAAGACAATCTCGGACCTTGTGACCTGTCTCTCCACATCCAAAACACACATCACTACCGACTCTACATATACCCTTATGATGCTTACCACACTCTTCATAAAGTGGATGAGTAAAAACCCTGCTCTCATTACCCTGGGCCTTGGAGCCTGGTGCCCCATCTTTACGGTCATTTCTGAACTTTGGTGCTGGTGCACTAGCTGATGATGGAACTGGGGCTGAAAACTTCTGTCTATGCTGAGAACGGTTACCACCCTGCGACCCTGGCTGAGAAAAACTATAACTACCAGTTCTGGCCCTCTTATTGTCCCTCTCCTTCTTCTTAAGTTTCTGCTCCTTAATCTGTTGAGCATGGACCATAAGACTAGATATGTCCATCTCCTTAATCAATGTCCTGCACTCCTTAACCACTCTACCTGATATCTCAGACAAGAACTTATTCACTCTAGATCTATGTCTGCTACTACATGAGGAGCGTATCTGGTTAACTGAGTAAACTTGAGGGAGTATTCTTTTATGCTCATGCTACCTTGTCTGAGGTTGATGAACTCTAACACTTTGGCTTCTTTCTGCTCTAGGGGAAAAAATCTACCTAAGAAAGCCGTAGCAAACTGTAACGACCTGATTTGCTGAACCGAAATGCTACACGGTGCTTATGACTTCGAAGGACCACAATCTAACACATGACTGATATATGTACATGTATACTACATAAGATAACATAATAATGCGGAAACATGCACTGAAAGGCCAAAAGGTTTGATCATGAACATAACTGAATAATGTAACATTTGTGTGGGGTAATAGAATGCCCAAAACAAAACTGAAGTCTCAAACATGATAGTCTGTATCTAGTCTGCATCTCATCTGGAAGCCTCTACTGTCTGAAGAATCTGAATAAGGAGTTGATGGGACATGTCCCCAACTAACTCCAACTAATAGCTAATTAATGAGATAATAGAAAATCATTATGTCCTCGAAGGATGAGGACTCACTTCTACTCTGACTGCTAAATCTGGAATCTACTGCTGATCTGGAACTCGTGTCTCTGAACCTATGTTGTAACATAAAAAGAAAGCACCATAGCGCGAATACGTCAGTACATATGTACCGAGTATACATGTGAGGTAGGCTATATGCAAGGGTTTACATGCATGAATAATGCTAACTGACTGTCTAACATGAACGTGAGAATACATGCATAAATACATAACTATAACTGACAATGTGATTTCATGATTTCTAAGTCTGTATACTGATAATGTGACATGCTAGTAACTGATATGACTGATAACATAAAGGACTATATCTGAATAATGTTGATAACATGGGCGACTGTATCTGATTATAACTGATAATGTCGGTGACTGTAGCTGACAGTCCTGAATCTGATGAAACTATCTGAGTTCCGTACTGTATCTGAGTTGACTGTGTCTGACAGTCCTGAAATCTGAAGAACTATCTGAGTTCTATTACTGAGACTGATTGACTGTATCTGACAGTCCTAATTCTGTAACATGAAATTGTGGGAAGTATTATCTAACCGACATGCCCCAAAGGTGCTATGATAGCTGAGCTGGGGTCCAATTTATGCCCTGATTGGAAGGGTGTCAATACCGCACCACTGGTAAGGACAACATGTGAGTAACCCTCATATAACAGGTAACTCTAGCGAGAGCGGTGGGAACCCTCACATAACAGGTTAAGCCACCTCATCTACCCTCATATATCAGGCTACGATGTCTCAACCTATGCTGGATACTACGTAGTTCTGGAACCCAAGGATTACTTTTAGGAATCACACCCTCGTATAACAGGTGAGTCCCCATCCTTGGGTTCACTCGGTGCTAATTCCTACTCCCATCTGAATGGATAATGAATATGATTTACTGAACTGAACTGAGCGGACCGAGTTACTGAATTTCCATGGCTGACGGAATACTACTGATATCTGACAACTGACTGAGTCATGAGATCATGTAGATTTTTCCTGAGTCATAAGACTATCTGAAGTCTAAGAGTTCATAGCTTGACTGAGAGTATCGTGAAAACATGACATGGATCTAGGCACACAACTAATATTTCGGGTACAAGTACTCCCAGGACTCGATGGAAGGAAACTGATATGGCTTGATATTCTTGAATACATGATAATCACCACAATACGTTTATTGAAGCATTTTATCAAACGTCTAATAGGCATAAGCTTGTACATTTATGGGGATTTTCATGATATCATGCTAGTTAGGCAAATTTCCTTCATCTAGGCATTTTATCAAACATATGGCAGACATAGTACATGTAAACACATTATACAACAATTAAACATCATGCTTCAATTCCAATTCCATCATACAAGGTTTTAGTCGTGAGATTTCATAAATCTTTATCTATACTAATCAACCCACATGGAATTTATTATCAAATCATGGAATAGAAATTAATTCCTCATTTATCAACATGAAAGAGAACATACAAAGCATGAAAACATGAAGAAAATTCATAACTTGTAGTTAAAAAGGATTCTTGGACTTCATGGACGAAAAGAGTCCATGAATGAACACTATGCATACCTTAGATCATTATTTCGTAAAGATTGATGGTGAAACCTTCCTGAATTTGAATCCCCAATAGAAACCCTAGTTTGTTCTTGAGATAAACTTGAGAGAAACTAATATGTTTTGGGTGAAAAGTGGCTGAATCACGTGTTAAAGGGATTATGTAGGGGTAGGAAGTTGACCCTTTTAACCCTGGACACATCATTAAATTTTCAGTAAAATTTCCCGAGTTGGGCCCTTGGCGCGATGCATCGTTATCGCACCGTGTCACTGGAAATTGACAATTGGAAAACTGTACGGTGGCGCGACGTGGAGCTATCGCATTGCCACCTTGTCTACGACATGGAAGTTTGGCGCGACGCACCAGTATCGCGAAGCAACACTGAAATTTGACAATTGCCATTTGAGCTATCTCCGCGACGCGCTGAAGGCTCAGGTCAAACACTGTCTCATTAAAAAGGCTCTAACTCTTCGTCCAGGTGTCAGATTTGGGCGAATTATATATCGATGGAAAGCTTATTCAATTTCCCACGTGATAGAAAGTGAAAATTATGGAAATAACACGTGTATAAGAATGAATTCTTATTTTAAAGCAAGTTCTAACATCCTTGAGATGATTTCCAAGCTAAGAAAAAGCACGAGTATTACACAAACTCTTCCTATTCTATGGGCTCTGCATATGCACCCCTGTCTACCTTTCACTGCTTAAACCACGTATGGGCTACATCTTATAGTTGATAGGCGGCTAACTCTGTACTCTCACTCGAAGTCACTCCCATAATATCTGTGACTTTTTGAACCTGGTCGAGGAACTCCTGTGGATCCTCTTTAGACTTAGAATCAGAAAATAGGAGAGGATTTATTCGGGTGAAGTCCCGAATCCTGGCTGCAGCAGAATTGACCATTAGGTTGGTCGGAACAACAGTTGGCCGATCATTCTGAGCTATGACTGAATAGGCTAGAGTAGTGAATGCAGTTCTAAATTCTGCATGAGAGACGTGCTCATCCATAGGATCTGCTTGGATGGGCTGAGGTGCTGACTGATTCCCTGTTCCTCTTTCGTTAGCCCTTTTGGGCGGCATGTTCTGTAAATGGAAGAGAAGAAGGGATTAAACTGAGAGTTTGACTGGAGCTCATGCTCACTCACACGACATGAATACTGAAAGAAGGGAAACTGTTCCTAAAACATCTCATAGCCTCCTGCACATAAGTGTGGTGCACAACACACCCATGTACAAGACTCTACTAGATGTGGCTTTTCAGACTTCCTAGGATGTTGTTAAACCTTAGGCTCTGATACAAAGTTTGTAACACCCCGAATCTGGTACCTGGAATGCTACACGGTGCTCATAATCCCAAAGGACCATAAGCTAACCCATGACTGATATCTGTAACTAAGCCCTGAATAATAATGGTAATATCGTAAATGTGGAAACATGAACTGAAAGGCCATAAGGTTTAATATTGATACATAACTGAAAATATGGTATAACAATACCAAAACAACTGAAATAACTGTCTGAACATGCTGTAGTTTGAAAGCCTCTAACACTGAACTGTCTGAATAAGGAGTTGATGAGACAATCCCCCAACTAACCTCATCTGCTAAAATAAACTAAGTACTAAAAGAATAAAATAATCAAATAATAACATCCTCGAATGATGAGGACTCACTGCTGACTCTAACTGCTGAAACTAGAATGCTACTGATACTCTGGAGCGCGTGCTTCTGAACCTATAGTATAAAACACCATAACGTAAATGCGTTAGTACAATTGAATGTACTGGTATGCAAGTGAGGTAGGATGAATGCAATGGTTCATATGCATGAACAATACTAACTGACTGAATAACATGAACGTGAGAATACATGCATGAATACGTAACTGTATCTGAGATTGTGATAACACCGACTCATGAATTCTGATAACGTGGATTTACTGATATCTGGGTATTAATACTGGGATACTGAAAGACTAAGTCTATTGAGTACTGAGGAACTGATGTCATATTACTGATAAAAGAATGACTATTTCTGACAGTTCTGATTATGAAGAACTGGTTTGATTGACGGCATCTGACAGTCCTGAAATCTGAATACTGGTAACATGAATTTCGTATAATTAATATACTATTAATTGGGTGACTGTGTCTGACATTCCTGATTCTGATGGAACTAGCTGAGTTCTGTGCTGAGCTGAGCGACTGTATCTGACAGTCCTGAAACTGTAGAACTGAACTGAGTTTTATTACTGAGACTGGATTCAAAACTGAGATGTGGGAGGTAATCATCTAACTGACATGCCTTAAAACTGAACTGGTTTAAATTGAACTAAACTGTTACTGATAGTATCTTTTAGCTGATTTAAACAGAGTTTACTAAATTCCATTGACTGAGGGAATACTACTGAGATCAGATAACTGACTGAGATTACTGAGTTTTCCTGAGTCATGTAACTAACTGAATTCTAATGATCATGGTTTGAATGGGAGTATCGTGAAAACTGACACTGGCTCTAGGCACACAACTAAATTATCGGGTACAAGTACCCCAGGACTCGATAGCATGAAACTGACAAGACTTGACACTTTGTGAACGCATAACCAATAACAATAATTCATAATACAATAATTTGGGGATTTCATGAAACACATGGTTGCCATAATGCTGTACATGGATGGAATTGCATATAGACATGTCATACTTTCATCAACCTAATCTCATGAACATTCCATCAAATACTCATAATGCACACAATATCATGGAAGTCAGTCTTGGTCATAAGGGTAAAGCATGCATTTATTATTTGAGTCACAATTGAGCTATAATACCCAATTTCTATCCTCCTAGCCATTTTGTCAAACACCCTACATTCATAACTTAGGGCATAGGTGAAATCATCAAATTACACATCATAAACAACTCAATTTATGGATTTCATCTTGCATGCTAACGTAGTTTCATGAAAACACATAAAGATTCCAACTTGGGAATCATACAAGAAGATAAACATGGTTACAAATAACCCACAACATAAATATCATGTTTTATAATTTAAAAGAGGGTTCTTAGACATCATGGATGAAAGGAATCCATAAATCAACACTTGACATACCTTAGTTCCTGATTTTACAAAGATTGATGGAGAGATTCTTGAATTTGAGTATTGAATTTGAATCCTTAATTGAAAACCCTAACTTGTTCTTGAGAGAAACTTGAGAGAAACTCTATATTTTGGGTGAAATATGGCTGAATCACGTGTTATTGGGTTTATCTAAGGATGAGAAATTGACCCTTTTTCCCTTAAAAATGCAGACATTTAATGACTAAAAATTGGGTGCCGATGCTACAAGCGACGCGACGCGTTAATGGCTTCAATGCAATACTCGATGCGTCCCACCATGATCGCGTCGAGCCTTAAAAGTTTTGGCTCTGGCAGCCTACACAAATGTTGACCAACACGATTGGCGACGTGGCACGCCATAATCGCGTTGGTCCACTGTTTTGGGACTCCGGACATGATCTAAACGTGTTTCGAAAAATCTGAAACTTGTCCGGGAACACTTATTGACCTTCCTGATCATGAACTAATAAAAATACGGACCATTAAAGGACGTTAAGGTGGAAAAATGAGATTTGCAACTTTCGAAGGACAATAATAAGCTAAGTCTGGGAACCTTGCTAGAATTTTCTAAGTCTAGGACCCCTTGACAAGTTTAAAGGACTGAATTAAGCTTTAGGATTTTACGGGGTCTTACAGAAGGTAGAACTAGCATACTATTACTGATATGATATGGGACTCCTTTATGAGGGATCCACTGTTATGGGTTATTCTTAATAAAGAAGAATGTCACACTGATTACATGATTCATTCTTTCTTGGGAACCTTCCATATATGTATATTTGATATGATATGATGCTTTTTGAGTTTATTACTGAACTATTGGTTCACTTGGCTTACATGAAACATTGATATTGTTTATTGTTACTATTTTCTGAAAGAGCTTTTATTCATGATGTTTTCTAACTTGTCCCTATTAAAATGGTTGTGGTTAAGTGTTATTACTCACTGAGCTAGCATCTCATTCCTTGCTATTATTTTTCAGAAAACATAGGTGACGGTGAGGGTCACGTTGGCTAGAGGATCCGAGTAGCATATTCCTGGTGAGCCCCGCAATTATTCGCGTGGGCTATTGTTTATTTATTCGTTATGTTTCTTTTTATTGAAACTCTTAGTTTGCTCCATAGTCATGTCTTTATAGTTTTGAGTACTCTTTTGTTATTTTGGATTTGTGGAATATTAGATTTTCTCTTATCTTTGGAGATGGCTTTCGTATTGTTAGTTAGTATTATTGGTGAATCGTCGATGGTCTATGGTGAATTGTGTTGGTGTTTGTGTGGTGGTTGTGCTGTTAGGTTGTTTTGTTATTGAATTGAGATAGGGAAAAATTCTTGTTAGGCCCAAAAACAGGGGAAACTCTGTTCAATTTTCTATAGAATTCTGATGAGGCTTGCTTTGGAGTCCTAAACTCCTTATCACCGGTCATGATCCTATTTTGGGTTGTGACACTACATGCCGTTGATCAAGTTCCCCTACAATAATAGTTACTATTCTAGTATTCAGATGGCCCCGTTCGAGGCTCTGTATGGGTGGAGATGTAGATCACCAATTGGTTGGTTTGAAGTTGGTGAGGCCGCTTTGATTGGGCCAGATATGGTGTTTAAAGCCATGGAAAAAGTTTAGTTGATTCGAGAGAGATTGAAAGCAGCTCAGACTCGTCAGAACTCTTATGCAGACGTAAGAAAGAGAGATCTTGAGTTTGAAGTAGATGATCTTGTTTATTTGAAGATTTCACCCATGAAGGGGGTGAAGAGATTTGGCAAAAAGGGGAAGCTTAGTCCCCGATATGTGGGTCCCTACAGGATTTTGAGTCATGTGGGGAAGGTAGCATATGAGCTTGAGCTACCTGCACACTTATCAGCAGTTCATCCAGTGTTCCATGTATCCGTATTGAAGAAGTACATGGATGATTCAGCTGTTGTAGTCCCTCTAGAAAGCATAAATATTCAGAATAGCCTTTCATAAGAAGAAGTTCCTGTAGAGATTCTTGATCATCAGACCCATAGACTAAAGAACAAAGAAGTTACCTTGGTCAAAGTTCTGTGGCAAAATCAGTCTGTTGAGGGTGCTACTTGGAAAATAGAAGCAGACATGCATACCAAGTATCCTCACCTTTTATCCACGAACTCAGATTCAGCTTAAGGTAACAGTCCTCCTTAATTCAGTTCTTTTTCCAGTCTTAGATTCAGCTATAGAGTTATCTTCATGAAAATTCATACATTCATAGATTAGTTCAGTCGCTCAATATGAGTTAGATTAGATTCAGTCATGCAGTTTGTTTCAGTTTTGCATGCTAGTATATAGCCTCAGTCCCTCAGTATCCTCAGTTTAATTAGTCTCATTTGAGGATGAATGTGCCCAAGGGGGAGATATTGTAATACCCCGTACTTTACTTAGCTCAGTTTAGCTCCTAGAATGTAAAGGGATAACTTTAAAAATGAATAACTCCTGATACATATAGAATTTTCCAGCTCTAGACCCACCAAATTGTAGATAATTGAATTAGCTTCCCAACGATATCAATTTTACCTTAATCCATACTCGGTTGAGAAGTTATGGCAATTTTAGTGAAAATAGAAGGGCATCGCGATAAGCACCGCATCGCGGTGAGGTGCTGATATGGGAAAAATGGCCATCTTATCTTTTGATGACATCTTTGGAGGCTAACACATAGAGGTTCAAGACTTGGTCACCTCGAGGATATGATAACATGCAGGAGGACCCATTTTGAGCCTACCATTGAGCATACCATACATCAAGGCCATGAGTGAAAGATTTCTTGGAGCATTGAAGACTTGAGGACTCACAGCTTTGGACATTTAATGGCTCACAGTTTTGGAGTCATCTTCATTGGGGAAGTTTTGGTCACTTCACTTTGCCCAAACTGCACTCCATGGCCGCCCCAATCATTAAGGATAGTGTAGTCATTTTGTCTTCTTTTGTAATATACTATAAATAGGGCATTTTAGGTCTTCTCTTATTAGTTGTTTAAGGATGAAAATATGAAATATTGAAAATCCTCTCTCTTGAGAGTAGACCACCTTAGTGTAGTTCTTAGTTAGGGCTTAGATTAGCCATTGTAGTTTAGGGATTGGAAAAGCCAATATTGTTCTTTGCTTGGAAATGGTGGATCTTGAGGTGAGTTAATTCCCTTGGCGTTCACCGTAAGAGTGTGGTGTTGTTGTTACATTCATTAGGAGTTTTTGAGTTTAATATACTCTTTAGTTCCTAATCTTTGTAATAATCTATGTCTCACTATCTATCTTTACCTTTCTTGCAATTGTGTTAGTGTTTGTATCTTGTAATCATTTGTTCTTGTTGAATCTGAATTTTGTGTTCATTGTGTTCATCTTGTTCTTGTTGTATTGTTGCTGTTTTGGTGTTAAAACACCTTGTAAACTCGTGATATTTGTGTTGTTGTTGTTGGCTGAAACTAGCTCTCAAAGGGGTCTTCAGGTTGCTCTTAATTTGTGGACTATTTTGTGTAGTTTTTGTGCCTTCTGTGGTCATTCTTGTATCATTTGGTATCAGAGCATGGCTTGATATTGTTCCCACAAGATCAATCTTGGGCTCGTAAACTTGAAAATAAAAAAAAAAGGTGTTAGAAAACTGAAAAATCAAAAAGAAGCAAATCTGTCCATTTTTGTGTCTTGGCCGAAATTGTGTTGTCGTTGTTGTTTTGGCCGATATTTTTGTGTGTTTTGCTTGTGTTAGTTGTTTCTTGTGTTGGTTTTCTTTCTCTCTAACACTCCTTGAGTCTTAATCCAAGTTCTTGAGCTAAGTTTCAAGTTGTGTGGTGGTAATTGTTGGACGACTTGTTGTTGTTGTTCTTGGAGTTCATCTTGTTGTGTTGAAGAAGTAGTTTCAAAGAGTTGTTTGATCTTGAAACAAAAAAAGAAGAGTGAGACTTTTTTTTGTCTTGGAAATATCCTCAAGATATCACCAAAGTGGTAAAAGAACAAAAGACATCCTAAAAGTCTAGTTACTACAAATGAGTAAGACCACTTTTCTAGGTTGTCCAAAAGGGGAAAGGGGACAAGACATCCAAAAAGGTTGTCTTGCCAAATTAGTGCAAGTAGGTGAAAGACTTTTTGAATCATGAAAAGGGATTATAAGACCTTGTTTGCCTATACCTTAGCCTACACTTTTTCTTCCAAATGTGAAAGTAAACAACTAAATTTTTGAAACAAAAAATTTTCAACTTCAACAACATCCCAACGACCAATAGTCGAGTGCCACATCATCATAAGCTCAAGAATTGGAATTCCAAGTTTCTTTTATTTGTTCCATTGGTTTCAACTTTGTTCTCTTATACTAATTGGCAACTAGTAAATACCTACTAAGTTGTAAATTAGTTTTTGAGTACGTTCTTTGTGTTAGCGTTATTTTTGTGCTTTTCTCGTTTTTAACTCGTAGTAACTTCTTTGTTTCAAGTTCATAAGTAAATTTTGTTTTTCTTATGTGTGTCTTGAGTCGATCTAACAAAAATCCATTCCGGTCGCCAAGTAGAATTGACATCCTATTGACTACCGGAGTATAAGCAACTTTTAATATTCGTCACTCCAATTGTGAGAATCACAAAGGTGGGTGTATATGAGTGTTGGTGAGGAGCTTTTACTACTAATCTTGTTTGTTCATTGTGTAGGTACGAAGGTGATTGTAACACCCCATATTCAAGTACGTGTATTGGCGTATTCAAGTACGTGTATTGGTCTTATTTATAAGGAATTAATTTTTTATTTTATTTATACCAGAATTTGCCCGTCGATGGTTCCATGCGAAGGTTATTGAATAAGATTTCCAACGATATAAATATTTCCAAAAACGGATAGGTTTCGGATATAATTGAGCACGTTCGAAACTATAAAACGGTGGCCGGGATATTTGGAAATAGTAAATGTGCAGGAAAATTTCCTACACACAAACTACTGAGGCCAGCAGAATTTTTGGGTCAACTTTGAACGATCATAACTCCCTTAATATAATTAACTGGGAGAGCTGCGACCTATGAAAAGAAATATCTTTGAGTCTTCTTTCCAATGCAATTGGTTTCATCCAAATCCAACGTCTGAGTAAGGAGTTATACTCGTTTTACTTCAGCCTATCAAAACAGATTTTTAGGGTCAACTTCAAACGACCATAACTCCTTGTACAGGACGAACTGGGTGGCCTACTTTATATGAAATGAAATAACTTTGAATTATCCTTCCAAAGATATAATTTCACCTAAATCCGATATCGGAGCAAAGAGTTATGGTCGATCTACTTTAGCTTATCAAAACAGTCCACCAAAGGACAAATTTGACATTATTTAAATTTTAAAGGCATTTTTGTCATTTCCTATTATATTATGGACGGGAATATGTGTATATATATATGTATATGAGTTCAAAAGCTCATTTTCATCATCAATCTTTGAGAAAGAACAAACCCTAGCCAAATTTGACCTTTAAATTACTTTTGATTCAACCGTAGAAATTCCAAAGTAATCCGATAATTGCGTTTGTCATCTCGAGAGCTTCGAACGACACCTATTATTTGTGCAAACAGGATTGCATAGTCAAGAGGTGAATTCTAAGGTATGAATATTGTTTGCCTTTGTTCTTTTCCATATGTATATGTGTGATAGATGATTATATGTATTGGTTGTTATTGAAAGGTGATGGAAATAGGGTTATGGACTATTTTGCATGGTTTGGTTGTATTGAATTGTGGAAGGTGGATATGGTAATTGAGTTATGGAAGGTGGATATGGTGATATACTATTGAATTGATGATTATTTATGTCTATGACTCAATTTGGTTTAATGGATTGGTTGGAAGGATAAATGAATCCAAACTTGATATTGGAGGATGTTGTATGAAGATGCATGACATGTGAATGTAATTGGAGTATAAGAGGGTTAAAGTGACACCCTTTATGGTGTAATTAAGGTTTACTACTTAACCACTAGTTTGGTGAATTCAAATAATTGAATTGTGACGTTTGGTTGTTAATACTAGATTGCTATCTATGTTCATTGTAGATAAGTAATCCGAAAAGACGGGAAGTTCATTTGGGACTAGTATTGAAGGTTGACAGTCAGGTATGTAAATCATACTCTATACCATATCTTTGGCATGAAAGTGAACAATTGTTCTATTAAGAAAGTTTCCAAAGTTATTCAATAACATGTGATCCATAATGGTTTTGTATGATGTCCTACATTACCAATGAACTTGTTTCCACCCTACAAGATGTCAAGACATTCCAATACTTACTTGTTTTCCAAATCTTACATGTTTATTGCACTAATGAATGCCAGAAGATATCTGGTTACTCAAACAAGATCCATGTGCTATTAATGACTCTAGAACGTTTCATTGATATACCAATAAGTTCCTACTTCATTGTTATGGCATTGATGACTCCAAAACACTTCATTGATGTGCCAATGAGTTCTTACTTCATTTTTATTGCATTTATGGTCTATTTATATGTCTCTTATTGATGTATCATTGTTTTAAAGTATCAAAAATGCGATGGTGACCGAAATAACAATCTCAAAGATTAATTGAACTAAGTGATGGAAGTTCTCTCTTATCGGGTGGTATCCCAGGGGCATAATTCTATCATGGGTCGATACCTATTTATGTGTGTATGGGTGGTATCCCAGGGGCATAAGCCTATCATGGGTCGATCCCAGTTGATATGTACTGGAGGAAGCCTAATGGTCACAAGCCTATTGGTCATAGTACAGTACAGTAATGATTACAAAGATGATAAGAACGCAGGCACAGGTACCTCAGCTCACACACCGCACAAGTAGGAGCCAGGATATCCAGCTGTTTTTGGTGAGCTCCAGTTTTCTTCGGGGCTTTCCGTGTCATATCCTTCACTTTTGGTATTGTATAGAAGTTAGTTATATGGCGGGGTGTGTCCCGACCTTAGTTAAACTCTGTGTATTGTCTAGAGGCTTTGTAGACCTAATGTACAGTCAAGGTGGTGTTTTGTTAATAGACGTGATGGCTCCAACGGTCAAGTATTGTATATACATATATATGTGTGCTCGAGCTTATACAGGTGATTATTTCCTTTTATATGCGACATGATGTTGTCCGAATTTTGGGTTGTCATAGAGGTATGCATGGGATGTATAATGTTATGAGGTTGTTCTCCCGGGCCTCCTCGATTACGGGTGCCGGTCCACCCCAATAGGATTTGAGGCGTGACAAAAGTGGTATCAGAGAAGTTTGTCCTAGTGAGTCTACAAAGCCGTGTCTACGTAGAGTCTTATTTATCGGTGTGTCGTGCACCGCATCTATAAATAGGAGGTTATGGACATTTAGGAATTGTCTCTTTTCTTCATGTCTTAGATCGTGCGATAGAGCCTATATTGCCTATGAAGTCATAGTTGACCACTAAATCCGTTTGTTTCTCTTATTATAGTAATGATGCCGGTTACCAGAAGCAAGAATAGCGGTAAGCAAGTAGATGTGGCTGCCGGAGAGGGGACTAGTAAGTGTCCCACTATACCAGCTAATCAAAGTGAGGCTCCAGCTGAGCATGCATCAGAAACTTCTTCCACTCCGGAAGAAATCAGGGGGAGTAGAACTATATCCCTAGAGCCACCTATTAATGTTGCTGATCAAGATCTTAGAAATGCAGTGCAACTTTTGACTCGTATAGTTGCTGAGCAAGCCATTCCTACCACGGGTCCTAGTGGTACAGATAGGGCGGCTAGCCTTCGAACATAGGATTTTCTTAAGATTGATCCTCCCACTTTTACTGGATCAGATCTTAATGAGGACCCACAGGACTTTATTGATCAAATTCAAAGGGCCTTAGATGTTATACATGTAACGGGTAGAGAGACAGTGGAGTTAGCGGCGTATAGATTCAAAAGGGGAGGAGATATATTGGTACGAGGACTGGAAATGATCTAGGGGTATTGATGCACCCCCAACTACTTAGAAAGAGTTCAAAGAGGCATTTCTTGATCATTATCTTCCATTCGAGATTCGTCAGGCCCGTGCAGATCAATTTTTAAATCTTCGTCAGGGGAATATGAGCGTGAGGGAGTACAGTCTTCGATTTAGATCCTTGTCGAGATATGCTCCTAATGTTGTAGCTACTATGGATGACAAAGTATGTGGATAGGCTGGATCCATATCTAGTTAGAGATTGTACTATTGCCGCTTTGAACAAAGATATGGACATAGCAAGGATCCAAGCTTTTGCACAAAAAATGGAAGATCAGAGGCAGATGAGAAGAACACAGGAATTAGAAAGAGGATATTCCAAGAGGGCCAGATCTACAGGGCAGTTCATGGCATCCTAAGGAGGGCTCAGACCACA
The DNA here is from genome assembly GCA_030864215.1 of Capsicum pubescens. Classification (NCBI taxonomy): domain Eukaryota; kingdom Viridiplantae; phylum Streptophyta; class Magnoliopsida; order Solanales; family Solanaceae; genus Capsicum; species Capsicum pubescens. The sequence continues at coordinate 34,286,982 of CM061541.1, forward strand.
GTTTTCTACTAGACCACCTAGGCCATTATCTTCTTATTCTACAGCTAGTGCCCCACCACAGTTCCAAGGGTCCAGAGGAAATCAATTTGGGCACAGAAGTGAGAGTCAGAGTTCACGGACAGTGGGGTACCAAGGGCAAAGGAATATGATCCAATCGAGACCTCCTCGAGAGCCATGCAATAAATGTGGAAGGTATCATTTGGGCACATGTCGGTTGGGGACCAATGTTTGCTTTTGGTGCGGTATGTCGGGGCATATGATGAGAGAATGCCCACGAAGGAGCATAGGGGGTATGGCACGACCTACGGGGTCATTTATTGCATCATCATCATCGATACCTTATTCAGGAAGGGGTGCACAACTAATGGGTCGTGTTAGAGGTGATAGAGGAGCCACGAGTTCTATTGGGGCTCAAAATCGTACGTATGCTCTAGCGGATCGACAGAATTTAGAGGCTTCCCCAGATGGGGTTACGGGTACGTTGTCTATCTTTTCATTCGATGTATATGCCTTAATTGATTCCGGTTCTACATTATCTTATGTTACTCCATTGGTTGCTGGAAAGTTCGAAAGAATACCCAAACAGTTAGTTAAGCCATTTGAAGTGTCCACACCGGTTGGGGAATCTATTATAGCTAGAAGGGTTTATCGAAACTGCATAGTAACTGTTTGTGGTCGTGATACGATGTAACACCCCGTATTCAAGTACGTGTATTGGCGTATTCAAGTACCTGTATTGGTCTTATTTATATGGAATTAATTTTTTATTTTATTTATACCGGAATTTGCCCGTCGATGGTTCCATGCGAAGGTTATTGAATAAGCTTTCCAACAATATAAAGATTTCCAAAAATGGATAGGTTTCGGATATAATCGAGCACGTTCGAAACTATAAAGCGGTGGCCGGAATATTTGGGAATAGTAAATGTGTAGGAAAATTTCCTGCACACAAACTACTGAGGCTAGCCGAATTTTTGGGTCAACTTCGAACGATCACAACTGGGAGAGTTGCGACCTATTAAAAGAAAGATCTTTGAGTCTTCTTTCCAATGCAATTGGTTTCATCCAAATCCAACGTCTGAGTAAGGAGTTATACTCGTTTTACTTAAGCCTATCAAAACAGATTTTTAGGGTCAACTTCAAACGACCATAACTCCTTGTACAGGACGAACTGGGTGGCCTACTTTATATGAAATGAAATAACTTTGAATTATCCTTCCAACGATACCAATTTCACCCAAATCTGATATCGGAGCAAAGAGTTATGGTCGATCTACTTTAGCTTATCAAAACAGTCCATCAAAGGACAGATTTGACATTATTTAAATTTTAAAGGCATTTTGGTCATTTCCTATTATATTATGGACGGGAATATGTGTATATATATATGTATATGAGTTCAAAAGCTCATTTTCATCATCAATCATTGAGAAAGAACAAACCCTAGCCAAATTTGACCTTTAAATTACTTTTGATTCAACCGTAGAAATTCCAAAGTAATCCGATAACTGCGTTTGTCATCTCGAGAGCTTCGAACGACACCTATTATTTGTGCAAACAGGATTGCATAGTCAAGAGGTGAATTCTAAGGTATGAATATTGTTTGCCTTTGTTCTTTTCCATATGTATATGTGTGATTGAGGATTATATGTATTGGTTGTTATTGAAAGGTGATGGAAATAGGGTTATGGACTGTTTTGCATGGTTTGGTTGTATTGAATTATGGAAGATGGATATGGTAATTGAGTTATGGAAGGTGGATATAGTGATATACTATTGAATTGATGATTATTTATGTCTATGGCTCAATTTGGTTTAATGGATTGGTTGGAAGGATAAATGAATCCAAACTTGATATTGGAGGATGTTGTATGAAGATGCATGGCTTGTGAATGTATTTGGAGTATAAGAGGGTTAAAGTGACACCCTTTATGGTGTAATTAAGGCTTACTACTTAACCACTAGTTTGGTGAATTCAAATAATTGAATTGTGACGTTTGGTTGTTAATACTAGATTGCTATATATGTTCATTGTAGATAAGTAATCCGAAAAGACGGGAAGTTCATTTGGGACTAGTATTGAAGGTTGACAGTCAAGTATGTAAAGCATACTCTATACCATATCTTTGACATGAAAGTGAACAATTGTTCTATTAAGAAAGTTTCCAAAGTTATTCAATAATATGTGATCTATAATGGTTTTGTATGATGTCCTACGTTACCAATGAACTTATTTCCACCCTACAAGATGTCAAGACATTCCAATACTTACTTGTTTTCCAAATCTTACATGTTTATTGCACTAATGAATGTCAGAAGGTATCCGGTTACTCAAACAAGATCCATGTGCTATTAATGACTCCAAAACGTTTCATTGATATACCAATAAGTTCCTACTTCATTGTTATGACATTGATGACTCCAAAACACTCCATTGATATGTCAATGAGTTCTTACTTTATTTTTATTGCATTGATGGTCTATTTATATGTCTCTTATTGATGTATCATTGTTTCAAAGTATCAAAAATGCGGTGGCGACCGAAATAACAATCTCAAAGATTAATTGAACTAAGTGATGGAAGTTCTCTCTTATCGGGTGGTATCCAAGGGGCATAAGCCTATCATGGGTCGATCCCTATTTATGTGTGTATGGGTGGTATCCCAGGGGAATAAGCCTATCATGGGTCGATCCCAGTTGATATGTACTGGAGGCAACCTAATGGTCAAAGTACAGTACAATAATGATTACAAAGATGATAAGAATGAAGGTAAAGTGATTGAATAAATACAATGTACAGGTTGTCACAAGTTCTAGTAAGTGTGGTCCACTCCTATTACGATTTATTCACTTGTTTCTGATTCCTATTGAGCTCCTATATCATATGTGATTATCTACAACTTTACATACTCAGTATATATTTTGTACTGATGTCCCCCCCGAAGGACCTGCATTTCATGCTGCAGGCACAGGTACCTCAGCTCATACACCGCACAAGTAGGAGCCAGGATATCCAGCTGCTTTTGGTGAGCTCCAGTTTTCTTCGGGGTTTTCCGTGTCATATCCAGTCACTTTTGGTATTATATAGAAGTTAGTTATATGGCAGGGTGTGTTCCGACCTTAGTTAAACTCTGTGTATTGTCTAGAGGCTTTGTAGACCTAATGTACAGTCAAGGTGGTGTTTTGTTAATAGACGTGATGGCTTCAATGGCTAAGTATTGTATATACATATATATGTGTGCTCGAGCTTATACAGGTGATTATTTCCTTTTATATGCGACATGATGTTGTCCGAATTTCGGGTTGTCATAGAGGTATGCATGAGAAGTATAATGTTATGAGTTGGTTCTCCCGGGCCTCCTCGGTTACGGGTGCCGGTCCGCCCCAATAGGATTTGAGGTATGACAGTGATATAAGGGGAACATGTCTTTGATAGTCGGTTATTGTGACTACAACATGGGAGAATATGATTGTAGTAAAGTGTTTTATGGCTACGAAGTTGAGGGAGATTGCGGAGGCTATGAAAATAGCCATGATCAAAACTTGGGATGGTTTGAGAGTTACGGTTTTGTGGGAGATAATAAGGTGAATGAAGTGGTAACTTTGGAGATGATGTAGGAATTAGTGATGGATCTTGTGATGATGTTGGGGCATGTAAGGAGTCTTACACTTCTCACTCCGAACCTAGATTTGGTGTTAGGTATAACCCTTTCGTTCGCAAAGCTTATGAGAGCTATGATGAGAGTACACATGAGAAGTGTAAAGATTCATATTCTCCACCTTGTAGTACTTCTTATCAAGGTCAATATAGTGTGAATGGTTATACTAGCTTTAGTGGAGGTTGTCCAACGAGAAGAAGAGGGTAGGCATCTCCAAAATTGAGGGGTACTCGTATGCTTTATAATATTGACTTGAGAGGGAGTGTACACTCCAGAAAGGTAACCATTTATGGGATACCTGGGTACCTCATTGTGTTAAATGATAGGTACTATAGAAACTACATCTTTCCATCCATGGTTGACTACTAGGGGTTATTTCTCGAGCCTATACTTGTTCCATACTTCTTGGACGGGTTTAAGGTTACTGAGAGGGTCAAAGTTGTCTTCTCCCAATTTGAATGCCATGGGGAGGTATGGTGCAATATTCTTCCATTGACATACGGTCATGTATGATTAGGTGCCGATTGGTTTGCACAACATAGAGTTCTAAATATGGAAAATTGGCCTAATATTGTAAGATACCAGTGGGGAAATCACCTCGTGACATACATGTTGCCCGAGTCGCAAAGAAAAGTGAATACTTACTCCAATCTGAATGCTTATGAGAGACAAAAGATTGAGAGGAGTAAGGGCGTACAAGGTGGTAATTCGAGAGTGGAAAAATGAGAGGTTGTATGGAGCGAATGAGGGGATTGCCACCAAACCGAGCTAACATTTTTTGTCATTCTATTTCTGTAACGCGCTTTATCCCGAGACATCACACGGTGCTTAGGACCACAAGTGATTCCAAGCTAACCCTTATATTGTCATAACTCATGGGCAACTGTTTAAGACACATAAATATGAAGAAAATGCAAAAAATAAATCTTTTCTGAACTTGATCAATACAAAGTTATATTAATATGAATACAACTCTGCTTATACAAAATAAAACTGAAACTGAATACATCATCTATACTAACTGTCTATGACGCCTCTACTAATACTGACTATAGATAGCTAGGACGCGACCCCAACTACCACTAATTAATACATGTAGAAGGACTCATCATCTCGCAAGTTGGAATCTACAACTGTCTGAATCTAAATGTACATACTAAAACTTATACCTACATTATGAGACAATATAGCACATAGATGTATATGTGGATCAGTACTTTGAGGATGTACTGAGTATATGGGGGTGAAATGCATAAGTAAAATATTTTCTCATCATCATAATTTGTAAAACAATGCATGCTAAATGTAAATGACTCACATAAGTTGGAATATCTGAAATACTGAAATATGTAGCAATGAGAAACAAAACGTACTTTATAAATCTTGTGAGCCATAACATTTAGTTCTAATAGTTGTACTTGTATTCTCCCTTTAAATCATACTATCTAAGTGTGGAAAGGACTCACTCTTTAAATTTAAAATCTGAAAGTTGTAATCTGTAGATAATATCTTTCTGTAAAGCATAATCTGAGTAAAATTTGTGAGCCTTCACACTTAGTTTTTCTAAAAGCTTTTTCTATAAAAAAAATTTTGAAAGTCTTTACTATTAGGGAGATACTTTAAAACTGTTCTGAAAGCTTTTACTGTTTGGGAGGTTCTCTTAACCGACATAAACCATGAGAGCTACATGGAGTTCAACGTCTTTATCTCCTAAGGAAGAAACCTCACGTTGAGGAGAGGTGTCATACTCTTGCCAGGGAGTATAACCTAATTCAGGTGATCGGTCACAAGCTAAATCTATCATCCATATAAATGGGAATAATCTCAATCTGTACATACGTTGGCTCATGTTTCTATGAATGATAGAGCACGCTAATCCCACACTTTCCGCTCGGTGCTAAATACTACTCCCTCTTAAATCTGTATCTCAAACCATTGGAAATCCACTTTTAGAAACTAACATAAGGGTTCATATAAAAAAACAATTATGCATTTATATGAGTAAATCTGTAAATAAAGTAAATATGATTCTGTAAACTATAATAATCTGTAGTGGATTCCAAAGCTAAACCAATGATCAAAAGATTAAAGCTTTTTCTGAAAATTGAGAATAATCTGTTCATAAGATGCTTAAAGCATCATCTTTCTTGAAATTATAATATTAAATCTTTGGATAATAATCCATGCTTCAATCTCATGTTAAATTATCTTAATAATCATGCTTGAAAATGTCAATATTGATAAAACAACTCAAAATCTGGAAATTTCAGTAATATGCATGGAGATATGAACAAAATCATGTAATTCAATTTCTAAATCAATGGAAATATCATAAACTTGTAAATAACAATAATGGGCATAAACCCTAACTTTAGTTTCATGGGAAATCACATAAACTTCAGTAAAATTGGAATTTAAAACAAGTTTGAGGCACAAGGATGAAAGGAGTATCCTTATTCATAACCCCACATACCTTCATTGAAGATTAGATGAAGAAACATGATCTATTGATTACTATTTGAGTTCTTGAAGATAGATCCTTGATTATCTTGCCTTGGGAATCCTCAATCTTAAGCTTTCTTGGAGAAACCATGGTGGAATTTGATTTCTTGGAGAAGGACCTTTGAACTCTAGGGTTTTTGTATGAGAGAAAATTGATGAATATAAGCCTAATGTGCTTAGAATAGGCTTAAATCTTATGTTTGGACGGATTAGGGGCTTGGGAATTGACCAAAATGCCCTCTTTAAACTTTAAGTCGGAACAGAAAAATGCAATATTTTTCCCGATTTGGTTGGCCACCGCGACGCGGCACAATCACGGTGTCTCTCTGGAAAAGGATGAGTGGGAACTGGGCATTCTCCGCGACGCGAAGTTATCGCAGTGCCCTATAGTTTTTTCCATTTTGGCTACTGGCGCGATGCGCCACCATCGCGTTGAGCTACTAGAAATAAAAAATTGGGAATTTGGACCTCTCCGTGATGCACCAACATTGCGGAGGTCCAATGGAATTGAAAATTATGAAATTATCCTCATCGCGATGCGGTGGCTGCTCAAGTGGGACACTGTCAACTTAAAAACGTCATAACTCCTTCACCGAGTGTCGGAATTGGGCGAATTTGGTATCGATGGAATGCTTATTCAATTTCCCACACAATGAAAAGTCAAAATCTTAAAAATTCTATATGTAATGAATATTATTCATTCTGGAAGCTATCCCTTAACATTCTAGAAATGAATTTAAGCTAGGAAAAGTATGGGGTATTACAATATCTCCCCCTTGGGAAAATTCATCCTCGAATGTGGCTAATTAGGCTGAAATTTCTGAGGAATCTGAGGCTATAAGCTATCATGCATAACTGAAATAAACTATATGACTGAATCCCAACATAGTGGGTTACTGAACTGATATGTGAGTGCCTGAACTTTCATGCAAATAACTATATGGCTGAGATTGGAACGAGAGAGTCAACTCAGGGGTAACAATTTCATTAGGCTGGATCTGATTTTGTGAGAAAGGAATGAGAGATTTATGACATGAGAACTTAGGGTATTACAACATCCCTCCTTGGGATCGTTCGTCCCCGAATGATACTGATTTGGTTGAAATACTAAGAAAAAGGCTGAGACGATACACGGGATACTTATGAACTGAATCATGACTTAATATCTGAATCTGAAACTGGTGTAAATATGGAAATGGCCATACTCATGAAATTTCTGGATACATGGACTGAATCACACTGAACGTTCATACCCTGATGGAGCATTGCTTCAATGCTTTTCTAAGAAACTTTAACACTATTAGGGAGTAAAGAACTTTGGGTATGATCTGAACCAGACCTCTGAATAAGGAATCACAATATTGCTACATCTCCATAGCAGGGAACATAGACCGATAAATCATAAGCTAGGATAGGATTGAATTGCTAGGCCTTAAGCAATGCAACTTCTTATTTTCAAACTTAGTAACACTTCCCAAACACTCTCTCTACTATACTATTGATCTTAAATAACATACACTTGTTTCAACTTATAATCCTCTCATGGGCACTGATAAGTCCTTCTACAAAATCTAAACTAAACTGAATCCCCCCATCAAGGTCAAGCCTAACTCGAAATTCACAAGGTACTGCACATAATACCATAATACTAGCCTAAACCATGAACTCTATACCCCAAGCATTGTCACCCAACTACTCACTCTAGGATGATTCTTCTTATCACTTAACAACTAAATTCAACCTCTTACTAGAAATACATTAATGCACCACACGCCTATCCTCTTATACACCAACATGACGTTCAAGCCTATTTTCATATCCACACATGCACTTCTAAGCAAATACCCATAAGAGCATCTCTCCCATATTCTCTAATAACAACCTCCATGCCCCATTCAATTCTTAGGATGATACACATAACATATTCTTAACTAACCAAGTCATACACAAAAAAATAAACTTTACCTCAAAAATTCTTTCAAACTTATAGACTTACATAAAACCAGGTTACAACAATCTTCCCAGACATAACATATTTACTATCTCTCATCCATACAATTGCTCATCATCACTATCTTGACGTGAGGGAAGATCACCGAAAGGTTGGTGGAATGTAGGGCATGATGTAACTCTGAATTTTGCTTATCGTTAAGGGTATTGTATGAGTACTGGAACTGAACAGACTATAAAGCATGAGTACATGAGTCATGAGCTGCATGACCTGAATTTGGAGTTCATAACTTATGAAATGGGATTCCAACTGCTGGATGAACTGGAACTCCTCATAATAGGAACTGAGAGAGTACATGATTCTCTATTATATGCATGAACATAAACTATGATCATGGAACTGACACGTAAGGCATGAGTAAATATTGGGATAGCTGAAGTACCAAACTTTGTATTGAGATGAGAATGGATTAAGCATCATCCTCTCTTACAGACTTTCTATACTACACTGACATCACTTACTAGAATCTAGAAGTCTAACTTGGTTACTACACTGGTACATGGTCCATTTCTATCTGCATGACCTGAGAAAAGCTATAAGCTAGTCAGCAGAGTCATCATGTCCTTCTTCCACACTATTCTCAATTTCTACTCTTATAGCGGTTTCATGCTGCCTCACAAACCTCGAAACTCGCCATGTACTTTTAAGTTATCAGAAAAGTGAACAATTCTTCCCCTCAAACGATCCCTCCTCTTTTTTGCATTTGATCTCTTGCAATATCACTTGTAGAAAAACTAATGTCAATTCTACAAGAACATGATACAAGAAAGCTACTAAAATGCGATCATATTCTTTAAAAAAAAGCTACTGTAATGTAAAAATTGAACCTTGTCAGAGCTGGCCTAATCTTTTTGTTGTTTTCAATGTTTTGGGTAGTAGAATCTGTATAAATGCAACAATAACTTCAACACTAGTTCATGTATAAACAAGAACACTTATGAAGTTCCGTAACACCTTCAACACAAGATTATAAATAATCTATCCAAGAAGTATGTTAAATTTCAAGAAAAGAGATGAAACAGAATTTTTAAGACCAAGTCCCATGACTTCATGGAGTGTCCTTAAGGAATAATTCCTCTCACTGTACCCGAGGTTATGGAATCTTCCTCCCAGGATAAAATGTCCTTCAATCCGAACAATAGCGGTACCTCAAATTATTGGATTCAGCGAACTCACTCAACGATTTGATTGATCACATAGAATAGTTTTTGAAGACAAGAAGAGTTTGTATTTTTTCAGAAAAATTTTGTCCCAAAACCTGTAGATGAAAGCAGTTTTTTATAGCCATCAGGTGCCTCTTCTGAAAGGTGGCAATGGTTCACTTAAAAGGTGTAATCTTTCTGGAAAATCATGTTTGTTCATTCAAAGAATGCATCTTTTCCGAATAGGCATACTATTTCATGAATCGGTGTGTCATTTCGTTGAAGGGTTGCATCCCTTCCGAAGCATCAATTCATTTCTGCACTGCATTTCAAAACAATGTTTCCGCCACTGCATGCATGCATATAAATGAAGGATTAAAAACACAAAAAAAAATTATTGCATTTTTTCCTTTGGTATTTTCGAATTAAATTTCTGTCAAATAAAATTTGTCTAAAAAGATAGATCTCATCAATCGATCATTTGACAAATCCAAATTCAAATCCGAAGCCGAGCCGAGCGAGCGACGACAACGACGGCGCAAGGCACCATCTTGTTCTTGCCTCACTATCCATGTGGAGTAAGTGCTTCTTATTATAAACACTTCAAAGTTTCTTTCTCCCACCAATGTGGGAGAATTAGTGAAATATCCCTTAAAAGAGTACACTTTCCACTTTGGTTTCTCTCTTTCTCTCTACTATTTTTACTTCATTTTCCATTCACACTTTTCATACATATTGAACCCAACAATCCCCCACATAAATGGGGAATGACTACTTTTTTTATAAAATTTTACAGATAAGTATGTGATCATCAAACAAAGATTGATTGCATCTGGACAAGTGGGTTTCCCTTTGAACTTTCTGTAGTGAACATGCATCGGATGTACTCGGTCAATCGGTAGATTTGATATCTTTGAACCGTTGAGCTTTAATGTACACCTAGGCAACACATGTCACACAACCAACATTTTACTGTTTATGGTTCTCACGGTTTTGTTTTTCCAGCCATGAACACGTCCCGATTTGATGAGTGCTTAGAGAATAAGCATTTACTAACATTCTCCTTGAAGCGGCTTCCACTTTGCCCTCACATAGGTGATTTCTAAACGTTCAATCCTATAGATTAAACTATTTGGTCAAATTTAGATAATCATTAAAAGACTTTTCACCTTAAGTCTTATCCTTGTTTACTAAATATTATCTACATCATGAGAGTGGGTTGGTAGTTGACAATGTTGAACCTGTCAGACACAACTTTATGTGATCTTCTTGAATCTAGATCTTGGGATCTCCAGTCTTCTAGGTAGAGTTACCTCCATGCTGACTTGTCCTAGGCCTTAAACCCATTTCTTTGGATGTTCTCTCAACTCCTACTCTAGATAGGCCTTTTGTATGTGGATCCGACACATTATCCTTTGACTTCACATAGTCAATAGTGATAATTCCACTAGAGAGACATTCTTAAACTGTATTATGTCTCCTCGTTATGTGACGAGATTACCATTGTACATCATGTTTCCTACCCTACCTATTTCCGCTTAGCTATCACAGTGTATACATACTGGTGCCACTGGTTTGGACCAGTAAGAAATATCTTCCAAGAAATTCCAGAGCCATTCTGCTTCGTCACCAGCTTTATCCAATGCGATAAATTCAGATTTCATTGTAGAGCAAGCAATACAAGTCTGTTTGGATGATTTCCAAGAGACCGCTCCTCCACTGATAGTAAATACATATCCACTCGTGGATTTTACTTCGTTCGATCCGGTGATCCAATTTGCATCACTATATCCTTCAAGTACCGTGGGATATTTATTAGAATGCAAAGCGTAGTCTTGAGTGTATTTGAGATACCCCAAAATTGTTTTCATTGCCAACCAATGAGTTTTGTTGTGATTACTCATGTTCCGACTTAACTTAAATAGCACATACTATGTCTGATCGTGTACAATTCATTATATATATTAGACATCCCAATATTCTTGCATACTCCAATTGTGAGTCACTTTCACCTTCATTCTTTCGAAGTGCAAAGCTCACATCCAATGGAGTCTTGGCAATACCGAAGTCCATATGCTTGAATTTTTCAAGTACTTTTTCGATATAATGAGACTGTGACAATGCCAACCCTTTTGGAGTTCTATGGATTCTTATCCCTAAGATCACATCCGCAACTCCAAGGTCTTTCATATCAAACATGTCTGAAATATCTCTACTGATGATCAACATATCATCCACATACAAACAAATAATGACTTGATGATTTAGAGTGTCTTTAATATAAACACATTTATCATATTCATTAATTTTGAATCTGTTTGCCAACATGGTTTGGTCAAACTTGGAATGTCATTGCTTAGGTGCTTGTTTTAGTCCATAAAGTGACTTAACAAGCTTACACATCTTATTTTCTTTTCCTAGAACCACAAAACCCTCAGGCTGTTCCATGTAAATTTCTTTTTCCAATTCTCCATTTAGGAATGCGGTTTTCACAACCATTTGATAGATTTCAAGATCATATATCACCGCCAAGGCAATTAAAATTTGAATCGACGTTATCCTTGTTACCGGTGAGTATGTATCAAAGTAATCAAGGCCTTCTTTTTGTTTGAAGCCTCTTACTACAAGTTTTGCCTTATATTTGTCAATAGTACCATCCACTTTCATTTTCCTTTTGAAGATCCATTTAGATCTTAAAGGTTTGTTTCCTGGAGGAAGATCAACCAACTCCTACGTATGTTTGCTTAAGATTGAATCAATCTCACTATCGACTGCTTCTTTCCAAAAGGATGAGTCCAAAGACGCCATCGCTTCCTTAAATGTTTGAGGCTCATTTTCTAAGAGAAATGTTACAAAATTTGATTCAAACAAAGTTGACGTTCTTTAATGGGTATTACGTCTTGGAGTCTCATCATTATGTACATTCTCACTTGGTTCATCTCGAGGTCGTTTAGACCCTCTACTAGACTGTTCATGTCTCGTTTTATACGGATAAATATTTTCAAAGAATTCAGCGTTATCTGATTCAATTACCATATTTTCATTAATATCTAGATGTTCGGATTTATGAACCAAAAACCGACATGCTTTACTACTTTTAGCATATCTTATGAACACTTAGTCTACCGTCTTAGGTCCTATCTTAACCCTTTTAGGCATAGGAACTTGGACCTTTGCTAGACACCCCCACACTTTGAAATATTTCAAGTTGGGTTTCCTTCCTTTCCATTTTTCATAAGGGATTGATTGTGTCTTTGTCATGCCTCAAATCCTATTGGGGCGGACTGACACCCGTAACCGAGGAGGCCCGGGAGAACCAGCTCACAACCTTATACTTCCCATGCATACCTCTATGACAACCCGAAATTTGGACAACATCATATCACATATAAAAGGAAATAATCACCTGTATAAGCTCAAGCACACATATATATGTATATACAATACTTGGCCGTTGGAGTCATCACGTCTATTAACAAAACACCACCTTGACTGTACATTAGGTCTACAAAGCCTCTAGACAATACACAGAGTTTAACTAAGGTCGGGACACACCCCGCCATATAACTAACTTCTATACAATACCAAAAGTGACTGGATATGACACAGAAAGCCCCGAAGCAAATTGGAGCTCACCAAAAGCAGTTGGATATCCTGGCTCCTACTTGTGCGGTGTATGAGCTGAGGTACCTGTGCCTGCAGCATGAAATGCAGGTCCCCCATGGGGGACGTCAGTACGAAATATGTACTGAGTATGTAAAGCTGTAGATAATCACATATGATATAAGAGCTCAATAGAAATCAGAAACAAGTGAATAAATTGTAATAGGAGTGGACCACACTTACTAGAACTTGTGACAACCTGTACATTGTATTTATTTAATCACTTTACCTTCGTTCTTATTATCTTTGTAATCATTACTGTACTGTACTTTGACCATTAGGCTGCCTCCAGTACATATCAACTAGGATCGACCCATGATAGGCTTATGCCCCTGAGATACCACCCATAAACACATAAATAGGGATCGACCCATGATAGGCTTATGTGCCTGGGATACCACCCGATAAGAGAGAACTTCCATCACTTAGTTCAATTAATCTTTGAGATTGTTATTTCGGTCGCCACCGCATTTTTTATACTTTGAAACAATGATACATCAATAAGAGACATATAAATAGACCATCAATACAATAACAATGAAGTAAGAAATCATTGGCACATTAATGAAGTGTTTTGGAGTCATCAATGCCATAACAATGAAGTAGGAACTTATTGGTATATCAATGAAACGTTTTGGAGTCATTAATAGCACATGGATCTTATTTGAGTAACCGGATACCTTCTTACATTCATTAATGCAATAAACATGTAAGATTTAGAAAACAAGTAAGTATTGGAATGTCTTGACATCTTGTAGGGTGGAAACAAGTTCATTGGTAACGTAGGACATCATACAAAACCATTATGGATCGCATGTTATTGAATAACTTTGGAAACTTTCTTAATAGAACAATTGTTCACTTTCATGCCAAAGATATGGTATAGAGTATGCTTTACATACCTGACTTTCAACCTTCAATACTAGTCCCAGATGAACTTCCCGTCTTTTCGAATTACTTATCTACAATGAACATATATAGCAATCTAGTATTAGCAACCAAACGTCACAATTCAATTATTTGAATTCACCAAACTAGTGGTTAAGTAGTAAGCCTTAATTACACCATAAAGGGTGTCACTTTAACCCTCTTATACTCCAATTACATTCACATGTCATGCATCTTCATACAACATCCTCCAATATCAAGTTTGGATTCATTTATCCTTCCAACCAATCCATTAAACCAAATTGAGCCATAGACATAAATAATCATCAATTCAATAGTATATCACCATATCCACCTTCCATAACTCAATTACCATATCCACCTTCCACAATTCAATACAACCAAACCATGCAAAATAGTCCATAACCCTATTTCCATCACCTTTCAATAACAATCAATACATATAATCCTCTATCACACATATACATATGGAAAAGAACAAAGGCAAACAATATTCATACCTTAGAATTCACCTCTTGATTATGCAATCCTGTTTGCACAAATAATAGGTGCCGTTCAAAGCTCTCGAGATGACAAACGCAGTTATCGGATTACTTTGGAATTTCTACGGTTGAATCAAAAGTAATTTAAAGGTCAAATTTGGATAGGGTTTGTTCTTTCTCAATGATTGATGATGAAAATGAGTTTTTGAAATCATATACATGTATATATATACACACATATTCCCGTCCATAATATAATAGGAAATGACCAAAATGCCTTTAAAATTTAAATAATGTCAAATTTGTCCTTTGGTGGACTGTTTTGATAAGCTAAAGTAGATCGATCATAACTCTTTCCTCTGATATCGTATTTGTGTGAAATTGGTATCGTTGGAAGGATAATTCAAAGGGCTTTCATTTCATATAAAGTAGTCCACCCAATTCGTCCTGTACAAGGAATTATGGTCGTTTGAAGTTGACCCTAAAAATCTGTTTTGATAGGCTGAAGTAAAATGAGTATAACTCCTTACTCAGATGTTGGATTTGGATGAAACCAATTGCATTGGAAAGAAGTTATGATCGTTCGAAGTTAACCCAAAAATTCGGCTGGCCTCAGTAGTTTGTGTGCAGGAAATTTTCCTGCACATTTACTATTCCCAAATATCCCGGCCACCGTTTTATAGTTTCGAACGTGCTCGATTATATCCGAAACCTATCCGTTTTTGGAAATCTTTATATCGTTGGAAAGATTTTTCAATAACCTTCGCATGGAACCATCGACGGGCAAATTCCGGTATAAATAAAATAAAAAATTAATTCCATATAAATAAGACCAATACACGTACTTGAATACGCCAATACACGTACTTGAATACGGGGTGTTACAGTCTTACAATGGGGAACTCTATTGAGTATTTGATTGGCTGTAAGGATAGCCTCCCCCCACAAGTTTTGCGGTAAACCTGAACTTATAAGTAAGGCATTCATCATTTCCTTCAAAGTTTGATTTTTTCTTTCCACAATTTCATTAGATTGAGGTGAATACGGGGTCGTAGTTTGACGGACAATTCCATTCTCTACACATATTTCGACGAAGGGAGATTCATATTCTCTGCCCCTATCACTTCTTATTGTTTTTATCCTTTTCTCTAACTGATTTTCAACTTCAGTTTTATATTTCCTAAATGCATCTATTGCTTCATCCTTATTGTTTAGCAAATAGACATAACAATATCTAGTGCAATCATCAATAAAAGTTATGAAATACTTTTTTCCACCACGTGATGGTGTTGACTTCATATCACAAATGTTCGTGTAGATTAAGTCTAAGGGATTGGAATTCCTTTCAACGGACATATACAGATTCTTAGCATACTTTAATTCCACACAAGTTTGACACTTTGATTTATTGCACTCAAAGTTTGACAAAACTTCTAAGTTAATCAGTTTTCGTAACGTTTTGTAGTTAACATGGCCTAAACGTTCATGCCACAAATCATAAGACTCAAGAAAGTAGAAGAAATTGAACTTTTATTGATTTCAACATTCATTACATTCATTTTGAATAGGCCCTTATTGAGGTAGCCTTTTCCTACATACACTTCTCCTTTACTAAGTATAATTTTTTTGGAAACAAATACACATTTGAATCTGTTCTTGTCTAGAAGTGAAACTAAAATCAAGTTCTTCCGTAACTCCGGAACATACAAGACATTTTTAAGTATCAACACTTTGCCAGAAGTCATCTTCAAGCATACTTTTCCTGTTTCTTCCATTTTTGCAGTAGCGGAGTTTTCCATGTAGATCTTTTCTTCTACTTAAGCTAGAGCGAACATTGAAAACAACTCCTTGTTAGCACAAACATCACGGGTGGCACCAGAATTCATCCACCATTCTTGAGGATTTCCCACCAAGTTGCATTCGAAAAGCATAACGCACAGATCATCCTTTTCTTTCTTAGACTCAGCCGGATTTGCTTGGTCCTTCTTCTTCCCTTTCTTTGAGGAACGACAATCCGTAGACTTATGGCTAATCTTGTCATAGTTGAAGCACTTTCCCATGAATTTCTTCTTGGGTTGATTGCTTTAATTTCCAGCTTTCTTTCGCTTTTTAGAGTTGTTTTGGTCATCTTCTACAATGTTTGCTCCACTCATTGTAGAAATGCCTCTTGACCTTCTTTTCGCAGCCTTGTTATCTTCTTCAATGCGTAGTCATACAATCAGATCTTCGACTGACATCTCCTTACGTTTGTGTTTCAAATAGTTTTTTGAAGTCTTTCCACATAGGTGGTAGCTTCTCTATTATTGCTACTACTTGAAATGCTTCATTCATAATTAAACCTATAATAAAATTCATGTGAATACTAAGAACATTTTAAAATTATTCAAAAATGGTATTTGTTAAAATCATACCTTCCGCTAGGAGATCATAGATGATCACTTGCAGTTCCTGCACTTGGGAAACAACAGACTTGTTGTCTATCATTTTGTACTCCAGGAATCTTGTAACAAAGAACTTTTTAGTTCCGGCATCCTCCGTCTTGTACTTTCGTTCTAGCGTTCCCCATAACTCTTTTGCAGTCTTGGTTCCGCTATACACATTGTAAAGGTCATCTTGGAGACCATTCAAGATATAATTCCTGCAAAGGAAATCTGAGTGTTTCTAAGCCTCCACAATCACAAAGCGTTCTTTTTCAGAGGTTTCCTCGGGCATCTCCGGAGCTTCCTCAATCGTGAACCTTTGAAGACACAGAGTTGTGAAGTAGAAAAATATTTTCTGCTGCCATCTCTTGAAGTCAATATTCGTAAACTTTTCGGGTTTCTCCGCCGGTGCCATAGCTTGTGGAGCATTAGTACGACTCGTCGTGGCAATACTAGTTGCTTCCATGTCGTTTCAGCATTATGCATTTGACTATCAGTCGTCATTTTCCTTTCACCACAAGATACTACCTTAAGTATATCGAAATACTTATTAAAAAATTGCAGCAACTTTAAACACTTCTTGCTTCTAGTTTAACAATGAAGTTTTTATGACTTCCAATCATCAACCGAGTGATCTTTAACTTGTGATGAAGATTTTATTTATTCAAATCACTAGTTAAGTTCAAACGAAGTAGAAAGCTAAAAGCTTTAATCTCCAGAAACCAAGCTATACAGATTCGAAGAAACAAAAACTTTAGTGGAAAGAAAATTTCACCAAACAAGCAAAAAAAAAAATTCTTTTTCTAAAGATTATTTCTTAAGATTGTTGTTTTCAATGTTTCGGGTAGTAGAATCTGTATAAATGCAACAACAACTTCAACACTAGTTCATGTATAAATAAGAACACTTATGAAGTTCCTTAACGCCTTCAACACAAGATTATAAATAATTTATCCAAGAAGTATGTTAAATTTCAAGAAAAGAGATGAAACGGAATTTTTAAGACCAAGTCCCCCAACTTCACGAAGCGTTCTTAAGGAATAATTCCCCTCATTGTATCCGAGGTTATGGAATCTTCCTCCCAGGATAAAATGACCTTTAATCCGAACAATAGCAGTACCTCAAATTATTGGATTCAGCGAACTCACTCAATGATTTGATTGATCACACAAAATAGTTTTTTAATACAAGAAAAGTTTGTATTTTTTCAGAAAAATTTCGTCCCAAAACCTGTGGATGAAATCAGGTTTTTATAGCCATTAGGTGCCTCTTCTGAAAGGTGGCAATGGTTCACTTAAAAGGTGTAACCTTTATTGAAAATCATATCTGTTCGTCCAAAAAACACGTCTTTTCCGAACAGGCATACAATTTCATGAATCAGTGTGTCATTTCGTTGAAGGATTGCATCCCTTCCGAAGTATCAATTCGCTTCTGCTCTGCATTTCGAAATAGTGTTTCCGACACTGCATGCATGCATATAAATGGAGGATTAAAAACACAGATTTTTTTTTTTTGCGTTTTTCCCTTTGGTATTTTCGGATTAAATTTCTGTCAAATAAAATTTGTTCAAAAAGATAAATCTCATCAATCCGAAGACGAGCGACGACAACGACGGCGCGAAGTACCACCTTGTTCTTGCCTCACTATCCATGTGGAGTAAGTGTTTCTTATTATAAACACTTCAAAGTTTCCTTCTCCCACCAATGTGGAAGAATTAGTGAACTTTCCCTTAAAAGAGTACACTTTCCATTTTGGTGTCTCTCTTTCTCTCCATTATTTTTCCTCCATTTTTCATTCACACTTTTCATACATATTGAACCCAACACTTTTTGCCTCTCCTGCGTAGAATGATTCCTTCATGGCAAGCAATAGAGTATAAGAGCACCACCAATCAGCTAAATATACCAAGTTCCATCTTTTTCTTAATGAACTTTTAACCATGGTATATATATGAATCAAGTAACCCTGACACAGTGAAAACACCTGAATACAACTCCCAGATACCAGAACACTACAAAGTACAATCAAACATCACTTTGATCTAAACACAAAGGGATAACACCTTTAGTCCATGAAAAAAAAAAGAGTTTCACAAAAAAATAGTAAATAGGCAATATGACAAGAAAACTACAATTTATGACCAAACTACTTGATGTGATTCACTGCCAAAGTAAATCCTAGATGGTTATAGGTTGCATCAGTGTTGTAGGGCTACAAAGTGGTATTTCATCTGCCATCTGATCATACATGTCAAATTGCAAATACACAACATTATTAAAGGGAAAAGTACTAGAAAAGGGAAAAGACCTCCTTTAGCAGATCTTTTAGAATATTTCCCTACTAGAGCACATTTGACCCTTATGCCAATACCAATATGTAGCCCAGCAAAACCTTCAGTTTTCAGCAAATTCCACCACAACCACGCCCTCAAGAAAACTAGCACCAGAATTGGTGGGTACCAATTGTAGGGGGTGCGGATAACTTGTGTGGTAAAATAGATCTATTATAAATACAATGGATCTATTTTTATTTGTGCGTGGATATTTCTTAACTTCTCTAAATATTTTTATTTTTATTTTTATTTTGAATTTATTTATGTTAGTTTTATCGATATTCATATCTTGGGGGTGATTATATGGTAATTGGTTAAATGCTTTACTATAGTATTCTTTATTTTTTTTCCCTTAGTTTTTGTAATTCTTCTATATTATTTTGAAGGTATTCTAAATATTCTATATCTTTTGTTTCAAAATATCCAATTAGATTATCTTTCATAAGTTTTTCTAATAATATTATTTCTTCCATATTTTGTCTCCAATATTTTAAATATTCATAGTTTATCATTTTATCCTGTAGTAATTGCAGAGTTACAAATTTCTGTATAATAATTTATCCTAATTGTACTGTAATGTATATCTAATTCTAGATTTTCAATGCTATTTATTATCTTGTGTTGTTCTTCTCGTAGCAAGTTTTTAAAATTATATAAACTATCACATGTACTTTTTCCTAAATTTTCTAGGGTTTCTTCTATCCATATTAATTTTTCTTTTAGATTCTCCATTATTTTTCTAATTCGGTTTCTATAATTAATTTCTTCATTTAGATTATCTTGATTTTCTCTAGTTTTTCTAATATATTCTAACATTTCTTAATCTGAATAATATCCATCTGGGTAATTATCCAGGTATAACTGTTCTATCCAATTTATAGTTTCAATTTCATAGTCTAATACTTTTTCTAATATTATTCTCTTAATATCTATAATTTCTATATCTCTAAGTATATATAAGATTAAGATTTTAAGATTATCTATCATTTAAAATTGGTTAAATACTTTATTATAATATTTTTTAGTTATTTGTTTTAATCTCATTAATTCTTCTATATTTTCACTAAGAAATTGTATATATTTTATATCTATTTTCCAAAATTCTAAATATACATAATTTATCATAGTTAGTGTGTGGGTTTGGTATGTAAGTATTTATAAGAGTAGTTTGGTAGGTGTGGTATATAATTAATTCTAGTCATAAAATATCTATCAAATATTTTTTTCAATATGATTTTTCTTATATCTACTATTTCTATATCCTTAAGTACATATAAAATGAGTATTTTAAATTTATCTACCATTTTGTCAGATAAATAATTATCCATTTTTCATAAAATTGCTATTTTCAAAATATTCTCTTCAATCAAGCACATAACAAAATATGATCACTTTAGATTGCTATATACTAGATTATTCTTAAATAACATATTTTTCGGTCACTATTAGCATGGTAATCTAGATACTTTTTCCTTAAACAATGCCTCTACTCTGGTTACTCCCATATCACGACTTTTTTGCCTTACTGGTTTCACCTTTAGGATGACATAGTTCTTAGGGATTTTTCTCTTTTTCCACTTTGCTAATAAACTTCTTAACATGCTATTTTTTGAATAATTCTACTATAAAGCAACTAACATGGACTTATTTTATCATATCATGATTGTTAGGAATTTATGAATTTAGCTATTCATAATAGTAAATGAATATACCTGGTTTGGTAGGTTTGGTAATTCTAAGCTTTGTTCCTCCATAGATTTTTCCATTAAAATATACCTGTTTTTCAATAAATAAGCAAAATATTTGTTGTGGACAAGAGAGATTTTGTGCTTCAACGCATGAACGCTTACCTTCATCTGAGCGAATGCTCTTCCATTTATAATATTGAAATCGAATGTTTTACACTGTTCTAAGTTTACACGTATCTACATACTATTCCTAAAAGATTAATCTTTTAGCTAAAGTCTTAAAAATTTAAAAAGGTCAAAAAGCCTATAGTAGGCTAATAATGGTACCTAACCTAGTAAAGACTAACTATACAATGTCTTTTACGTAAAAGAAATCAAAAGCTATAATAATTCACATGTTGAAAACTATAAGTCATATGTCCTTTTCATATCTTTAATGACTTTTTGATAACTTTGTCTTCTTTTCTTTATCCGTGGTTGATTTTCCTTTGTTGTTGTATCTATCTTCTTTTTATTGCTCTGTATCTCCATTATTGCTTCATATCTTGCATCTTCCAGCTGTCGTTTTTATCTTCTTCTATTCCAGTTGAACTTCTGGGACAATATTATCTTCTCCATTACATTTTGAACATTGATGGTCTGGATATTTATGTCCAATTAACTTGCAATATCTGGTTAATAATTCTTCCGAAGTAAATTTTTCTCTAATGACTCTGGCGATAGGTTTTTTCTCTGGATTGAGTAACGTCAAGATCCATTGCCTAACGTCTTCCATATCTGCTTCTCGTAGTTCCTTTGAATTTGAGTATACTATTACATTACCTCTTAAATAATAACTCCATATAGGATTTCTGTTGCGATAAGTGTTTGCTAACTCTTGAAGAATCGTGGATAGTCCAATAATTCTCTTATTTGCATAAAAATTTGGTATCTCAATTCTAGGTATTTCTGGTTGTTGAGTAATATCTTCTGGTATAATCATGTCTCGGGTCATTCCTATTTTTACAACTTGTATAGGTGATTTAACTTCATCATACAATATCTCTGCTGGTGCTGTGTAAAATTTTATAAAAAATAGGTTACCTTTGGTTATTATTTTAAAAATATTAAATGACTCATATATTTCTGGTATAGAGGATATTTTATTTTCGTCTTGGGTATATATGGTACTAAGTAGTCCATATTCGTAACAGGTTTTAACTAGACTTGGTTTGGTTTTGGGTAAAGCAATTAGCTTATTGTATCCAGTTAGCTTCTGGGTTATGTAATTCATATGTGGTTCTTGGATGTTTATAGCTCTGGGGTTGGTATTTAAGAAGGTTTGTATTTTGTAAATATTTTCTATGTATGTTCGGGCTATATAGTTGTAGGTCTTTTTGTCTTGGTTTAAACTATCTCGGTATGTGGTAATTTGTGAGGGTATGAACATAGGATCTTTTGGTGTATTTGGAATAAATGGTTTATCAAATAGCTTGTTTAGGTTCATATTTGTGTTTTTTCTAACTCCTTTGCTTGTACCTGCAGAAGTAGATTGATAAACGTTATGGGTTTTATGGAGTATCCCAACGTCTCCTTCTAGCTCTAGAATTTTAATGTCTTCCGATCGACATAGCTCTGCACACTGCTGAGTTAGCTGATTTGTAGCTTCAGACTACAGTTTAACTTCATTAGTCTTTAGCTTTTCTATTTCATTACCCATACTATCCACTTTCATTGAAAGCATAGTTAGGGTGTTGAATATCTTTTCTAGAGTATCCTCTTCTATTATATCAGTCTGTGTAGCTTTGTCTTGATATGTAATCTGCAATAACATTTTTGTTAGTACTAATTACTTCAATTGTAAATGTGAAATTTAATATATTCAAGACTAGTCTCCGAATCTGTTTTGTTGTAACTGAATTTTGTATTTTCTTTGTTAGCCACCAACTTACCTGTGTATTATCTGTTCGTACAATAAACTTGTTATATACAATATATGGCTCAAATGCTAATAAATATTTATTTAATGAACATAATTCTTTTCTATTTATTTCCCATTTTATTTCTGTTTCATTAAACGTACATGAGTAGTATCTACAATGGTGTTCTAATTTTTCTTCTTCATATCTATATTTAAGTACTCCTCCATAACTACATTCACTAGCATCTGCTTCTACTATATATATAAATTTTCTATTTTCGTTTGGAAATTGTAATTTTGGTAATTCTTTACAAAGTATTTTTATTTTTTGAACTTGTTTTTTATCTTCTTCATTGTAATGATATTCTACATCCTTTTTTAATTTTTTCTATAAAGGCTTTAGGTTTTCTGCTATTTTTGGTATATATTCTCTTACTTGGTTTACTAATCCTAAAATGATTGTAATTTCTTTTTTTGTATCTAATTCTTCTTTTGAATTTATTATTTTTTGTACTATATGTTGTTGCATTTTTACTCCACTTTTATCTATTTGTATTCCTAAAAATTCTATCTGATTTTTCATAATTTCAGCTTTCTTTTCACTTAAACTTATTCCCGATTTTTCTATTATATCTGTAAATTGTTCTAATAATTTTAAATGTTCTTCTTTGGTTTTTGTATATAATAGTATATCATCTATATATACTATACAATTAGGCAATTGTTTAAAATAACTATCCATAAAATGTTGATATCTACCTGGTGCATTTTTATATTCAAATGGTAGTACATTCCATTCATAAAATCCTTGTGGTACCGTAAATGCGGTTAATTCCTTAGATTCTTCTTCTAACTTTGAATGGTAAAATCCTGATTTACAATCAAATTTACTAAAGTAATTCTATCCTTGTATTTGTCTTATTTTTAATATCTTATTTGGTATTGGGTAATTATATGTCATAATTTTTGCATTTAAATTTCTATAATCAATAACCATTCTACTTTTTCCTCTTTTTTGTTCACTATGTTTATTTACTATAAATGTTGGGCTATTATGTTTACTATTACTTTTTTGTATATATTGTTTTTCTAATAATTCTTCTATGTGCATTTTAAATTATTTAAATCGTCAAAATTATATGTTAATGGTTTTTGAGTTATTATGCTATTTTTATCTATTAATTCAATTTTTATAGTGGTTTTATGTTTTTCCCATCCTTTTAATGGGTCTTCACTATATAATTGTTCTAATTTTTTCTTAATTATTTCTATCTTACTTATTGAAAATATAGTTATTTCCTTTTTATTTATTGAAAATACGACCAATTCTATTGTATCTTCAGTATTTTTTATATTTTCTAATTTTGTGTAATTTTTTCACTTTCTTCTATCCAATCAGTTTTCTTTCTTATTTTATTAGTAACTCTTTTTGCTCTTACTTTCTGTTTACATG
Source organism: Capsicum pubescens (assembly GCA_030864215.1). NCBI lineage: Eukaryota > Viridiplantae > Streptophyta > Magnoliopsida > Solanales > Solanaceae > Capsicum > Capsicum pubescens. Next base: position 34,311,143 of record CM061541.1, read on the forward strand.
GTGTTGTAAACCACCAATCCGTTCTAGTTATTATATGTGGGTATAATTTATCTAAAAACGGCATTCCTAAAAGTATATCTTTTGATGTTAACTCATAATTATAGATTTCTTCTATTGTTAATATTTTATCTCATACTTGTGTTTTTACATTCTTAGCTTTATAAGTAATTAAGCTTCCTTCGTTATTAAATCTTTTAACTATTATTGGTGTCTTTAATTTATCCCTTTACTTTTTGGTAAACAATTATATCTACATAAATTAGCTTCTGCTCCTGTATCTATCATAGGCGTATAATATCTACTGTAATACTCTTCTACTACTATCTTCATTAATACATATATTCTCATATCACGTTAAAGCTCTTCTTAAGAATAATTTCTCTCTGTTATATGTTATAGATAATTGTGTATGCTCTATATTATATGATTTTACTTGTTCTAGCCATTTTATTCCTAATATTATGTCTGTTTTTTGCATTTCTTCCTTTATTTTAAATTCTATTTTTATTTTTCTAACTCCTATTGTTATTTCTTTTTCTGCTATATTTTTAGTGTTTATTAAGCTTCTTGGTAGATCTGGGCATATATTATTGTCAGATTTTATTTCCTCATTTTTTATTAGATATCTTGCTATATGATTTTCTTCTTGTCCTGTATTTAAGAGTATTAAATATTCTTTTTCATTTATTGTTCCTGTTATGTAATATTGGTTTAAATTAGTTGTTGAACTTGTTTCATAACTTGTTCTTTTTGATGAACTTGATGATTCTGGTTTTTCATAAGCTATTCTTTTTGTTGTGCTTATTCTATCATTTATTATTTCTAAATTTTCTTCTATATCTATGTCTCTATAACTATAATCATTATTATCAATTGTTTTTACAAATTGTTCAAAAGGACTTTCTATTTGTATTTTGTTAATTTTATTTTTTCCCGTTATTTTATGTTTTGTTGTTAATACATATAGATTTTTACATCTTGCTGTAAATATTTTACTTCCTGGGGTTAGTTCTATTCCTGATATTTTCTAATATAATACTAATAATTTATCTATATTTTTATCTGTTATTGCTACTGAATAATTCACACTTATTATAAATTTAAATTTTTGGTATATTAAATTTCCTTTTATGGCAATTATTATACTTTTTTCTATAGGTTTTATAATTCTATCATCTGTTAGGTATAATTCTATCGGTGTATCTACTCCCTCTCTGAAACATGCTTTTATTAATATCTTTGTACCTCCTAGGTGTACGTATTTTATTGGGTCTCTAATTTTTATATCGTTTATTTCTTTATTAATTATTCTTTTTGTTACTAGTGGTATACTAGCTTTACCTTTTGCATATCTACAGTCTATTACATGTTCTTTTTGTCTTACTACGTAGTATTCTTCTTTTCTTTTACTAAATATGTTTTTTATTGTTGGTATTTTAAATATTTTTTCTACACTTAAATCTAATTCTTTTCCTTTTATTTCATCAAATATGTGACTATCAAATATTTATTTTTTGATCGGTTCCTTCTTCATTTAAACATTCTTCCTTTGTTATTATTTTTATATTTCTTCAGTCATTTAATTCATCTAATTCACTATCTGTTTCATTCTCTGAAATTTCATATATACTATCTTCACTTTCTAATTCGTAATTTATATAATCTATCTGCATATATTCTGTATTTTCTATTTTTATTTCTGATATTTGTTTATTTTTTGGGTTTTTAGGTAATTTACAATCTCTAGCTACATGTCCTAATTTTCCACAATTATAACAAGTACATTCTTTTATAGATTTCTTTTTCCTGTATGGTCTTTTATGTTTATAATTTTTTACATAATATCTTTTTCTTGGTTTCTTATATTTATATTTTGATTTTTTGTATTTCTTATATTTCTTATGTCTTTTTCTTTTCTTATAATATCTTTCTTCGCATCCAAATTGAGGTGCTATTTTATCTTTGCAACATGCTAAATTTCTTATTAATGTTTTTTCCATTTTTATTTCTTCTCTATATTTTTCACATAGGTTTCTATACCATTGTTGTAAAAAATTTATTCTTGCTCCTAAAGTATCTACTATTTTTGCTTCATCCCAACTTTTTATTATTTTTGAACTAAATGGTTCAGGTAATTTATTAAAATATAATTTTCTTATTTCTTTACTTTCTTCTGTACTATATGTTCCTTTATAATAATATTCTTTAAATGCGCAAGTATACTCATCTATGTAACACATATTACATATTGCTAATTTTAACATTAAATTCCTATTTGTATCTTTCTCTTCATTTCGTTCTTCTTCTGTTGTTGTCATGCTGCTAAATTCGTCTTTTATAGCTATTTCATATTTTTTTAATAATTCTATAGGTGTTAATTTAGTTGTAGTTGTTGATGATGTTCCTTCTGTAGGTTTATCAGTTCTTAATATCTTCTTGCTATTTTCAGTTAAATTTGAAAACCATAATTTCACTATTCCTATTAGTGTTCTTTCTATATATTCTGGTGCATCTGTTACGTTTATATTATTATCTAATAATTGTTTTGTCATATATTCTATCCATAATTGTATTATTTTTTCTATATCTATTACACAATCTAAGTCTAAAAAGTTATAATTTTTATTAACTATTTGTTTTGGTGTCCAGTTATCATATTCATCTTTTAGATTATATCTTTTAAACTTATTCTTATAATATATAGGTTTTCTTATTTCTGATGTTCTAGGTATTATATTTTCATCTTCTTTTTTATCAAGAGTATTTATTTCTGTATTTCTATTTTCTAAGTTTTCTTCATTAATTACTTCTTGTTTTTCATTGATTTCTAAATTTTTTGTATTTGTTAAGATTTCTGTATATGTTTCACTAGCTTCTGAATCATAATTATCTGTTTCTTCAATATCTATTGTATTTATTTCTAATTTTTCTTTAAATTGATTTATCTCGTTTAATAATTTTTGTTCTATATCTTTTTCTCCTTTTTCTTTCTATCTTTTTTCATACAAATCTTTTAGCATTTGTAGTTCTTTTTCTAATTCAGCAATCCTACTATTTTTAGTTTCTTCTATTTTTCGTATTTCTTCTGTAGTTTGTTGTTTTATTTTTTCTATTTCTTTTTTTTTCTATCTATTTCTTCATTTTCTTTTTCTATTCTTACCATAACTGTCAATTTATCTTCTAATTTTAATTCTTCTTTTTCTAACATTAAATATAAATGTTCACCTATTTTCTTATACCTTCTTTCTAGATTAGAAAATACTATTTTTATTTTTAATCCTTCATGGTTTTCATATATTTTTCATCTATTATAAATTCTTCTTTGTTCATTTTTATTTAATTGTTAATAGATTATGTTGGTATGTATATTCTAGACTATCTATTGTTGATTCTAAATTTGATATTTCTTCTTTTTGTGCATTTATTGAGTTTTTATTAACTCCGGCAATTATGTTATATTGTAGTCTTTCTATCTTTATTTTTAATTCTTAACGTTTTTTAGATATTATTTGCTTTAATTCTTTATATTTTTGTACTTTATTCATCTAAATTTAGTTTTATCAAATAAGTCAGTCATAATTAATAAATTAATCAAATAAATCCAAATATATACTACTTCCGTAACTTTAAACATAATAGGCTCTGATACCAGACCATCAATGTTCAAAATGTAATGGAGAAGATAATATTGTCCCAGAAGTTCAACTGGAATAGAAGAAGATAAAAGCGACAGCTGGAAGATGCAAGATATGAAGCAATAATGGAGATACACAGCAATAAAAAGAAGATAAATACAACAACAAAGGAAAAGCAACAACGGATAAAGAAAAGAAGACAAAGTTATCAAAAAGTCATTAAAGATATGAAAAGGACATATGACTTATAGTTTTCAACATGTGAATTATTATAGTTTTTTATTTCTTTTACGTAAAAGACATTGTATAGTTAGTCTTTACTAGGTTAGGTACCATTATTAGCCTACTATAGGCTTTTTGACCTTTTTAAATTTTTAAGACTTTAGCTACAAGATTAATCTTTTAGGAATAGTATGTAGATACGTGTAAACTTAGAATAGTGTAAAATATTCGATTTCAGTATTATAAATGGAAGAGTTTCGCTCAGATGAAGGTAAGCCTTCATGCCTTGAAGCACAAAATCTCTCTTGTCCACAACAAATATTTTGCTTATTTATTGAAAAACAGGTATATTTTAATGAAAAAATCTATGGAGGAACAAAGCTTAGAATTACCAAACCTACCAAAACAAGCATATTCATTTACTATTATGAATAGCTAAATTCATAAATTCCTAACAATCATGATATGATAAAATAAGTTCATGTTAGTTGCTTTATAGTAGAATTATTCGAAAAATAGCATGTTAAGAAGTTTATTAGCAAAGTAGAAAAGGAGAAAAATCCCTAAGAACTATGTCATCCTAAAGGTGAAACCAGTAAGGCAAGAAAATCGTGATAGGGGAGTAACCAGAGTAGAGGCGTTGTTTAAGGGAAAAGTATCCAGATTACCATGCTAATAGTGACCGAAGAATATGTTATTTAAGAATAATCTAGTATATAACAATCTAAAGTGATCATATTTTGTTATGTGCATGATTGAAGGGAATATTTTGAAAATAGCAATTTTATGAAAAATGGATAATTATTTATCTGACAAAATGGTAGATAAATTTAAAATACTCATTTTATATGTACTGAAGGATATAGAAATAGTAGATATAAGAAAAATCATATTGGAAAAAATATTTGATAGATATTTTATGACTAGAATTAATTATATACCACACCTACCGAACTACTCTTATAAATACTTACATACCAAACCCACACACTAACTATGATAAATTATGTATATTTAGAATTTTGGAAAATAGATATAAAATATATACAATTTCTTAGTGAAAATATAGAAGAATTAATGAGATTAAAACAAACAACTAAAAAATATTATAATAAAGTATTTAACCAATTTTAAATGATAGATAATCTTAAAATCTTAATCTTATATATACTTAGAGCTATAGAAATTATAGATATTAAGAGAATAATATTAGAAAAAGTATTAGACTATGAAATTGAAACTATAAATTGGATAGAATAGTTATACCTGGATAATTACCCAGATGGATATAATTTAGATTAAGAAATGTTAGAATATATTAGAAAAACTAGAGAAAATCAAGATAATCTAAATGAAGAAATTAATTATAGAAACCGAATTAGAAAAATAATGGAGAATCTAAAAGAAAAATTAATATGGATAGAAGAAACCCTAGAAAATTTAGGAAAAAGTACATGTGATAGTTTATATAATTTAAAAAAACTCGCTATGAGAAGAACAACACAAGATAATAAATAGCATTGAAAATCTAGAATTAGATATACATTACAGTACAATTAGGATAAATTATTATACGGAAATTTGTAACTCTGCAATTACTACAGGATAAAATGATAGACTATGAATATTTAAAATATTGGAGACAAAATATGGAAGAAATAATATTATTAGAAAAACTTATGAAAGATAATCTAATTGGATATTTTGAAACAAAAGATATAGAATATTTAGAATACCTTCAAAATAATATAGAAGAATTACAAAAACTAAGGGAAAAAAATAAAGAATACTATAGTAAAACATTTAACCAATTATCATATAATCACCTCCAAGATATGAATATCGATAAAACTAACATAAATAAACTCAAAATAAAAATAAAAATATTTAGAGAAGTTAAGAAATATCCACGCACAAATAAAAATAGATCCATTGTATTTATAATAGATCTATTTTACCGCACAAGTTATCCGCACCCCTACAATTGAATTCAGAAATCATTTCAGCGCTCACTTAACCAAAAGTCACTTGTGCAAGTATTGTGCAGATGTGTTGTTTAAGAGATGAGCTTAATTTAAAAGATTGCTTTGAGTACAAATCTTAAAAACTAGGTAGTGAACCATAAAGATTACAACAACAACATAGACGGTATAGTCTCACAAGTGAGTTGTGGGGAGGGTAGAGAATACACATACCTTATCTCTACCTTGTCTGGTAGAGAGGCTGTTTTCAAAAGACCCTCAGCTCAAAGCAAGCAAAGCACAACATTTATCAAGACATAAGCAATAACAATACAGTAAGAAAGTAGAGGCATGCGAGACAAGTTGTAATAGATAAATAATAACAATACGAAAACAGTAAGAAAATAAAAATATAGAGTAAAAAAATACACCGCAAATATTACTAGTACTACTAGTCGGATTGAACCATAAAGATTGAATTTATTAAATTAGTCAGATTAGGTCAAGGTAAGAATAAAGCAGGGTAGCTCATGCAAGAATTGGTAATCAGTGATGGAAGAAATAGAGAAACTACACAACAAAAAGATGCAAAAGAAGAAAGGCGTAATTAATTGGACTGTAGAAAGATGTAATGCAATTCTTGACATGTCTTCGTAACATGAGGTTTGAGTTTCGATGCTTCGGTTCATTTCCAACAACAGCTCATGAGATTACTTCCAATAAAGACGTGGATGATGGATGATGAATTAGAAGAAGAAAATCAAGTAGGTAGAGACATAAATGATGACGAATATGACGAAGAAGCTTCACGAACTATATTCTCCAAATGTTTCATGGTTTTACGGGATGAACATAAGAAAATAGAGTGATAATAATGATGACGATATTCCTAATTGTGCACCAACAAAAGCTGGTTTCAAGAAACACCCCAACAACAACAACAACAAGACGGTGAAGAAGAAAACAAAGTGAAACCAGCAAAAGAAAATAAAGATTAGTGATGACAAGATATATGAGTGATCTCAATAATTTTCTGCAGATATAGTAAAGGAGATATGGATTGTGGGTAGTAGGTAGGGTTAGATCAATTAGGTAAAAATCGAAGCTGGAAAAGATAATTAACTTCATATACCAAAAATTGAAGCATTTGCATGAAAAATAAGTTAGAAATTAGCTAAAAGTCGAAGCTGGTAAAGGTAATTAACTCCATATACAAAAAAAATGAAGCAACTGCACAAAAAAAATTCAGAAATTACATAAAAGTCGAAGCTGGTAGAGGTAATTAACTCCATATACAAAATAAATAAATAAAATAATTGCAGAAAAAACTCAAAAATAAAATAGATCTGCGATCACTCACACCAATTGTATTCCAACAAATCAACTCTTCCATTTCATAACAGAAATATACAATCACCAATTCCAAGATAAAAATTAATTCCTAAACACAACCCTAATACCTCCAGATTTCAAATTAGTAGCAAACTAATTATTAAACACTACCTTAATACCTTCAGTTTTCAAATTAGAAACAATCTCCTTTTTTCACATCCTGTGTTTGCAAACTACTCTCACCCTTACCTTGTAACTACCCTCAAACACTTTGGACATCTCACAAAATGATACGGGTACAACCACGAGGATGCATGTTTGTGAGATGTATTGAACCCGAGACTTGGAGTGTGAAAGTGAAGTGCAAATGAGGACATAAAAAGGGTCCAAAACCGTCCATATAATGCTCTCCAAGGGCACCCACTTGAAGACTTGAGACTAAGGGGTCATTTTGGACATTTCACACCTTGTTTGTAAACTACTATATAAGGAACCTTTTAGGTCATTTGTTAGGAGACTTTGCTGAATATGGATGTTGTATAACACTTAGAAACATTTCCTCTCTAAGGAGAGAAGACCACAAATCTGAAACTTGTAACTAGGGTGAGACTAGGGTGGAATCACTAGTGTTGCATTCTTGCTTAGAATGTTGGGTGCTAGAGGAGGTTGAGGTCTCTCTTGTGCTCACCGAAGAGAGTAGGTGTTCCTATTATCATTGTATTAAGGGTCTAGGTGCTTGAATACACTTAGGTTCTTAGTTCATGAGATAGTGTGATGATACAGGTACGACCACGAGGATGCATGTTTGTGAGATGTATTGAACCCGAGACTTGGAGTGTGAAAGTGAAGTGCAAATGAGGACTTAAAAAGGGTCCAAAATCTTCCATATAATGCTCTCCAAGGGCACCCATTTGAAGACTTGAGACTAAGGGGTCATTTTGGACATTTCACACCTTGTTTGTAAACTACTATATAAGGAACCTTTTAGGTCATTTGTTAGGAGACTTTGATGATAATTAATGTTGTATAACATTGAAAGACAAGTCCTCTCTCCTTGAGGCACAAATCCGAAACTTGTAACTAGGGTGATACTAGGGTGGAATCACTAGTGTTGCATTCTTGCTTAGAATGTTGGGTGCTAGAGGAGGTTGAGGTCTCTCTTGTGCTCACCGAAGAGAGTAGGTGTTCCTATTACCATTGTATTAAGGGTCTAGGTGCTTGAATACACTTAGGTTCTTAGTTCATGAGATAGTGTGATGATATAGGTACGACCACGAGGATGCATATTTGTGAGATGTATTGAACCCGAGACTTGGAGTGTGAAAGTGAAGTGCAAATGAGGACTTAAAAAGGGTCCAAAACCGTCCATATAATTCTCTCCAAGGGCACCCACTTCAAGACTTAAGACTAAGGGGTCATTTTGGACATTTCATACCTTGTTTGTAAACTACTATATAAGGAACCTTTTAGGTTATTTGTTAGGAGACTTTGCTGAATATGGATGTTGTATAACACTTAGAAACATTTCCTCTCTAAGGAGAGAAGACCACAAATCTGAAACTTGTAACTAGGGAAATCAACTTGAGTGTGGAATCACTCGTGTTGGATTCAAGCTTGGAAACGTTGGATGCTTGGGAGATCGAGGTCACTCTTGTACCAACGTAAGAGATAGGTTTGTGTTGTGTGTATTATTAAAGGTCCAAGAGTGTAACAAGTCTTGGGTTGTTAATATTATTCCCTCATTTAGTCTATCTACCTATCTTTATCTTATTGCACTTTGTAGATTCATAGTGGACTATTTCTGTGACTTGTTGAATCCGAATTTTGTAACCATTGTGTTCATCTTGTTCATCCTGTTCATCTTGTTCATCTTATATTGTGTCTGTTTTGGTGTTGAAAACACACCTCTTTATCATGTTATTGTGTTGTTGATAGCGAATCCGAGAATGGTCTTCAAAAGGGTCCTCAAATCCTTAAGATTAGTGGACTGTTTTGGAGATGTTTTGTGTTCTCTTGTTTGTCCCGTATCATTTGGTATCAAAGCAAGGCTGGTTATGTTCCTACACTACCAATCTTGGGTTCTCTTGGACGAAAATTCAAAAAAAAAAAAAGCTGAAAACTGGAAAAAAAAATCCAGAAAAGTGCAAATCTGTCCATTTTGTGTTCTTGGCCGAAAATTATGTTTTTGTTATCTTGGCCATGATTTGTTTGTTGTGTGAATAGATCTAGTAGTGTTCTTGTTTGTTTTGTTGTTTCTAGTGTTAGTTTTCTTGTCCACTAACACTTTGAGTCTAGATCTAAACTTGAGCTTGAACTTGTTGAAAGTTGTTGTTGTGAACATAAGCTTGGCCGTTGGAATTGTTGTTGTTCTTAAAGATTGTTGTTATTGTTCTTGGTGTGGTTGTTGTTGTTCTTGAAGTTCTTCACTTTCTTTCATATATTGTTAGAACCTAAAGTGAATGTTAGATCCTAAAAGGTGAAGGAAAAAGGTGTATATACTTGTTAGTCTTGAAAGACCCCCAACCACCAAAAGACTTTATATCACTTCTCAACCACTTTTTCATGATTTAAGGACCCATGTTTTAAGGAGAAGTACAAGAAAAAAAGTCAAGTCTTGAAAATTGAAAAAGGCCCCAAGACTTATTTTCCCTCCTAAAACAAATTCCACCAATCTAAATTAAATTTGACCAAGACTTGAACCTTTGAGAATAACCACTTGATAAAACCGAACCAATACGTGGCTTCCACGTCATCACTGCTACTGTTCATGCAATATTTTTGAGCTCAAAATTTTAGATTTCTTAGTTTCATTTTATTGTCTCTTAGTTCGTTTGTTGGCTTGAACACTAATTGACAACCTAGTAATCTCCTACTAGCTTGTAAGTTAGTTTTGTGTCCGTTTGTTCGTGTTTATGTTTGCTGTGTACTTTTATCTTTTTGAATTCGTTGTTAGTTCTTGACTCAAGTCCTATAAGATTTCGTTTGAGTTTCAAACAAAAATCCATTCCGGGACAAGAGTAGACTCGACACTCAATCACTCACGAAGTACAAGCCGGCTTTCAACACTTGTGAAACCAGGTGTGAGGTAAAACCGAGAGTGAGAGTATGGTGAGGCATTTTTTATCTAACAAGTTTGTTTGTTTCCTTTGTTTGTTGTGTCTTTTTGTTAGGTACAATGGCTGCCCATAATTTCAATGCCACATGTGATCGTATCAATGACAATATTGAAGATATGAAACGACACATTGAAATTATACGCCAATTGCTACCCAAACTCTACCCACAAAATACAATTGTCCAAGCACCTTGCGTTGAGAGATTCCCGGAGGAAGTTGCTGCCCAACTTATTAGTAAAACTTGCCCACCACTTGAGGATATGTGTGATGTGATTAATAAATCTCAAGTGAGTGAAGGATTTAAAGATGTTGGCCAAGGAAAAATGAGTAAACCTATGAGCCTATATTGTTGTAAAGGTACTAATGTTTGTTTGGCTCATAGGGTTAATCATGTGCTTGACATATCTTTGAAAGATAATGATTCCTTAGAGAGTGAAAGTTCCAAATCTATCCGCGGGTTAGATCATTCACTCTTTAGGCACAATGTATTGTTTGAAGATAATTTATTTACTCCTAATGAACCTAGTGGTGCAAGTGATATTGACGGCATGGCTTGTCTTGGAAGCTATAGCCTATATGCTAACCCACTATGGTGTGACAACATTCCTCCTCAAGATGGAAATCTTTTCTTGGAAGATGAGAGTACTCTTAAGGGTAGGGAATGCGTAGTCTTGAAAAGGAATAGTCAATTAGGTGAAGATGACCATGATTTACTTGATTGCTTGGGAAATCCGAAATGTGATTGTTCTTGTAAAAATGTTTTTGTGAATGATTCCTTTGCTGCCCATGGTGATTAATATCTATGTGGGGATTATTCTCTTGAAATAAAAGGTGGTGCATGCTTAGAAATTCTATCTACTTCTTCTTTATGTGTTCCCTATGTTGAGCATACTAGTGGTGATGGACTTGAAGCTAGTGAGTACATGTATAAGGACCATAGCTGAAGTTAGCTTGTGTGACACCTTTCTATACCCTCTTTGTGCTCATGATATTTCCACTAATGATCTAGAGGGTATGCCTAATTTTGAGGATGACACCTTAGGGGAAAGTGAAAGTGGCCGAAACCCATGTCCATGGCTACTTCTCCCATTCGATCCCGATACCATCTTAGGGTATGGTAGGAGTTGTCTCGGCCTATGCTCATTATTTATTGATGTTCGTCATAGCCACTTCATTTGTAACATTTGTACTAAGTTTTTCACAATCAACCCAAAGGATTCTTAGTTGTACTTCAAGTGTGTACTACCTTGGCATGATGATGTTATTTGTTAGATTGATTTTTGTTACACTAACCCTAACCCTCATGCCATGAGGATGTGTGCTTGTTTGTCTTCTCTTTTGATTTTGCCAGGCATGGATTCGAGGTCGAATCCTTTTCAAGAAGGGGAGAATGATACGGGTACGACCACGATAATGCATGTTTGTGAGATGTATTGAACCCGAGACTTGGAGTGTGAAAGTGAAGTGCTAATGAGGACTTAAAAAGGATCCAAAACCGTCCATATAATGCTCTCCAAGGGCACCCACTTGAAGTCTTGAGACTAAGGGGTCATTTTGGACATTTCACACCTTGTTTGTAAACTACTATATAAGGAACCTTTTAGGTTATTTGTTAGGAGACTTTGCTGAATATGGATGTTGTATAACACTTAGAAACATTTCCTCTCTAAGGAGAGAAGACCACAAATCTGAAACTTGTAACTAGGGAAATCAACTTGAGTGTGGAATCACTCGTGTTGGATTCAAGCTTGGAAACGTTGGATGCTTGGGAGATTGAGGTCACTCTTGTACCAACGTAAGAGATAGGTTTGTGTTGTGTGTAGTATTAAAGGTCCAAGAGTGTAAAAAGTCTTGGGTTGTTAATATTATTCCCTCATTTGGTCTATCTACCTATCTTTATCTTATTGCACTTTGTAGATTCATAGTGGACTATTTCTGTGACTTGTTGAATCTGAATTTTGTAACCATTGTGTTCATCTTGTTCATCTTATATTGTGTCTGTTTTGGTGTTGAAAACACACTTCTTTATCTTGTTATTGTGTTGTTGATAGTGAATCCGAGAGTGGTCTTCAAAAGGGTCCTCAAATCCTTAAGATTAGTGGACTGTTTTGGAGCTGTTTTGTGTTCTCTTGTTTGTCCCGTATCACAAAACGACTTAGCATTTTCTAGAAAATTTATCACAATTTCGTCACTAGTTTGAAAATGATGAATAACCTCTTCAATCTCCATTTGAGATGAGATTTCCCGCTGCCTTGCGTATCACCTTCTAGTATGGGGTGAGTTGCTCACTGAATAGGTATGAGACTTCGAATTATTTTCCAGCTGATCCATCTTCAAGAGAAACACATCTTCCAGCAAATCCTTCTTTAAGAGGAACACATTTTCCAACTAATCCTTCTTTAAGAGAAACACTTTTTCCAGCAGGTCCTTCTTCAAGAGAAATGCATAAACACCTTTTCCAGTCGATCCTTATTCAAAAGAAACACCTTTTCCAACAGATCCTTCTTCAGAAGAAACATTTTTTCAGTCGATCTTTCTTCAAGAGAAACACCTTTTTCCAGTAAATCATTCTTCAAGAGAAACACCTTTTCCAGCAAATCATTCTTTAAGAGCAACACCTTTTCCAGCAAATCATTCTTTAAGAGCAACACCTTTTCCAGCATATTCTTCTTCAAGAGAGACACTTTTTTTAGCAGATCCTTCTTCAAAAGAGATACCTTTTTCTGCAGATACTTCTTCAAGAGACACCTTTTTTAGTCGATCCTTCTTCAAGAGAAGTACACGTTTTCCCAATAGATCCTTCTTCAAGAGAAACACCTTTTCCAGTAAATCCTTCTGCAAGAGAATCACCTTTTCCAACAAAGGTGTCTCTTGATTCTCTTGATTCTAATATTAAATTGTGTTTTTCCAACATAGACATGAAATCAAAGTATCTAACCCATCAGAGAAAGCACAATTTCATCCAACGATCCGAGTGGGGTAAAAACTTACACGCACCCGGTGTATACACCAAATTAATATTTTTTACCATGGTTATGTAATTAAATTAAGTGAAATACATATTGATTAATCATGGTTAAGTAACATGAACTTTAAATTCAAACACATGGCATGCATGTATTGGCTTGGTGTATACATCGGGTGTGTGTGTAAGTTTTTACGTCAATAATTTAATATTAATATTTTTTAAAATCATCAATGCATTTTATAGATTGAAAAAATTATTTATTAATTGATTAAAACTAAAACTTTAAATCGTAGTTTTTTCCAACACATATTAAAATAATTTCTCTTTATATAATAAATTTAACAGTAAACGTTCATTAATATTTGCCTTTATGATTTTTAATAGTCAAAATATTTTTTATTTAAAATTAGTCAATATGAATTAGCCCAAAAGAAATTGATAAAAATCTATTTTAATAAAAACAATCCTCAAAATAAGCAATTTGAAAAATAATTTAATATTATTGACATATTTTATCAGAAACGAACAAAACATGTTTCTTCACTATATACTAACTTCTACTAAGAAAAAAATATGCGACAATGCAGTAATAAAGGAAATCATGCCATTAGCCCAAGTTTTTTTTGCTATCCAACCAGACTAGTCCTCTGTAATTATTGTAATTATCTTTTTAATGCATCTCTTATTTACTAAAAAAAAAAAAAGAATCATGCCATCAAAATATGCAACAACAAATATATTTATGCATAAAAAATACTAGTCAAAGGCATAGATAGACACTCAAACTTGTTGTCAAAATTCACTTAGATACCTAAACTAAGGCCTGTTACTGTCAGGCCCCTAAACCCCCCACATTTTGTTCCAATTGGGCATTTTTTACCTACATGGCACTGCACGTGTTTTTCACTCACTAGAGGCGCGTGAAGCATGATTTTTTGCCTAAATAACAAATAAAAACGTGTCAAGTGACACTGACGGCTCAAAAAAAATTTAATAATAGAATAAATAATATTTTTTAATTAAAAAACTTATATTTAAATTATTTTATTAATTTTAGTTATTATTACTTCTTAATTATTTTTTAAAAAGAGAAACACCCCCCTCTTCGTCGTCTTCTTCACACCCACCCTCCCCCATCGTCTTCTTCAAAAAAAACCATCTTCTTCTTATCTTCTTCCTCTCCGTCTTCTTGATCCCACTACAAGTCATCCAAAATGCAAATCAATTTCCTTTCTTTAATTCATCAATTTCCCTTCTTTAATTCATCAATTTCCAATTATGAAACTCATAATCAAGAATCTTTGAACTATTTTTTTTTTAAAGTTCACCTTCTTTAATTCAGTTCAGCTTTTTTTTCCATGGCTTCCACCATACAAAGTTCCACATTCAAACCCCATTTCATTACACTCACCTTAAACCAATAAAAATCCAACAACAAAAATAAAAAAATTACAACCTTTGACAAGAAAAAATAAGCTACTGTTGACTATGATAAAGGGAGACACAAACTAACTCTAAAAATCAATGGATTTTGCAAATCTGATTTGCCTAAACACTAACTTTTACGTGTCGAATTTCAGTTAAGAGTGATTTTTTTGGATTGATAAATTATGTAGCCTTTGGTAATTTTTTGAAATGACCCAACTGAATCTGGGTTCATATTGCTAGCTATAGAAGGAAGAACGAGACTCGCCGGAATAATATCTTCGAAAATGGAGTGAAAATGGAGAAGGAAGAGTGAAGATGGAGAAGAAGGGTTTATTTTTTTAATTTAAAATAATTTTTTTAATTTAATATATTATAAAATAATTTTTATACTCATATAGCCACGTGTCATTATTTTATTTGTCAAATTGCCACGTCACCACGAGTGTAATTCACACACTTTAAATTTATAGTTGATTGTTAAAAAAAGGTCCAATTAGAACAAAATGTGGGGGGTTTAGGGGTCTGATAGGAACAAGCCTTAGTTGAGGGGTCTAAGTGAATTTTGGCAACAAGTTTGAGTATCTATCGATGCCTTTGGTCAAAAATATTTCACCTCGTCAGTTATTTTTCATTTCATTTGTGAAGGATCTAAGTCTACAACATCTTCATCTATTGATTTCACAATCTCATATGAATCCCGAGGTTGATTCTTCCTCACTACATGTCAATTTTTGTTGGAATTATCATTACCTTAAAATGCTTGTTTTGTTACAACAAAAGGCTCATTTATTTTTTAAAATATATCCCGATTTACACACACATGAAGTCATACTCATCCTTTTAACGCTATTTTATCATACACATCAAATCAGTTACATCGTAAATCCTATGTTGGCTAGTATATGCTATTACCGAGAACCAGGAAAGCTTGCACTGGCTAGTTTGCTTCTGTGTTTGGTGTATCCTTTCATGTTCAACATATTTGAAAGCCATTTCGTTGAAGAAATCGTTCGGGACATGGAATAAGGTAATCATTATTTTATTTATTTTTTAGTCTAAATTACTATTTATTCAGTTTGTAATAAATATTGTATAAATCTCTATTGTGTAATAATAAAATTGTGGGGACTGTTTATGGGGGTTGGAAAATTACCTGCTACGTGTCTCCTTTCTAATCTTTGATTCTCGGCTTTTTACTTTTTTTTTTATTTATGCAAACAGTTATTTTAAAAATACATCAATTGTTTAATTCTTTTTCCAAAACATTATTTAATTCTTTTCTATAAGTTGAATTGAACAATATCTTTTAAAATTATTAATTACATAAATACTATCTCCTAACTTATAGTTAGCGGAAAAGTAAATGAAATTACGAGGTCTAATTCTCATTTTTTTAAATTAAACCGACGCATTCCTGGGAGTATCACTCACCAAAGTTTAAAAAATGGAGATTGTGTGTATCTATAATAAACATTCTTATGTGTTTTATATCTTGAAACTCAAAATTTTTACTTGCCTTTAAAAAGAAATTATAATATTAATATTTTAACTTAAGACCGACCTCCATATCAAAACTATTGCTAAGGTGAAAGAGCACGATTAATGATATCGTGGCATCATTCCTATAAAAGCGACAAAAAAACTTTCCTAAAATTTTTTTTATTCAAATTAAAAGGTTCACTTCATTAAATTAATTTTATTACTATGTTTTGGGAGTAATTTAGGTCTTTTTATTTTAATAAATTTTATTATATTGATTGTGTCACTTCTCTCTTCTTGCTTATTCGATTTATATTTTACTTCTTTTTTATTTATCACCTAGATAATTGATGGCTAAGAATACCACGTTAATGTCTTATTTATTTGTAATTGTCATCACTTAGTAATGTTAAGTTAATAAAATAAGCGGCCTTTGTTGATCACGTAGAATTTTCATATAATATATGAATTCGGCCGAAAATCACATTTATGTACCTTGAAAGGTGCCTAACACCTTCTTTCGAGGTAATTTGAACTCTTACTCAATTTCTGGCGATGTAAACTAATTAATTAGTTCGTAATTAGCCTATAATGATACCCTAACGCACCTTAATTCGTTAGGTGGCGACTCTTCACTCTTAACCACCCTAAAAAGAGTTGTCACGTCGAATATTACTTTTCGCAAAAAAAAGGGTGCGACATCATGGTGACTCTGTTAGGTATACTTAGGTTCTAACCATTGAAAATTTTTGTTTATGTGGAATTCTATTCTTTTTTTTATTTGTTTGAACTTTATTTGTTTTTGACGTTTGTGTTTCTCCTATTTCTTTCCCCCTGTTATTATTCATTTTTACATCATGATTTGTCTTTTCTATATAATAGTTTTTTCCTCTTTTTCTTTATGTGTTTTTTTTAATGTCTCTCCATGTTTATCTCCTTCCCTCTTTTTTACTTTTGATTGGCTATGTGTTATCTTATTTTTATATTTGTTTGTCTTTCATATTATTGAATGTGTTATTGTATTTCTTGTTATGTGCTATGTGTTACCGCTTTTCATAACTGTCACCCCGCTCATATTTTTCTTCAGTTGGAACTTCTTTTTTTATCCTTTTTAAAGAACGGTTGTTAGGTTGTGCGGACGTTCACTCCTAAAACATCCTACAAAAATGCCTCATGAATTGATTGATCAGCGGTGCATCGACAGTCACGAGCTTTCCCACTCTCAAGTTATCCGCTTAAGGGTACCGTCTCATGCAACCACTCTTATTCCTAGATCTTAATTGTTTATTCCTTTACTAAGGAATAAGTATTCCGAAATCTAAGATGTTTTGTTTAGAAAGCCTTGCCCTAAGTTCTAAGGGATTTCATAATCTCAAAAAAGAATGTCTCATTTCTTATGTGCATTTTGAGAGATAAATATGTATAAATATTGTCATTTGCTCTTGGGGTGGGGTAGACTAACACTTTATTTTTCAGGTTCAATGGCAACCCCAACCTTATATTAAAGGTTTAGTATGATTTAGTGCATGCCTAGGCAAATGAAGTTTTGATGGATGAACTTAGGTTTACAAGGGCAAATCATGGTAAGAAAGGAATTGGGGAGCTTGTCATCTCACATTGTATTTTGGGACAAGACAAGATTGATATTCAGGTTTGGGAATGTTAAGATGACCCCGCTTCTCAGGAAAATTGGAGAATATATTGAAGACATGAATTTGCTGCCAAAAAGCTCTGGAGGCCTACTAGAAAGAGAACAAAAAAAAACAGATGTTTTTAGAATTTAGTTTAGTTCTCTTTATGATTTTCTTATATTTTTATGAGAAAATTTAGTTCAATAGAATTTTTAGTCTATTTTTTGAGCAAATGGCATTATTTTGTAACATATTTATCTCTCAAACAACGATAGGCCTACCTCTGGCTCAAAAGAAGCTCCCAAAAATAGGAAACATCAAACCACGTGTCTATTGTGTGTTGTTTTATTTACTTCTTTATATCACTAATGCACTAATTTTTAGTTTTTATCGTTGTTATTATTTTTCTCTCCCAAAAGGTTGATTCGTGCATTCTCTCACCCATCACATCAATTTAAAAAGGCCCAAGCTCCTTCTATTAAGTTTAATCACCAAGACGAGGAAATGAGTGATAACAACTACGCTAGTGATAAGCATAATGAGGTAATCTTAAGAATGGAACAAAAGATCATTCAACTACAAAGGGAATTATAACAAGTTCGTAATTTGTCTAATCTATCCCTTGCTTTGAATATTCCTCTCGAGCCACAAGTTGAGGGCAACACCATTACCAAATCCCATGCCACCTTCACAAGCCACCCCTTACCATCACTTCCTACCTCAGAACCCTAAAACAGTCCAAATCACATATATACGCTTCCTAAAAATAATTTTTGTCCACCACAATGACATACATACCCAACTCCATTAAATTCTCAAATAACATTGTATGCCCACAATATACCACTAAAGTTCACCATGAATATGTTTCATTCTCATGATCCAGGCAATCATACTTTAGATTCCATTTATGTTAAAACGACCCCATTCACTCACCACCAATACGAACTTGAACCTCCAAAAAAGACCCCTTTATGTAATCTGTGGTTAAAAGGTTGGAAAAACTTGAATGTAGTAAGGATTTGAAAGGTATAAGTTATGAGGACATATGCTTGCACCTTGATGTTGAATAGTCGAAAGGATACAAACCTTCTAAATTTGATTTGCATAGTAGGACCGGAGACCCAAAAGTCCATTTAAAACTATACTGTGACAAGCTAGTAGGAGTTGATAAAAATAGTAGATTCTTATGAAGTTATTCATGAGGAGTCTCATTGAAGATATTTTATCATGGTATATTACACAAGATGCAAGAAAATGATCAAAATGAATTGACATGGCCTCTGATCTTACAGAAAAGTTTGAATTTAATATTGATAATGCGCTTGATTGTTTCTACATTCAGAAATTAAAGAAGAAACCTACAGAAACATTTTGAGAATACGAAATAAGATGGATGTGCGAAGCTTTTAAAGTGCGCCCTCCTTTAGATGAAAGTCAAATGCATTCCCAAGAGCCATAATATTATGAAAAAATTATTCTTATAGAAGATCGAAAGTTCGTTGACATAATCAAGTTGGGTGAGAGAATTTAACATGGCATTAAAAATGACATGATAATAAATTTGGAGACGTTGCAAGCGATTAAGACTTTGCAAGCTGGTGAGACCAATGCCATAAAGGAAGTAAATTTTGTCTTGACTACACTAGATTTTAAAGCCCCTCATATTTACCAAATACCACTTCCTTCACTTCAAAATCAAACACCCACATATCAAGCACCTCCATATTCATTCCCTACAATGACATACAATTACCCCATACTATTTTATAATCCTGCCCGCTATCCTGCACAACCCATTTACTCTCAAATTCCTCCAACTACATTTCAACAACCACTATCTTATCAAAATTCACCAGTAAACCAACGATTCAATAAATCTGTTAAACCTCAAGCTAAGTTTCAGAGAAATTCATTAAGACAACACGTTCCTTTGGTTGAGTCCATAAACCAACTTTATGAGAGATTAAGGGTTACTGGCTATATCACTCTAATCCCTGCAATTCTAATGAATACACGTGCAAATGACTTGATCATTTCAAAGTTTTGCTTATCATTCAGGGATGCAAGGACACACCAAAGAAGAATGTCGTGCTTTAATGGATAAAATTCAAGCACTGATTGACACCAAAGTAATAAATGTGATGGAGCCAAATCTTGATGTTGATTAATTTCCTAAGCATGACTGACACCTATTTGCATTGATGAAGAGGTATCATGTTGTTTCTTCATTCCACGCTTTCAAGAACGATATGATTTTTTGATTTCCTCATATGTAATTCAAACTATATTTGACCTGATTTCTATTTAAGAGGGATATGTAGGTGTTTCTGTGGAGTTCAGTCTTCTCATAATGAAATTTTCATATTTTTCTTGGAGCATGTAATTGGGACAGAATTTTGAGAGGAACTCAAAAATCCTTTAGAGAAGCATTTCTACAAGTTTAAGATGGACAAGGTATTTAACTAAGGCCGAATTTTTGAGAGGATCTCAAAAATTCTGCCGAGAACCATTTCTACAAGTTCAAGGCTAGGTCATGAAACTAGGACAAAAAATTTTTAGGAACCCTAAAAAAATTCATCAAGAATCGCATCTCAAAAGTGCGATATAGAGTTTATGATCAAAGACAATGAATTCAGGACTTGAAGCAAAGAACTGGCAGAGACACGAATATATCTTTCCCCCTTTTTAAATAAATAATTTTTCTTTGAGTGCATGAAATAGAGTTACAGGTCCAAATCTTGAGTATGCTATACATTTGAGAGAGTGGGAGGGGGGGGGGTGATACATAATACAAAAAAAAAGAGGAGTTTGTATTCATTGATACAAATATAGTGATACACCGACTGTCCAACTAACGATACAAATAATATGCTTTTGGTGAATGCAATGAGTCTCTGTATTTTTATTTTATATATTAAATACAACCAATTGCATATAATTGATATATCGATTAAGGACAGTAATTTTCTGAACTTATGTTATCGTAGCAAAATTTGCTGAAAGTTAGGCTATCATGTGTAAATTTCCCTTGTTATTTTAACTAAAGAAATGTCTTCACTTAGAACTAATCCAAGTCTCTTTGGAAATGGAGAGATAATAATAATGTATAAATAACATAAATATCAATCCTTTTGTAGTAATTACACTCTCTTCCACTTTTTAAATTATTTTACTCTCTCCACCTATTAATATACATAACATAGCCGACATATACATAGTATTCTGTGTATATATTGAAATTTTTATAATATGTTTAGGGAGTTGGAATTTTTTGTAATATTGAAAATATAAGTTATGTATTTGTGTAATTTTTAGAATAATCATAGATGGTCTATTTCAAGAAGTCCACAATTCTTTATTGGGCCTAATCTGTAGTTATTGAGCAAGCCCAAATAAAAAAGAGACGTAAAACGGCAAATCAAGCTAACAAGAAAAAACGATGACACACTTCTCCGGCGAATGTTCTCTGTCCTTTTCCTCGCAATAAATAAATAAAATCTCTCAGATTCACAATTTTCAAAGGAGGATTAGGACGAGAACAAAGAAAATATCCTCCTAATTATAATTCTCTGAAGCACTTGGTTTGTATAATTAGCAAATTGGCGATCCATTTAGGGCATAAATCTATCATCTACTATATTTTTGTTGAGGTTTCGTATATATATTTAACATAATTATGGATAGTTTTATTAGTAAAATACGAAATTTGGATGCGTATCCGAAGATCAACGAGGATTTCTACAGTAGAACACTTTCCGGTGGTGTTATTACCGTTACTTCATCAATTATCATGACCTTGCTTTTCATCTCTGAGCTCCGTATGTATCTTTTTTTGCTTCAGTATATTGTGTGTAATTGTGAAACTAGGATTATTTATGTATTTTCCTATTATGAAATAGATGTATCAGTTTGTTGATGTTGGCATTTTTATTTTATTGTGAGTCAGTATGATAAAATTTATTAAAAAAATGGTAGTGTGCTCTTTCAAGTTTCATTTTTTGTTTTGTTATTCGTGCTAGTAGTTGTAGCGTTTCACGGGTAGTGTCTTGTTCTTGGAGTTTTTTGGGTGTTGTTTGTGGTTTGGGGTAGACTGTTGGTGGTATTATTTGGTGATAATCTTGTTTCCTATGTTGCTCCGACTTGTTAAAAATGTCAATGGGTGCGTGTAGAATTCGCCAAAAGTAGTGTATTTTTGATGAATTCAACACGGGTACGGTATCAAAAGTGAAGAGCCTGTGCAACTTTGCTTGTTTCTGCTATTGTCTGATGTTTTGTTACTACCTTTTGTTTTTTGTTCTTATATTATGTATTTTACTAAGTTGTTTGGTCTCGATCAGAAGGTCTATTGTAAATAGCCTCTCTACCTCACCTTTGAGGTAGTGGTATGTAGGGGTGGGCGTTCGGTATTCGGTTTGGTATTTTCATAATTCGGGTTCGGTAATTCGATAATCGGTAAATGAAATTAACTACCAAATACCATACCATTAAACTTCGGTTCGGTAATCGGTAAATTAAATTTTGGTTCGGTACGGAATTCGGTATTACCATATTAAAGTTGGACATGCTTATAGTTATCCTTCCAACCAACGTTTTGAGAAAAATATAATTTTGTTTGGTAGTTTTACACCTCTGAATACAAAGTTTTACACCAGAAAAATTAATTTTGTTTGGTCTTGTTACACGTTGATATGTGTGGCTCAATTAATGAAACACCTTAAAACCTATGTTATTGTAATTTGATCCAGCTCCTAGAAGGAGAGAACTGGATGTAACACGAATAACATTTACATCAAACTGGACATAACACGAACTGGATGTAAATGTGATGTAAAGTCATAATATTACTTCTTATAAATGTGATGGAGAGTAATATATGTTGTCAGCCAAGTGCGTAGTTTTTCGATAATTTCCATCTGTTGTTGACATGTGAACACAAGGATTAAGAAGGCTTGACCAAGTCCCCTTGGTTAAAGCCATATTCCGACCTATGTTAGGAATATTAGAGTTGGGAAAGTGCAACCAACAATGATGTTATGTATCATGTCATGAAGACTTCTTTTCTGTTGTTCCCTTCTACGCCCTGATTTTCAGTCTTAGCGTGATATTTTCATCAAAAATTGTCATATGTTGGTTGCAAGGAAGTCTGTTGTGTAAAGTTAGGAGTCTACTTTATGTCTATGTTTAATAGTTCAAAGTTTGCTTGAGCAATATTCACACAAGTATGTGGCCTTTGGAGTGTGGACCAGGTATGTGACCTATGGGTCACTTAACTATTATTGGATATTCGGAAAATACCAAATACCAAACGGTAGTAATAATTTTTACCAATCCCGAACCCAAATACCATATTTTTAAAATTTTACTCCCAAATACCAAATTACCAAATACCAATTACCAAATTTTTTGGTTCGGTTCGGTAATTCGGTTTTTGGTATTTTATGCCCACCCCTAGTGGTATGGACCGCATACATTCTACTCTCCCCATACCCCACTTTGTGGGAATATACTGGGTATGTTGTTGTTGTTGTTGCTCTTTGAAGTGAAATTGGTACTGATGTGTTTGTCAAAGAGACATAATAGGACAAGTGAAATTTATTGATGTGTTTCGAATTCGTATAAACAATGCACATAGTGAAAGAATGATCATTTGGTTCTTCCAGAATGTAATCTGCAGCTTCTTAACCAATTTGGATGATGATTCTTGTCTTATTATTTGTGTCATGGATGAGTGGTTGAACAAGTAAAGATTAGCTTTTGCACATCGGTAATTCTTATAAGAGGAAAGAAAAGGAAAACAAAAGAATAAGAGTTGGCTTCTAAAATCCCTGGCTAGTTACGTTACCATTCCAATTGTTGTTGCTAAATTTGGTATCCTGAAATTCCGATATATGGTCATCCTGCTACTTTTACCATCCATGGTTTCACAAAGTCTTCAATGGTCTTAATGCTTTTTTTAAACCGTGGTGTCCGAGCCGCTTTCGTGCACCTCGACTAGATCTATGGGATGCCTACCACCTCCCACCAACAACAAATATCAGGTAACTCTGTCCACCAAGGCTACCAAGGCTAGGAAAGATGGGAAGAATCACCTAGTGTTTTTTTGGTCTTTGCTGGGATCAAATCCTGAGACCTCAATTTCTCAACCCACTTCATTAACCACTAGGCCACACCGTTGGGTGCGGTCTTAATGCATTTTTGCCAATTCCATTTGCCAATATCGATGGTAGTTTATTGAAGAAGCAAATTCCTTTTCACTCCAGCCTTTTGATATGAATTGTCGGAAGCTTGGCAGAAGATGTTCACACTTCAAACTAGTACAAGTAGCAGACTGTAGTTCCTTCTGTATCATCAATGTTGTCTACATTCTATTTAGCTTTATTTGAATAATGAGACTCTATCGAACAAAAGAGAGAATATGGGAACATATTTGTTAAGCTATGCAAATGTTCTTTATGGATGTATTTTGTGTTTCCGTGCATTCGGATTAGCAGCCTGCACCAATTGGACATTTCTTTAGAGTTGAGGGAAAATCAAGTTTTTAGCCGATTGCATAAGAGACTGCAAATAGTTTGGCTGCTGAAGTGCATTGTATTCAGCATCCCTATTCTTTTATGTTACCGTTAGTGATATATACTGAATCTACAGGTGGTATGGCAGTAAATAATATACGTTTTCATTTCTTTTGTGGGAAGCTTGGGGGTTGTTTTTATCCGAACATGATGTTATGATTTATTGTTATCATACTCGAAGTTCTTTGTCTTTATTGTTCTCCTGGCCGTTCTGTAGGATTATATCTTCACGCAGTTACTGAGACAAAACTTGTTGTGGATACTTCAAGAGGAGAAACACTGCGCATCAATGTAATGTTAGAACTTCTCAGTGTTTTCCACTATAGTATTGTTTGCACGACCTATAAACTTGGCTGATTTCTGATGCTTGGACGAAGCTGATTTGGATTTCTGAGACGGTTATCGATAAAAACTGATTGTAACATTGACTTAATCTGAAATTGCAGTTTGATATCACCTTTCCATCACTTGCGTGCTCGATTCTCAGTGTTGATGCCATGGATATCAGTGGAGAGCAACATCTTGACATTGTATGTGCAGCAAACAGGTTATATTGTCCAGTAATTATGTTCCTAGTTTTCCCAAAGTCCACATGATTTCATTCTCTTGAATGCTAGTTCTGTGAGTAGAGTTAGATGACTTAATTTTCCTTTAGGATTATGGTCCTCATTGAGTTGTCAAGTTTAATGAGACTTGGCCAGATTATATCTCTGAAGTATTGTGTGCCACTCCCCATGGTTGAATATCTGCTCCCCGTGTGTACCTGAGTATGTCATCTCCTAGTGGAGATAATAATATCAAGCTACAATTAGAATTGATTATGCTTGCTATTTCATAGAGAGATGTTATTGGATAGTTAGTTGTATGATCAGTGACTATACTTCATGCCGATATAGGTGTGCCACGCCACTTGGCTGAATATCTGCTCCATGTGTGCACCTGAATATGTCATCTCCTGGTGGAAATAATAATATAAACTACAATAAGAATTGATTATGCTTGCTATCTTATTAGATAGATGTTATTGGATAGTTTGCTGTATGACTATACCTTCATGCAGATATATGTATCTTCAATGTGTAATTTTGTTGGAGAGATTACTGTTTGTCAAGTCCGAACTCTCAGAAGATTACAAGATAATATATGATGCAAATATAGATGAGTTACAAACGCACACACTCCTAGTTTTTCTCTAAATAGTTGGCCCCAATTCCTTACACGCCCTTAGTATAACAAACTAAAACTGTCTTGAAGTAGTTGGAGGATAATTAGTTGATAAGAAAAGCTTATCTCTTTAAAGGATATGTCAAAAATGAAAATTGGTAAGTTTTTTGAATGTTAAACAAGTCATCTCTAATTGTGATGAGTATTTTTTTAGGCTTAATACATAGATTACCTTCACAAAAAAAGGCTTAATACATAGATTGCCCCTTGAGGTCCCAGGATCCCTGTTATACATCCCTTGACCATGGGAATCGCTTTACACACCCAAATGTTTCAAAAGTGTGCCTTTTACACACCATTTTGATAGTTGACCACTTTCTCCAAAGATGTTTATGCCACAGTATGAGCTGCTCTTAGATTCTGAGGGGAAATGTTTATATATTGTGTTGCTTCCCCAGTATATTGATGCCTGGCTGATGTGTTGAGAGGCTTTGAGTCCTTACTGTGTAGTCATCTCTTTCCTCGGCTGACCTAATGTTCTTTTGTAGTGCTAATTTCTTAATTATCAAGAGAGAAATGCTTAATTGTGTAAGACAAACAGTACATTGTAAAGTGTAAACTACGCAGCAAGAAGGCCTGTATGGCAATGAAGCTAAGCTTATCACTCTCAGCTAGTTATGGTATATGCTATTATTGTAGTAGAAGCTAAGGCCATGTTGAAAATAATTACCAAAGTTGTGAAACTAAAGATAATTACGAGCTACTTGCACTATTTATTGGAATTCTAATGCCAGTGGTATGCTCTTAAGGTTTTGTATGATATGGTTATATTTATACTTGCAGAGACATGACATCATCAAGAAAAGAATTGATGCTCTCGGAAATGTTATTGAGACAAGGAAGGAGGGCATTGGCGCTCCTACGGTGAGATGCAAGTTACTCTTTATTTTATAAAACAATAGATGATGTAAAAATTTATTAAGCTTTATTTCAAATTTTATAGTTGCCAAATATCTAGATTTATTAAAGAAATGGTTTTGGCCGTTATTTGCATTCTGTATTTTCATGGATCAAATAACAAGAATGATTTTTGACTTGAGAAACATGCTCTATTTATTCCTTTTGAGCACCGAGTTTATGACTCTATTCCAACAACAGATTGATAGACCCTTGCAAAGGCATGGAGGAAGACTTGAGCACAATGAAACATATTGTGGTTCATGCTATGGTGCTGAAGGGGTATGTTCCTATTTATTATTGCTAGAAATCTCTGTCGTTTGGTTTGAGATATAAGTAATCCAAGGGATAAGTAATCCTGGGATAAAATATAAAGATCAATTGAACGAGTGTTTGGTTGGAGGGGATTAATCAATGGTGGGATAACTTATCACACCATTTACGCCGTAGTGATGGGATAACTTATCCCATATACATGGTGGGATAAGTTATAAGTTATCCCGGGTAATTCCGGGATAACTAATCCCGGTATTAGTTATCCCGGGATAACAATTTCCCAACCAAACAACATCCTTAGTGAAAATTAACCTTGTATCTTTGTTTACTTTCATGCATCCAATCTTTTTTTTTGTCCTTTATTATACCATAATACAGATAATTATCTCATTAAACTGTTTCTCATGAGTCCCAACTCTGATATTCCTATCAACTTTGCAGTCAGATGATCATTGTTGTAACACCTGTGAAGATGTTCGTGAAGCCTATCGAAAGAAGGGTTGGGCATTGACAAACCCAGATGAAATTGACCAGGTACGTTGAAAATCGATCATTGAAGGAGTTACATGTTTTCTGTGTTTTTTTCTTCTGCAAATTATTCCCTGAAACTGAAGTCATCTTTCCTCCATGAAAGCTCTACTATCTTGGCTGCTTTCTCGTGTGAAAATGAAGATCTAAGAAATTAACAGCACTGAAATTCCATTTCGCAGTTCGTATCAAAGTTATGCAACATAACATGGATGTGATAGAAGAGCTGTGAGCACTATGGTCTCACAGTCTCAAACAAACAAATGTGACATGATAATTTTTGTGCGTGTATGTTAAATGGAATGAATGTGATTAATCTAACTTTCTTTGTAACTATATGCAAAGGTCAATTCTGACCATTCGACACTGTACATTTTACGCATTAGCTGTGAGGATAGCATATATCAGTAGGCTGAAGATTGGTTATATTTATGTTACGGGTAATTACAAAAACCTTATGTGATTTTTATTCTGATTACGAAGATCTCTAATGTAATTTTCATATTAGTAAATCTTCTGCAATTAATTTTATGTAGGACAACTAAATTTGGTCATGTTAAGGGGACAAATGTGCGCTGTAGCTGACATTTTCTTTTAAAAAAATGGATGTTTTTTATCAGTAAAATATTAGCGGCAGCACCAAGTGCTGTAGCATAATCAGTGTACTACTAATAATTGCGCATTCACAAAGTTGTCAAGAATTTACTTTGTATACATTTCACGAAGGATTTCTAGTTTTGATGACACTAAAGGAAATATGAGTACCATACATCATTTTTGAAAAGTGTTTACGGAGTTATTGATTTTGCAAGACACATTTTTCGAGCAACTTTGGAAATAAAAGCTTCCCAAAAATCCGAAGCTAACTTAAATGATTTGTATTTTAAACTCTAATATGGATGAGTTTATTTCTTCCATTTCAAGAATTAGTGTTTTTCAAGTTCATAGTTTCTACACATATGTATAGAACTTAAATCACGAAGTAAAAAGAGTTCAAAATAAGAATTTATAATTCAGCTTTATTGTTTTTCCTTTTCTTTTTACTGGGTAGAGATGTGAAGGAATAAAGTAAAACCAACAACAACATACCCAGTTGAATCTCACAAGTGAGGTCTGGGGAGGGTAAAGTGTTTGCAGACCTTACCACTTCCTCGATGAGGTAGAGAGGCTGTTTCCGGAAGACCCTCGACTCAAGAGTAGTGAACAAAGTAAAAACCATTTTAATAAATGTGAACTGGAAAATGTCAAGACTCTGGAAGATTTAGATGCCGATTGAACAAATAGCATGGATAGAATGGCAGGGCAAAGCCATCACTTCTTAGGATAAAGTAGTCTGATTTCCCTAAATCCGCAACTAGTGAGAGGTAATAATCATTACTTCAGGGATTCTTTTTAATCTGAGAAAAGCTTGGGAAAGATTTATATTGTTAGTAGTACATTTTGTAATCAAAAGTTATCCATTTGTCCGGGAGGTCACAATTCGAGCTATGAAAACTAGGGCGGAGCAATCTTTGGACAAGGGGGTTCATCCGTACCCCTTCGATGGAAAATTATACTATTTATGTGTGGTTAAAATTATTTTTTACGTCTCTATAGTAGATGTTTGAACCCCCTTTGGCTAGTTCGTACGTTCACTTCTAAACCCCCTTAGTGAAAATCCTGCCTCCGCCACTGATGAAAACTGCCTCTAGCGGAAATGCAGGATGAGGCTGCATATAATAGACCCTTGTGGTTTGGTCCTTCCCCAGACCCTGTGCATGCCAGGAGCTTAGTGCACCGGGTTTTGCTTTTAAAAAAGTTACTCTGTCCCTTTCAAATTGATTGACCTATTGACCTATTTTGAATTGGCACGGAGTTTAAGAAAATAAAGAAGACTTCTGAATCTTGTGATCTTAAATTAAAGATATGTCAAATGTGTCAAAATGCCCTTTAATCTCGTGGTCTTAAACATGCCACGTGGAAAGTTGGAATTCAAGAGTTGCTAAAAAGGGAAAGGGTCATTCCTTTTTGAAACGGACTAAAAAGAAAAATAGGTCAAACAAATTGAAACGGAGGGAGGATTAACTTATAGAACGGTAAGAAGTTGAGTGTAGGGTGAATCTTGTAAATAAGCGTTTATTTTTTAGATTAAAATTCTTTAGACCATTTTGTTTGGCAAATAGTTGGATGGAAGTTTCTTTTTTGTTTATGAGGAAAAAGATGGCGCAAAAACAAATCAAATTTTAGCCAAGCTAGAAATGTGGAAACATGTCGACTACTATTGTAATAGAAAAACACAGGAAAGATATATAAAATCCATTTCACATTTGTCACCCCTGTCCTGTAACCCAATGTGCTTTCAATGCATCAGTTTTCTTGCTTAATGTTGGAACATATGACAAGAAGTTGCAGAAACCGAAAAATTATCTTTGTTGGTCATAGAATAAACTAGGCAAGACTTTACAATGTGCTCAGTGGTTAATTCTGGTTTCTTTGCTTTGAACGGAAGACTACATAGTGTGATGACTAACTTCCAACTTTGTTGCTTGGCTTCTTATCTTTGACATATTTTTCATGCCTATTATTCAATTAATATGATAAGAACGCATAGTTGTTGAGCTTTAATATTTCATGATGTGCTGATCGAAGTCGTGACTGATCTTTCTTCTTTCTCTTTCTAAATTCATATGAGTCAGTGTAAAAGAGAGGGTTTCCTTGAAAAGGTCAAATTGGAAGAAGGTGAAGGATGCAATATGTATGGGTTCTTGGAGGTCAATAAAGTGGCTGGAAATTTCCACTTTGCACCTGGGAAGAGTTTTCAGCAGTCAAATGTTCATGTCCATGATTTGCTCACGTTTCAGAAGGACAGTTATAACGTAAGATGTTTTTGGAACTTGGTTCATCTGTTCATATTTGTGTATCGGTGCCTTAATGTAACTTTATTAAAAACTACTTTCAACAGATTAGTCACAAGATCAATAGATTAACTTATGGGGAATACTTCCCAGGTGTTGTGAATCCTCTTGATGGGTACATCACTTTTGCTAGTCTATACTTTGTTCTCTTGTGTCTTTATATGATGGATGTATGAGGACATTTGTGTATCTTGACTATTCCTTTTTTGTTTTCAATGTAAATTGTAGAGTGACATGGACACAAGAAACACCTCACGGCATGTATCAGTATTTTATCAAGGTTGGCATTTTTTGATGTCACTGCCCTCATACTTTTCCTTTCTTCCCTGTTTGTGCCATTTACATGAAGTTCAGTGAGTTTGGAATTTTCAATTGATTTAGTGTTTCTTGGCTTACTTGCCATAGAGTGGTCAAGGATTAATGCCTAGAGCTTTCTTTCCCCCGTCCCCAATCCCCTTGTCACTTGTATTTTTTTTCTTTGAAGAGAGGCAATAGCTCTTTGAGTTACTGAGATCAAGTCCTTAAGTAGTTGGTTTCCCAAGCTTAAGGACCAATTAAATCCTTATGATACCCCTATGATCAGTATCAGTTCATTTACCCAAGGCTATCCGTCTGCCCAGTTTTTGTGGGAAAAACTTGAGCCCTGTGCTTGTGGGCAGGATCTATCAGAAACAGCCTGCACCTCTCAAGTTGGGTAAGGTCTGCATAAACACTATCCCCAGACCCCACTTGTGGGAGTGTACTGGGTATGTTGTTGTACTACTTTTCCTTTTTCATTTCCTCAAAAACTAAATATACATTATGAATCCCAAATGTTTCACCAATTGTCATTGAACATTAGACATTGCAATTCTTGTAATGACAGTTTGATGATATTTCTTTCACTATGTTTTCTTGCGAAAGTTGTACCATTGATAATTAATGGGTTTGTTAGTTAATTCATGAGCTAAATATTAAACAGTGCCTAAAAAGGCGCAAAGGTCATGAAAAAGCACAAATCATAAATACTTTATTAACCAAAGCTCGAATTAAAGGAGTGTATGTTGATTTAATTGCTTGTTCATGCTGGCTGCTATGTTTTGTGGACTCTCACTACTACCTCAACTTTTTTGCTTTGTTGGATAAACAACTTAGACACTCTTGTGCATTCGAAGTGGAAAATATATCATATTAAGGTGGGATAACCAGGTAGTGTCAGAATTGTATTCACAGGGAAAAGATTCTTCATTTGATTGTTTGGCCGGTTATTGTTATTATTGTCATTGTGGAAAGGATAAGGTCAAAAATTATATCTATGATCTGTAACATCTTTCTCTACTTGTCATAAAAAGCATAAACCTATATATGGTTCTATCGTTCTGTAATTGTTGATGTCCATATGGTATTTTCTATTGGCATGTTTCAGTGTATATACACTCTTATTGTTATTGTTGTTATTGTGGAAAGAATAATGTCAAAGATGATATCTATAATCTGTAACTATCTTTCTCCATTTGAAAAAAAAAATGCATAAACCTTCATCTGCTTCTGCCATTCTGTAATTTTGGTTGTTCATTCAGCATTTCTCTAATATGATATCCACTGTAACATTAGGTTAGTCTTATTTTCTTAAGCTGTAGATGGAAAATTACTGTTATTGTCAATAGTAATATCTACTTATTTGCTACAGGTGGTTCCTACAGTATATACAGATGTCAGTGGGCATACCATCCAGTCAAATCAGGTTTTTTATTCATCAAGTTAACTACCTGCATTTGCTGTACTAATAGACCACGAAATCTGATGCACCAGTTTATCATTTGCAGTTCTCTGTAACTGAACATTTTAAAGGCGCGGATGTTGGCCGTTTTCAGTCTATTCCTGGTGTTTTCTTCTTCTATGACCTTTCACCAATCAAGGTTTGGCATTGGCTTCATTTCTCAAATTGCTTAGTCGCTAATTCACCACTGAAACCTATTTATTTTCTTCATCTAACCTCAGTAAATTGTTAAATTAAGGTTTTGTTCCTCTTTAAAAAATGGGTTGGAGGAGGACTGCTGGTAGTAGAGGGCAGTGTTATCAAATGCAAGCTTAAGCCCTAAAGCGAGGTTCAGATCGTGTTGAGCTCTTCGCTTCGCTTAATGTGTGCTTCAGTGTCGTCATCAATTTTCTAAGGCATACTTTTCCTTGCGATGAGCCTCTTTTGAAGAGGCCACACTAATTAATTGATATTTCACTTTATCGTAATCTCTTTGTTCATATATTTGTTATTCATGCTTATAATTATTAATCTTGGACTAGACATATATTTGTATTTTTTTCTCCCTTTGCGCTTAGTCTCATTAAAGCCTACATTTTATTCGCATTTTGCACTTAAAGCCCCAACGGACCTTAGAGCTTTTTTCCGCTTTTTTCTTTTGATCATACTGGTAGAGAGGAAGTGCCGTTGAGCCTTTACACTATTGAAAGGAAGCAAACAGTATTGCCACTAAGTTACTGTCAATTCTTTAATCACCCGTTTCTGCCTTCTTCTCTTTTCTTTGAGAGTTGAGTAATTTTCCCAACCATCATAATGTGTCTTTATTGTCCTTAATTACACCTCTTGCCTTGTTGCAGGTGACATTCACTGAGCAACACGTGTCATTTTTACACTTTTTGACGAATGTCTGTGCTATAGTTGGAGGTAATCATAGTCTTCACCCTTTTCATGTTTATGAGTTTATCTCTTATTTGATATTGATTACATCTTTTAAAAAAGTATTTCTATTCTATTACCCGTGACAATGTTTGAGCAGACACGAGGGTTAGTGACAGTGAAAGAAAATTAAAGTGATGGTTTAATGTTAGTTTTTCTAGAAACATCACATTAAAATTTAATTTGAGTAGAAGTTATCAGTTACCCAAAAAAAATAAAAAATTAAATTGTATAGATTAATGAATTTGAAATCATGAACATCATATAGCAAGGGAGTGGCGCTAAACATTTTCTTATAAAGGTGGTGGTCAGGCTTGCTGGCTTGTATGCACCTTGACTACTACACTCTGTAGCAGCTACCAAGACCTAGGCAGCTGGTGTAAGCATTTTCAGATTATCTTGAAATGGAAAGGAATGTCACATAATTGGATCGAAGGGTGGGTGTTCCTAACTTAAAAAATTTGTTGAATATAGAACAACAATTCATATTAGGAGATAATTTCATGTCAAGTTTCAAAGTTTCTCTATGTTATACTATATAACTCGGTGTGCCTATATATTCCAATATCTTGTTATTCAAACATCAAGTAGTTTGGTCATACTTGTAGTTGCCTTGTCATATTGCCTATTTACCGTGCTCGTGTTAAGACCAAAAGCGCTTGTCTCACATCGGTGATGTATGATGATTGTGCACTTTGTAGTGTTCTAATCTTCTGGAAATTGTATCCAGGTGTTTTCACAGTGTCAGGGATACTTGATTCATTCATATACCATGGTCAAAAGGCGATCAAGAAAAAGATGGAGCTTGGTAAATTTAGCTGATTGGTGGTGCTCTTACAATGTGTTACTTGCCATGATGAAATCGTTCTAGGCAGGGGAGACAAAAAGATTGGAGCAGCCAGCTGTTGCCAAGGTTCAGCTGACTTTTGCATTACGGTAGCTTTTCTTGAGAATATGATCGGATCTTAGTAGCTCCTTTGTATCGTGTTCTTGTAGACTTGACATCAGTTTTTCTGCAAGTGATGTTACAGGAGATCAAATGCAAAGATGAGGGATTGTTTTAAGGGGCAAAATTTGTTTACTTTTCTGATAATTTAAAAATTGTACATGACAAATCCTGAGGATTGTGAGGAACCCGAGTAGAGCAGTGGAAACTTTTCCTTCATTTTTTTTTTCTCAGCCCCCACTTTGTCTTTGATCAGAGGCCTCGGTTTAGGCAAGTGAGTAGTAGAGCCTAGTGTATTTTGCACCTATCTTCAGTCTCGTCAGTTGTGTGTTTGTGTATGTTTTGTCTTTTAGTATCGCAGGGTGGAATGGAACAAGCTGATGCCTAGTTCTCAATTGGGTTAAAACTGAACCTTTTGGACCCAAGGGGTTGTCTGGAATGGGAGATGGAACAGTGATAAGACAAATTTACCCCATCATTGTAGTGCAAATTATTGGATAACTACTCTTGGAATTAATTAATACCTCCAACTAAATATAAGATAAATTATTCTGCACTTTATTCCAGGATTAATATCCCTTGTCTCTCATATCAAGCGACCCCTAAGCGTTGAGAAATATTTAGCTTACTGTGGAATCCATAAGGATTGAAATTATGTCACTGCGATCAAGTTCAACCTCAACTAGCACGATGCAATACGTGTTGCCACAGGTCCAACCTTCAGCCACTTTGATTTTAAGTATAGATGGTTAAATATGTCCAAACACTATATAAAGATGTCACGATCATTTTCAAGCGGAAAAATTCCAAATTGAACCAGAGACGACTTTCCTATGAAGAAAAGAAAAGGGTCATATTTGTTCTTGTACTCTTTAAAAAGATTGTCATGCTTTTTGGTTTTATTTTAGGGTCATATTGGCTCTTGAGTTGTTAAGTGTCATATACCCATTTTTTATTATTCTATATAATGCTTATGTTACCCTTACGTGGATATATATATATTTGTTTCAATTAATCCTCCCAATTTAATTAAGATAATGCAAATAGTTGAAGAAGCCGTGATCTCGAAAATGACATGCCTACTATCCTTCACGGCTTCCCCCATTAAAAACAAATTTGTCATTTCTCAGATATAAATTCCTATTAAAGATTTGATCTCCTCCATCATTTCTCAAGAAAGATTCCTTCTTTACTAATTGGGGTTTGTTTGATTTACAGATATTGCAGATTTGAATTTATCATCTTGATGTTACAAATGCTCAATGAGTTGTTTGAAGGGGAAAAACAGGAGAATCTTGAATATAAGAAAAGTTACCAAACAAGACCACTGCTACTGGATTTCTTTGCCCAAATTACATGTCATTGTATTACTCACTTTCTGTGAAATTTTTTCTCTACATTTCTTGATCTTATTAGGGAATTCTGAATTTCTGATAATCAAAATTCAATAAAATAATTAAATTGGGAGGACATTTCAATTGGAATAGCACAGTATGTTCATGTAAGCGTCACGCAGGCACAACATAAGCACCATATGAAATAATAAAAAAGAAAACATGAAACTTAACAACTCAAGAGCTAATATGGCCTAAAAGTTGAATGTTAAAGGTAAATATATAATCAAAAAGTATGACCAAGGATAAACATAACTATTTTTTAATATTAAAGGTAAATATATAATCAAAAAGTATCACCAAGAATAAATATGACCATTTTTAAAGAGGATGAGGGCTAATATTACCCTTTTCCCTATTTTGAATCAGTCAAAGCTCATATTCACTTTTTTTTCCTCATTAAGCACATTGTTAGGCTTTTTTTCTTAGTACCCTACGTAGAGCTCCCTAACAACCTTAGGATTGAAAGCGAAGGGTGTTTATTATCCGAACAACTCCAAATTAAACTAACTTAAATATAACATAGCTTTTCCTCTTATTATTTAGTTAGCTTCAACATAGTGTAGCTCCGTATCTCTTAATGCTTGCTGTGCTTCATCGAATAAGTTCTTTACTGTTTCCTCTTTCTACAGGGAATATTTTGTTCTTTTTTCAAATTTGTAGCCCATTGGCTCTAAATATTCACTGAAATAATTAAATAGGACCACTAAATTCTGATCTTCACCAAGTTGGCTACTTTAAAGCTATTGGCACAACTTTACCTTTACATAAAGATCTCAAATTTAAGCTCAAATTTGGGAACCAAATCTCATATAAGAACAAAAAGATAACCAAAAATGCTAAATCCACAGGATGCATATCCTTTTCCCTTTTGTTTTCTAGTTGAAGATTGGCCTCACCCCACTTTGGCATATCCTTTTCTTAAACTTGAATACAAAGCCTTTATTTGTAGAGTAAAAATCCGTTTTCTCTCACTCGTGTGTTCACACATGATTCTATCTTATGATTGGATGATAAGGTACGATGTCAAGTTAAGAATTACTCACTTCGTGTCAATTTGTTAGGTTTAATTGGGAGTACGAGAGTCAAAATGTAGATAGAATTTTTAATCATTCAGGAAAATTCTTTAAATGTCACGAACATAAATTAAGATAATCAGATTAAAATAAAAAAAATACCTAAATTTTATTGTGATTTATCGCAAGTAATTTGGAGATAAGACTTCAAAATCTATTTCATTTCTGTAGTTGTGTCAATTTGTTAGGTATGATTTTGAGTACGATAGTTAAATAAACAAACATAAATAGCATCTTTAATCATTCAAGAAAATCCTTTAATTATCCCACTAGCAATTAAGATAAACAAATCAAAACACAAAAATACCTAAATTTTATTGTGATTTGTCGGCAAGTAGCTTGGTAGTAAGACTTCAAAATCTATTTAATTTCTGAAGTTCTTTTTTTTTTCTTTTTTTTTTTCTGTAGACTAATTTGTTTGTATTAAGATATTTCTATTCTATCGCATCATGTGAGATTACTATGACGCTCCTCCCAAGAAGCTACACAAAAATTGACTAGTGTACATAGTTTGAAATATAGAAAAAAAGAAAGAAAATTACTAGTGCTATAAAATGCCATATCAACTTTGAAGTTAATATTGGAGAGCAATAGTAATAGTTTGCATTGGTTTGAATAGTTGGATGAAATAAAATCGTAAGTGAAAGAAGATCAAATGTAATAATGACTGCTACGTAGTGTGTATATATGATTATGAATACGCTACCTCTCACATGTATTTACTATCCCACATAGTTTAAAAGATGTGATACGATGCTAGTTTAAAGATTCATAAATTAAAATATTTTAATTGATTTGATGCAAACATTAAGCGAGAATTTTTTTTTTATCTATGGTATGATTCTCCACTCCACTTGTCTTCCTTTTCTATTGCTCTTAGAGATTCTTTCGGCTGGTGGAAACTTGGAATCATTTTGAGTAGATATAAATGGTGGCTAATGGCTATAGAGTTAAAATTCATCATCTTCAAAGATTTGATATGATTATATTTATATTTGTGGGAATTCCATTTTCAAAAGTCATAAGTCGGCTAAGAAATTGCAATGACTTTTCTCTAATTCTCCATTTCCATCATGATATATCCTTCCTCTTTTTTCTCAAACTTGATATTCCGTTCATTTCACTCTGAAATAAATATCGTATATTATATCAAATATCATAATATTAAAAAAAAATAAAAAAAATTAATAAATTCGATATCTAGCGTAACGAGTACTCATTGCCTCCCCTTCTAGAATCAGGAATAAATAGAAAATTGAATGGCGTGCCTCATTATTACTCTATTATTTTTATGAGTGTATGCCACATCACTTTCTACTCAACTACCTCATATTTATCTATTTAATGTTGAGGAATGATTATTTGAACCAGTCAATATCAGAAATTCGTGCTGAAGAATGACTATTCTTTCTGGAGAGAAATTGACGTATAAATTCGCTATACAACTTTCCATCAATATCCCTTTTTTACCAACCTCGAAAGTTCAAAAGTGAACAAGAAAATGGATTTAAGTTTGAAACACTTTTATGTATGTTAAAACTTTCACTAAATTCGTACTCCCCACGGTTCCAATTGATTTGATCTTGAATTCGGATCTTGAAGCTTTAAGTTTTATGAAATGAAATTTATACATTTGAAAACGACGTAAAAAATTATACAAATTACAATAATTAATAACTTAAATATTTAAAAGACATACAATGAAATTCTGATCAAAGAAAAACTTGATTGATTCTCCAAATTTCACTTGTTCCAACACAAATTGGGAGGAAAGAGGGTACTAAATACCACAGTTGAAAACTAATAAATCAAAAGGGATTGTTGTAGTCCTGTTGATTTCAAATTCAACTCCATCTATGCCTACAACCTACGCTTAGAAAAAAACAAGGAAAAAGACTCAAATATGCCACTGAACTATCAGAAATGACTAATTGATGTCATCCGTTAAAAGTTGGGCTCATTTATGTCATCGTCGTTACAAAACTGGTTCATCCATGCCATTACTTTTTAACAGCCGGTTTTTAAAAACAGTCTAGCCACGTGGCAGCTTATTAGAGGGTCACGTCATTTTTTATTTTATTTATTTTATTTTTTTTTAAAAAAGAATCTTTTTAAATTTATTTTTTGATCCATTAAAAAGAATCCACCCAATTTTTTGATCCATTAAAAATTAATTTGATTTATGCTTTTAAAATTTGATTAATTTTTCATGATCAAACAAATATTTAAAGAATTTTTTAAAAAAAAATCTACTATTAAAATTTATAACCAAACGTTATTCTAATTAAGCATATAGTATGTCTTAGTATACATGAAATATTTTGTCAGCCGAATGTAAGTAACTTTTTAGTTTTTTAGTTTTTTAT
Organism: Capsicum pubescens; assembly: GCA_030864215.1. Taxonomy (NCBI): domain Eukaryota; kingdom Viridiplantae; phylum Streptophyta; class Magnoliopsida; order Solanales; family Solanaceae; genus Capsicum; species Capsicum pubescens. Next base: position 34,349,762 of record CM061541.1, read on the forward strand.
TAAGCATAGAATGACATCATCAGCATCAGGGGCGGCTCAAGCAAATTTATGGTCTAAGGCAAAAATCAAACGGGCCTTGCGTTTTATTTTTTTATATAAAATTTTTCTTTTTTCTATAAATAGTATTTAATATATTTCTTAAAATTTATAATTTATTATTACTAAACAAAAATAGGCTCCTCAAATTTTGGGGTCTTAGGCGGCCGCCTTTTCTCCTAAAGGGTTGAGCCGCCCCTAATCAGCATTCAACATTTGTACGTAACACTTTATGCATCATCATTTATCATTGCAAAAACAGGAAGGCGACAACATGCCGACATATATAGGATACGTAGAGTTGGCAAAATGAGAAGCTAACTATTAATAATATAATAATAATATTTGATGTTTATATATCCCTTCAGTTTCAACTGAAAAATGACAAAAGTTTTAGTTAACGTGAATCTTTAAAAAAAAAAAAGTGATAAAAAGCGTGGAGTATATACTCTCTCCGTTCCCTTTTAGTTACTCGTCCGTCAATTAAAATAGCTATTTTATTATAATATATTTATTAAATGATGTTTACTATTGTATTTGAAATTAATTTGAAGAAAAAAACAATTAATATTAAAGGTAAAATATGAAAAGAATCTTAATATGTCAAAAATGACAAAAAAACGAATCGAACGAGAATGTTTTAAGAATATATTCATGAAAAATTAATCAAATTTTAAAATCATAGATTAAACTAATTTTCGATGAATCAAAAAGTTGCATGGATTCTTTTTAATGGACCAAAAAAAAATTCATTTTAAAAAATAAAATTAAAAAAAATGATGTGGCCCTCTAATAAGCTGTCACGTGGCAAGGCTGTGTTTAAAAATCATCTGTTAAAAAGTAATGGCATGGATGAGCCGGTTTTATAACGGCGATTGGATGAATGAGCCCAACTTTTAACGGATGGCATAAATGAGTCATTTCTGATAGTTCAGTGACATATCAGTGTAGCATGTTAAGATAATACTCCCTCCGTTCCATTTTATTCGTCCCAAATTTTCTAATTTGATGTTCCATTTTACTTGTTCTTTTTTACTTATTAAGACGAGACAAAAAAAAAATTCCATTATATTCTTAGTGTAATTGATTACTTCTTGTTATTAATCATCCATCACTATTGAAACTAACAACAAGACACAATTAAGAGGGGCAAAATAATAAAGTTACATTACTGATCATTATTTTCTTAATACCTATGTCATTCCAATTTGGGACGGATAAAATGGGACGGAGGGAGTAATACATCAATTCAATTCTCAATCAGATTACGAATGCTCATTAGGATTTTTCTTCAGTAATTTTTGTTTGGTGTTTTTTACCTTTTCTCCCATGAATCATGATAGAGATCATGTGTAACGGAATCTAGGTTAATTATTAGAGAAGCAAAAAAAGCTAGTGATTAAAAGTGAACCATAATTATAACCACGCCTGAAAATTGAAAGCGCATACTACATCCATTCCAAAATATTGGCGACAATTTTCAATATGTTGGGTATGTTTAGTACATGAAAAATGTTTTTTTTTTTTATTTTCATTTCTTTGATTGTAGTAAAATATTGGGAAAATATTTTTCAAAATAACTCATTTTTCTTTATTTGAGAGAAAATAACTTTCCTCGTGGACCAACGAAAGTCATTTTTCGAAAAATAACAAATGTGACTTATGCCCCCATCTCCACCCCTCTTTCCCACCCCAACAACACTCATATTTACATGACTCAAAAAATTTACATTTCTCAAAAATTTACATTACTCAGAAATACTTTTCACTATGTTTTACTTCAATTTTTCACTGCTTGAAATAAAAAATAGTGAAACCCGAATTTTTTTCATTTTCAATGTTCGTTGAATACCCCCACCCCCACCCCAACAACACTTATATTCACATTACTCAAAAAATTCACATTTCTCAAAATTTTACATTACTCGAAAATATTTTTCACTGTGCTTTGCTTCAATTTTTTACTGCTTGAAATAAAAATAGTGAAGCCTGAATTTTTTCCAATTTCAATGTTCGTTGAATGTATTGTTATTTTCATATGAATAGAGGAAGACTTGTCTATGTTACTTTTGTTAATTGCATATTTCATTTTGTCATCGATGTAACTTGTTTTACAAGGTTAAATATGTCACACCCTTTTTTCGACTCCAAAAAATATATATGTATTTTAAGTTCGAAAGGGTTTTATTATTAAGGTGACAAAAAAAAAAATTATTTCGAAAAAAAGGATTATTTACATTATTTTTTTTTTCTTATTCAGAGTCGCCACTTGGCATAATCCGGTGTGCCAAGTCACCTTTGAAAAATCCTTTCCGAAATGGTTTGACTCTAAAAACTGATCCGCGAACAGAGATTTTGGCTAAGGAATTCTGTTGACAGAGGGGAAGGTGTTAGGCACCCCTCGATCCCGTGGTTCGACCACGGTCGCTTGGTGGAGCGTATCGACTAATTTGACATTACAAATGTACAAACCACATAAACACACAAAACAAACAAACAAACAAACAAATCAAAACAAAATTCAAAACCAAAACAATGTCCAGTCAGGATTATACAGTCCAAAATAAAATAAAAAAAATACAAAATATAAATTCTATTCTAAACAAGTCCTAGACTAAGCTCTACCCGGTGCCTCGGGCCTTGACCATGCGCCATCTTCGAGTACAACTTTCTCGGGGCATTCCCGGAATAAAAAATAATACAAATGCTTCGGGGCATTCCCCGGCTAAATGAATACATCTTTTCAATGCGAGAAAATCAAACCATTAACAAAATTTCAAACATTCAACAAAACAACGAGTTTTAAACTTTGCCTACCCAAAACCCATGATTTGCCTATCAATCCTAGGCCTAAAACATGATATTATCGAGGGCGACATAATTGACGTTCATTTAAATTGAAACAATCAACATTGAATCGACATGATCCAACATTCACCTTTCCAATTTTTAATCTTCACCCCAATTTCATTTACCACAAACAAATTAAATTCATTAACAATCAATTAGCCAATTCAAATGACCGATTAATCGACATTCATGACCCGAACAACACCAAATCGAACAAAGCAAGGTCCACACACTATCAATTCGCGAAACAAAGTATTCAAAACTTAAAATTAATTGAGAATAAGATAAGAAATGAACCTTAATATCGATTTCGATTAAAATTTCTTCTTCCGACTAAAACCGCAACTAGAGTCTCGAATGAACCTCAACAGCCAACAATACCAACTCGATATAGGAAACCCCCCAAAAAATCAACCACTAATCTCAGAATGAATTCGGATTGAACTCGAACCCGACAAATCAGATTCAGTGGTTAACGTCCTCACTTCACTCGTTTTCCGATGGATATCATCGGAACGGAGTTCTTTGGGTCGACTTTGACTATTTTCCGGTGGGATTTTCCAGAAAAAACTCAACTGAGGGTTACGACTATTTGAATCTTGGTTGAGTTTTCCAGTTCCATAGTGGATTCCAAGCTATTGGCAGCATTTCGACGGACTTGAGCCATTTTTCGGCAACAAAGAAAGTTGTCGGAATAGTAGCGTGACAGGGCTGTTTGTTTCTTTTCTCTCTCTCTACGATTCTCTATCTCTCGATCGTTATCTCTCAGTCATTCTCCCTTTCTGTTGTTATATATGACGCACGTTATCCAGAAAAGAAAAATGGAGTGGCTATGTTTCTTTATTTCAGTGAGGTTTATGTGTGTGTAGAGGATTTTCGTGAATTGTGAGTGAATGGGTTGTTGTTGAGTGTGTTTGCTGTGAGTGGAAAAATTAGAAAAAAAATGGAGTCCCCCTCCTTCTTTTTGGTCATCGTGATATATGGGGAGTCTATGCTCTTTTCTTTGTGTCCAAGAAATGTGGGGGAGGGGTGGTTACGTGGGGTAGGGGTAGGAGGGGTAGGGGTTAGGATGTATTGTCAATTTTTAGTTGGGTGGGTTGATAGAATATTAGGATAAGAAAAGGTTTGTTATTTTTTTATATTTTATGAGGGTATAATAACATGGATGAGGGTACACGGTAGGATAAGGTAAAATTGGGTAAATTAATCTTTCGGAGGGACAAAATTACGTGTCTACATCATGCCCCCTTTGAATGTAAACACGTAGTGTTTTCAGGCAAAGAAGTAAACAACGAGACCGAATTTTATCCCAATCATTATTCAAAGAGAAAAGTAAAAGAAAGAAGGACAATCGACTCCTGTCGGACACCCTATCTACCCAAGTCATGAGGAAGTCACAAGTATCTCAAAGGGTTGGAAGAGAAGTAGACTATACCGAGTAGGAGAATCGAGTGAGGTTCCATCGAGGTTCCGGTCCGCGGCTCTGTCATTACATCCTGAAATGAAAATTACAAGTTAAAACATAAATGAAATTACAAAATCCTATCTATACAACTTCTGTTGGCTCTTGACTCGACTTTTATCATCCTATTCTTCAGGCGGGCTCCTGACTTGCAATTTCTTTCAACTTGTTGCTTGACTTTCAATTGCTTCGCTTTGTTGCTTGACTTTTTAGTTAGTTGCCCTATGCTTCGGGCGGGCTTCTGACTTGCAATTTCATCACTTTGTTGCTTGACTTTTCATTTCTTCACTCTGTTCTCCAGGCGGGCTTCTGAAACCCAAAATTAAAACTAGAACGAAAATTATCCCAAACAAAAATTATAGTAAAGTAGTATTTCATTTGAAAGCGTGGTCCTATTTTTCAGGAGGGTCCTGAACTGAAAGTAAAATCCCATTCTTCAAGAGGGTCCTGAACAGAAAGTAAAGTCCTATTTTTCAGGAGGGTCCTGAACAGAAAGTAAAATCTCATTTTTCAAGAGGGTCCTGAACAGAAACTAAAATCCCATTTTCCAGGAGGATCCTGAACAGAAATCCCATTTTTCAGGAGGGTCCTGAACAGAAACTAAAATTCTATTTTTCAGAAGGGTCCTGAACATAAAGTAAACTCCCATTTTTCAGGAGGGTCCTGAACATAAAGTAAAGTCCCATTTTCCAGGAGGGTCCTGAATTGAAAGTAAATTCCCATTTTCCAAGAGGGTCCTGAACATAAAGTAAATTCCCATTTTTCAGGAAGGTCCTGAACATAAAGTAAATTCCCATTCTCTAGGAGGGTCCTGAACATAAAGTAAAATCCCATTTTCCAGGAGGATCCTGAATTGAAAGTAAATTCTCATTTTTCAGGAGGGTCCTGAACATAAAGTAAATTCCCCATTTTCAGGAGAGTCCTGAATTGAAAGTAAATTCTCATTTTCTAGGAGAGTCCTGAGTTGAAAGTAAATTCCCATTTTCCAGGAGGGTCCTGAATTGAAAGTAAATTCCCATTTTCCAGGAGGGTCCTGAATTGAAAGTAAAGTCTCGCGGATGTGCATTTCCAATGGTAGCTGAATTAAGTGAAGCGAATTTGCCCCTATTTCAACAAAGAAAATTTGTCAGTTAAAACTTAGTGGTGGCTTGCAGATCTTGGCTTCTCAGGTATCTGCCCAGCACTCGTTCCTTTCATCTTTGTTCCAAATTGCTAACACTTGCCCTGTCTTGCCACATCATCGACCCGGATCCAGATTGAGGGAAGTGAGTTCTGACTCGAACAATGGGCTTCCATTTTACCATGCCTCTGAGGTGCACCCTTTTCCCAAATCTGAATGTTTCCACGAATTTAACAGCCTGTCGATTGATAGACTTCCTTTGTTTCGTGTTGAATTACGATCATATTTCTTTTCTGTGCTATTCCTTAGCTTTTCCTCGTATAATTGGAAAGACTGGTAGTAAATTTTGAAATCCTTTCTCGCTTGTTTTGACACAGACTTGACTTAAAATGTAAAGAAATGATGGTGACTTTTATTTTGATAAATGACATAAAAAGACAAAAAGCATGAATATGTAAATGAAAGAAAAGGGCAATGTCCCATATTCAAAAAGAAAACTTATCTGAATACGACAACCAACTCCAATGAGTATGACATGCATTTTGGATTGAGCTTCCTGATCTTCCTATCCAAACTCCCCATTTGTTGTTGAGTTCGTGCCTTTTCCGCTGAGTCGCTTCTTCAAATCCATTGGAATCATACATCACATTCGATTGACGACATCTTAAAATACTTTCGCCTACAAATCTCTTTCTTTTCACTTTTCACTTTTCTCTTGAACTCGCCATCGCCTTACGGTGCCCGTGAGGGTTTTCACCAATAAGACTCTCTCATTTTTATTTCTCTCCACTCACCATCGCCTTATGGTGCCTGCGAGGGTTTACACCAATAAGACTCTCTCATTTTTATTTCTCTCAACTCACCATCGCCTTATGATGCCCACGGGGTTTTTCACCAATAAGACTCTCTCATTTTTGTATTTCTTTCCTGATTTCTTATGCTGAGGGAGACAAGTGGTACCTCATAATGTATTGTCATATCCATTGCATGCTTAGCCTTAACATTATCAAAAATTGATCTGAAGGACTTTCTTTCGTTGTAACTTGGCTTTTGGATAAGGTTAGAAAATGATGGCAAGGGGTTCAAACGACACTTGAAGTGGGGGTGGGACTTACAACTTTTGGAATCGACTCAAACAACACATTAACTCATGCCCCAATTTTGTTGACTGGTTGAATCTTAAATCTTTATTTGGTTGGATCAAGCCCGAAATAGGGCAGCCTACGTATCTCACTCCCGAAAGAGGAGAATCAGGTCGCACGTAGTTCCATCAGCTTGTTCTTTGTTTTGATTTGATTTTGATTTTTTTTTTATTTTCGAACTCTTTCTTTTATTCTTATTTCCTCAACATTTATCTTTGACTCTATTTTGATTCCAAAAGAGGGATATGAAAGAAAATTAAAACGAAGCTCAAACGCGTAAACAAAGGATGACACAATGTTTGGATATAAGAATAAAATGCCTTCATCATATCAATCTTCAACAATGCAAGTACTAAACATGCAATAAAATCAACAAAGGATCAAATATCATACATAATATCTTTTGACCGCATCAGCATTGATAGCCATTTCTGTCCTTTTGCCTTCAATATCTGTCAAATATAAAGCTCTATTGGGCAACACTTTCTTCACAACGAAGGGACCTTGCCAGTTAGGGGAGAACTTGCCTTTCGCTTCAACCTGGTGAGGAAGGATACATCTCAATACCAACTGACCAACTTCAAAATTCCTGGGACGGACCTTTTTGTTATACGCTCGAGCTATCCTCTTCTGATACAACTGGCCATGACACACAGACGTTAGCATTTTTTCCTTAATCAAACTCAAATGTTCTAGTCAGGTTTTGACCCATTCGTCATCATCAATCTCTGCTTCTACAATGACTCGAAGAGAGGGAATTTAAACTTCCGCAGGGATAACTGTTTCTGTCCCATACACCAATAAATATGGAGTTGCCCCTGTTGAAGTGTGAACAGTGGTGCGATAACCTAGCAATGCAAACGACAACTTTTCATGCCACTATCTAGACCCTTGTACCATTTTTCGCAGTATCTTTTTTATATTCTTATTGGCGGCTTCTACAGCACCATTGACCTTTGGGCGATATGGAGTAGAATTTTGATGTGCGATCATAAACTGTTGACACACTTCTTGCATCAAATGACTATTGAGATTGGCAGCATTATCTGTAATGATCATCTTAGGAATTCCAAATCTACAAATGATATTGGCATGAACAAAATCTACCACAGCCTTCTTTGTCACTGACTTGAAAGTTACGGCTTCTACCCACTTTGTGAAGTAGTCAATGGCTACCAAAATAAATCTATGTCCATTTGATGTCTTCGACTCGATCGGTCCAATCACATCCAACCCCCAAGCCACGAACG